>JACERP010000082.1:0-371470 GCA_014080715.1 Scenedesmus sp. NREL 46B-D3 | reverse complement strand
TTTAGAGTGGGGCTGGTGGCTTCCGGGATATAGGCAGGGAGAACGCAGCAAGAACACACATATGCATGCCCTGCAAATCACATATGCATGCCCGTGCAAATCACCTGCGGACTACACGTAAGCCATTGCCGCGCAGCACAGTGTGCCACGCAAGGAACGGCTGCCGCGTAAGTAGCTGAACTCTGTGACGACCAGGCACCCTAGCTGTAGCAGCAAAGTCAGCAAGCGCATCCCAAAAGCCGCCAACTGCCGCTCGTATCGCCACTTGCTCAACAAGCACAGGTACACCAAGCCGACAAGAGACCGCCCAGGCTACCCTGCGGCCATGTTCGCATGCATGTATCGCTGCCAAACATACCATGTCCCATACAAGGCGGTGCACATCACGGTGAGGGGCACATGCCAACCACAAAGCCCTGCAGGGCAGGTTTTCACCCGCCGTGAGCAGGTTAAAAGCTCTAAGTTGACGCTCCACCTCTTCTCGCACGGCAACAGCCACCGGACATAGCCAGAAATGATGCTCCACACCTGGCCCAGCAGCTGAGCAAGCTGCACACCCCGTAGTCAGCTGCATACGCTGCGCAGTGGGGAAGGCATTTAAAGTCAGGCGCCAGGCTGCTTCTTTGTAGGTGTTAGCCACTCTAACGCCCCACCAGCGGGATAACACCAGTTGCACAACAGGCAGCTGGGCCCCGGCAGGAGTGCCATCCAACATTCTAACACTGTTCAGAAAAGCAGCATGACGGGGAGCAATAGCATCAAGCGCAGAGAGACGTTGAAGCTTAGTGGCAGTGGCAACGGTGAGGTCGGCCAATCGAATGAAATTTCTGCACTGCCGCCCGGTCGCTGCCAGCCTAAATCAGCACACAACGTTTCACGCGCCAAAAGCAGGTCATCAGGGGTGACAATAGAAAGTTGTGCTGCGCTGTCACCAGCAGCATAAGCTGCTGCTAGGTGAGCACGCGCAGCTGCAACCCACACTTGGGGAACCAGAGCTAGCAAGGCTTGCAGATGCTGACGGGCTAGCTGCCTGTCAGCATATTGCGGCTTGTTGCACAACCAAGGGCCCCAGATGTCACGCTGGTATGCTGCGCGCTGAGCCAACAGCCCAGGCAAGGCACATACTCTGTCCAGCTCAGAAGAGAGCACCACAGGCCTGGCCGAGAGACTGCAGCTTGGGCAGCTGCAGTAGCCCGGATGCAACCACTTGTTCCAGGCCAACAGCAACCCTGCGTTGCTGACCAAACCACTCCCAGTCCTGTGGTGCAGTAAAAATGGGGTTGGCCCACAGCGGCGCGTGCCAACACAGCTCTTCAGCATCCAATGCTTCTGTGCCAACGTGGCGGAGTGGCGGCAGAGCCCGCATCCCCAGTGCCAACGCATGCAAAGCTGACGGCAAACGCTCATCTGCATAGGCAGACGGAAACAGATGTTCACGGCCACATAGCAACAGCCCCCAAGGGCTGCTGCTGGCAGCACGCGTGCATGGTTCTGTCGCAGCGGCCCAACGGGGCCCACAGCTCCCATGCCACCGCCACCCAAGGAGCAGTGCCGCCTTGCATCAAAGGCAGCGCTTCACAAACCCACCGCGACAACAGGTGGTGGTGGACTGGCATCAATCCAAAACCCCCACACTTCAGGTGTGCTGCCATGCAGTCACCTGGGATACCAGGGGCCCGTCTTGGGTAATCTCTCGGGCCCAACCAAGCATCAACCAGCGCTGCTGACCACTTACTAAGCTTGTCCGTCACGTCAGAAGGCAGGTGGCCAGCAAACTGGGCCGCATATAACAATGTTGACAAAGCGTAAGCATTTGTAGCAAATGCTCGACCAAAAGCTGACAGTTTGGAGATGCGGCTGATGTTCTGCATGCGGTGTCGCACAAACTTTAAACTGCCACCCCAATCTACACTGCTTCTGCCACATTGATATAAAAACACCCAAGACCTTTGCTATCGCAACGACTTGCATAGCCCCCAAGCCGTGTGCAGCCTCACCTGGCGCAGCAGTCTGAGCCGGCTGCTGTCCTATGTGCAGCAAACGTGTCTTGGTGGGGTTCAAACACTGGCCAGAGGCTTTTGCAAAGTCGGACATGCATGAGAGAAATGTGGGAACATCGCGCATCGACAGCAAAAACACTTCAGCGTCGTCAGTGTACTGCACAGCTGCAAGCTGCTGACTTGCTGCCACGATACCAATGCCCCGCTGCTTGAGGAAGCATAGTAGCGCTTGCCCCACAAATAAGTACAACAGGGGGGCCAAGGGGCAGCCTTGGCGCACCCCAGCATCACAACGGTAAAACAGGCTACAAAATCCGTTCACCGTAGCACAGGTATGTGTATCAGACAGCAGCACACGCATCCATCCTACAAACGCGTCACTTATGCCAAGTGCTGCTGCCACATCATACAACAAAGATCTATCCACAGTGTCAAATGCCTTGGCAAAATCCGTGAAAACAACCACTGCCATTTGCTGCTGTTCATGCATCAGTGCAGGTAGCAACTGCAACAGCCTGATGCTATCCCCTATGTGCCGATGTTGTAAGAATGCAGACTGCGCTGGATGCACAACCTCCTCCTACTCCAGCGTCTTCACCACTACACCAGCTGGACGAGTTTAAAGGCTTCCCGAACCGGGAATTGGCTGTGCATGCTGTGGTGTGGCGTCCTGCTAGAGTTCACTTAGCCGCTGTTGCTGCACTATGTTGTGTACAAAGCTGCTGTGCAAAACCAGGGCCTGGGTTAGGTCCCAGGTTCAAATCTGGGTCAGAACGGCGGCTGTGAAAACTTGGCCGGCCCTCCTATGTCGCCCTCCCCAGACGATTCGGTTCCCGGATCGATTCTCGGTTGCAGCATAGTTGGGTGGTAAAGAGATTTCGGAGGTTTGCCCCTTACCCCGACAGAAGAACCAGCGGTGGCTGCCGGATTGCCGGCAGAAGAGTCCCGTTAAACACAGGGGGAATGGATTTGTTGCCTCCGCCCGGCGTAGTCGGTTGACCCCATGAATTAACATGGAAAGCGGGATACCCAACCAGGGGTTGACAACCCTGGGGTTCTTCTTCTTCAAAGCTGCTGTCTTGTTTTCGGGTGTTCGTTGCGACGTAGTCGCCTGTGCACACCATGTAACCCCTCTTCTTCTTCTTCTTCTTCTTCTTCTCAAAGCTGCTGATGCATGCCGTGCCCAGCGATAGTGGTGTGGTGGCGGCCTTGTTGGATTTTGCGAAAGCATATGACACCATCAATAGGCAGTTTTTACTGGATACTATGAGTGCAATGGGTGTGGGTGCCGGCTATTGCTCCTGGGCTAAAACATTGCTGACTGCCACACGTGCTTGTGGCTTGATCAATGGTTTCAGGTCAGAGCAGCGGGTGTTCAAAGCCGGTGTGCGACAGAGGTGCCCGTTGTCACCGCTTCTGTACCTGTTTGTTGGTGAAGCATTGCTCCGTTTCTTGACGTCCAAGGGGGTTGGCGTCACAGTGCTCGGCCACCGCCTGTGTGCTACACAGTTTGCAGACGACACTCAGGTTTACCTGCCTTCAGTGGATGCAGTGCAGCCGTTTTTGATTCACATGCAACGCATGGCTGCTGCATCCGGCCAACACCTCAACCTCCAAAAGACAAAACTTCTCCAAGTTGGGCGAGCAGTGCGCATGCAGTTCCAGCAGCAACAGCAGCAACAGCAACAGCAACAGCAGCAGCAGCAGCAGCAACAGCAGCAGCAGCAGCCTGCGCCAATTGCCTCGCAGCTTACTCCAACCTTGCAGGCCAATGTGCTGGGGGTTTGTGTTGGGGCATCTTCCCCTCTCAGTTGGGAGGAGAAAGTGCAGGGAGTTGAAGCAGCCTTGACAAGGTTGTCCCGCGTAAAGGCGCTGTCCATTTTTGGCAGGGGTATGGGCAGTGCATCATACGGGGTTAGCAAACTCTTGTATGCTGCGGAGTTCTCAGACCTGCCTTCCGCGCAACAGTGTCAGCATCTGCAGGCCAAGGTGGCCAAGTTGGTTGACAGGGGGCTGGCACCCTCGGATGTCACTAGAAAGTTCACCGGCATTCCTGCGCAACAACAACAGCAACAACAGCAACAGCAGCAGCAGCCAGCGCTGCCGCTACAACAGCAGCAACCGCTGCCGCTACAGCAGCAGCAAGCGCTGCCGCTACAGCAGCGGCAACCGCTGCCACAACAGCAGCAGCAGCAGCAGCAGCAGCCATTGCAGACGCAGCCGCCCCTGCCTCCAGGGCAGCAGTCCCCAGGTTTGGATCAATTGCGCCAGCAGATGGCTGTCCTTTCCAGTGCCCCGGTTCTACAGCCTGGGACTTGGTGTGCTTTGGTCCCTGTCTTTGCCAATTGTTTCCTGCTTGGGGTTATCCCTGGTGCTAGGCCGGGTGGTTTGCATGTGTTGCCTGTTCCGCCGGCTAGAGGTGCATTCTACTACACAGGCGGGAAGGTCAGGCCCACCATTCGTACACTTGGGGATTTGATCAGGTCTCATCGTGTGATTGAACGTGTGGTACAAGCCAAACTGCCCCACCCTCTGATCCCTTGCAACAGCAGCAATGCTGAGGGCGAGTTTGATGACCTCAACTTGCTGCTGTATAATGTGCCTCTTGCATGGACACAAGCTGCTGCAAGCGAGGCAGCAAGAGCAGGATGGCCAGCTGTTCTGCCTTCCGCTCCTGCAGTACCATCTGAGGCAGAACAAATTGTTGAATGCATGCTGGTTTCACGGCTTGGCTGGTATTTGTTGCCTGCAGGCAAGCCTTGCTCCATCAGGCGGCTGTCCGTGAAAACAGCTACCGCCTTGCAGCTGCGTAATTTGCGTGCTGAGCAGCAGGCTCGGAAACGTCAATTTGTGGTCCTTGCACTCAATAACTCAGTTTTGGCAGCGACTGGGGATGGTGTTGGTAGTGTGACCGCTGCGCAGCGTAAACTTTGGAAGTTGCGCTGGGATAACCGAATCAAAGAGGTGTTCTGGCGTGTGGTGTTGAATGGTGTGCCTACTGCTGCTCGCATGCCGAGCGTGCCGCGTGCTTGCTTGTGTGGTGCATGTATGCCTGGGTATGACCACCATTACTGGCACTGCCCTGTTGCGCAAGCGGTGGTGCAGTCCATAGTGGATAATTTTCCTACAGCATGGTGCACTCGCACGCCTGGATCCTCAGCGTATGCAGCATATTTGGCTCATGCAACCGCCGCGTGGTGGGCGGAGTGTGCTCACATGCGTGTGGCGTGTCGGGTGTTTGGCGGCCTTCAATGCTATCGATGTTGGCAGGAGGGCAGCCAACCTCCAGCATGTGCTAAACAGGCAGCATGACCTGGTTGCCAGTCCAGCAGGCGGCCCTGCCCGGGCGCCACATGCTGACCAGCAGCTTATCACTCAGTTGTTGCAGCCTGCGACTCCCTCAGCTGCGCAACTGGCTCATAATGAGGCAGTGAGGCAGCACAGAGAGCAGCAGCAGCTACAGCTTCAGCAGCAGCGGCAGCAGGAGCTTGATGAGCTGGTGCAGACGAAGAAGAAGGCGGCTGTGGCTAGGTTTTGGGAGCTGCTGGTTGACTTCATAGTCATCAAGGCGGCACCCTTGACCTGGCTGGATATTGTGCCAGCTGCCCACCCCTTTCTACGCGTGGTTGACGGCCGGCTGCAGCTAGCACCAATAAGGGACTTGGCCTCTGCGCCATAGCGTGAATTGGGGTTATTTCTTGCATCCTCTGCTCCTTTATCCATTCTGCTACATGTGGTTGCATGTCTTGTGCTGTTAGTACTCTCATGCAGCCTGTGTCAGCCAGTAGGTGTGTTGGGCCGGTGCCATTGCCTGGGGTGTGGCCTTGCCAGACACATCAGTAGGATGGCAGGTGCCTGTGGTGCTACGGCGCTGCGGGTTATGCTGTTGCTTTGTGCGCGTCCTAGTAGCAGAGAGTTTTGATCATGTTGATCATCATGTTGTGCAATGTCTTCAACACCTGAAGCAGGAGCACCGAGAGTGCCCAGTACCTGCTGGTTGTTGCCATGTCTGCATGTTCCATTCCTATTTCGCTGACGTTGACACCTTTTGTTCCGTCCTGATGCTCTTTCTCTGCGCAGAGTTTGTGTTATTTTGGGTGAGAAGCTGCAAATTGCTTCTCTGAGGCTTTTTGTGGTTTATTCTCGTGTCCTGCGCGCTGCAGTCCTCGAAGTGTTCCGTTTCCGACGTGCACACCCATGTAACTCTCCTCAATCAATCAAAGCCATTGTTGTGTGTTCCTGCTGCGTTTTCCCTGCCTATATCCTGGAAGCCACCAGCCCCACTCTAACAGGGGTGTATGTGGGGTCATCATCATCATCATATTACCCATTCAAGCCATAGCATCAGCGCCATCGGCCCCGCGCCCCACTGGAGCAGAAAGAGAAGGGAGCACTGCTCCAGAATGTTTGCATGCATTGCGCACATCCCAAGACTTAACAAGAAAAGCAGCAATACACGGTGACACCATCCGAAATCTTCCAGAACTGCCCCAAATATCATCAGATACAAAACGCAACACCTTGATTGACAAATCAGCCATGGACAAAACGCAGCGCAACTTTTCAGCGCAACCAGGCAGGGATCTGATCTCAGCAAACATACTATCCCTTTGAGCAGAAGTAGCAGGGCAATCAAACATGAAGTGTGACAAAGACTCAACTTCTGCACCACAACAAGGACATCCTGAAGTGGAGTTAGCTCTGCGACCGCCAAACTGACTAGTACGCTCATGTACACACAGACAACCCATACGAACACGCAAAAGCAATTCAATACCACGTGGAATTGCCACTGAACGCAAACACGGCCTAGGCCTCCTGAAACCCATAGCATCAACATGAGTGGGATGCACATGAGCCACATACCGACTCAGAGTGGAGTGTTCCAACGTTTCACATGCAATCCTTTCAGCATGTAGTGTCCTGACCTGCTTGTTGACATGGCTCTTGCACGCACTGGCTCTGCCTTCCGCGGTCACAACATTCACACCATACTTGCACAGCAGGCTCTGCACACTGTATGTGGGGTCACTGCATGCCTGTTGAGATATGCAGCCATGACAAACCCTCAGCAGCTGGCCAGCTTTCAGCCGTTTCTTTCCTCGCTGCTGCCTCTGATCTGCTCTTGAGTCAGCATCATGCTCATCAGCTCAGCCCGCTTCCTGTACTGCAACATGTATAGATTGCTGTCACTAACACTGCTTAGACTACTGCTTGCATGCTCATATACTTCCAAGCAAACAACATTTGCGTGTGACGGGGACGACCGGTCGTGCTTAGCACGGCTGATGTCTGGCCCCACACACAGAGGCTTTCCTGGGGGTTGAGCCTCCTTGAGTGACAGCCTGCGTTGAGCTGCACGCAGCTTCCTTTTCTTCCAGGTGTCCGTTGTGGCATAGTCGCTAGAGCACACCGTGTAACCCCTCAAATAAAAAATACAGCCATTGTTGCTAATTCTCCTGACAACCTTACAGTTGGCATGTATAGTGCTGAGAATTAATTGCAGGCCATAGGCACAGGTATCGCACTTCACAAGGTCTGGATGTATGCCAGTGATGCAGGAACTCCTGTCTGATCCAGGGACTGCCAGCAGCTGCGGGCTTCGCATGCGGTGCAGCCGATGGTGATGCTAGTTACAGTGGCTGGCCGCGTGCATCAGACTTAACCTGCTGTAGGCAGCACTGCTGGGTGTTATCATCAGAGCTTCAGGGTGTAGGTGTAGGGTTTGGTATTCAGTCTGGGTACCACTTGACCAATCATTTGATCTGTGTAGCAGTACCTGACCCACATGTTCATGGAATTTATTTGTAGCGTAGTTGCTTAGGAGTCGCAGCCGTGCAAAGCAAAGCATCAGCATCAGCAGCAACTAGACCACCTTTCCTCAACAGTTGGCACTCGCGTACAGGCCCCGACCACAAGATGGGAGATCGACGTCCAGAGCGCCCGGTGAGCAGACCGGCTGGGTTGCGGACTGTAGGCGAGAGGCGGGTGTTGTTGATGGAGGAACAGTGGTGCTCACTGGCGTGCCGTCCCTCCCCCTCTGCTCAGGTGTTCTGCGGCAACTTTGAATATGATGCCTCGGAGAGCTCCGTCTTGCGCTTGTTCGAGAAGTTCGGCAGGGTGCAGCGTATTGACATGAAAACTGGTGAGCAGCAGCGGCCGTATCAAGGCATCAACGCTTCCCTGCCGGGCGAGGAATCCTCCACGTAGTTCGGGCCAACCAAAAAGACCAGAGGAGGCGCGTGCTGCTCAAGAGACTGCTGGGTCTTGGCAATACAGCGACAGCTGCTGCAGAGCAACAGCAGATGACAGTGATGATGCTCACCTTCAATAGCCAAGAAGCCTGTCAACAGGCAGCGCGAGTGCCGCACTTTCAGACATCCGGCTACATAAGACGCTACATAAGACGCGATCAAGCTTGCACTCGGGCATCGCTCTGCCCTGTCCTGCAAACCGGCTTCTACTGTACCGTCACACAACATCACATCCAAGGCGCCGCAAGCATACATGTCTTCCGGCAGAGCCAACTGTTCACTACACTTCAGCCAACCTGTCAGACAACAGCCACAGTGCATCTGCCATCGGCCTGAGCCTCTGCCAGAGGCTGGCTGCTGTCCTTGTGCAACACTACGCAACGCTGCTCAACCTGGGCTCTGCACAACTGCTCAACTTGTCTGCGTGCGCTGCGCACTACATCTGCCTCTCAACCATGCACGCTGAGGTATGCTTACGCATGTGCATGTGGTATACTAACACCGGGCGTCAAGTTGTGTGTGTTCAGCTGCTCAGACAGCTCGTCTTGTATCTTTTGCCCAACTTAGACTGGTTCCTGCAAGTGGTAATGGGAGTGAGGGTTCTTGTTTTATGCTCATCTAGCTTTGCTGCTACCTGCGGAGCTGTGCTTAAACCACTGCAGGGGAGTGCTGTGCGACCCTTCAACAGCATTTGACTATCGCCTTGTTCATAATGGCCTGATGCTTGCAGGATTCGCTTTTGTGTACATGGAGGATGAGAGGGATGGTCAGGATGCCATCCGAGCGCTGGACAGGTGAGCAAGCTTGGGTGGTAAGCGGAAGCGCAGAGAAGCAGAAGTTCAGCAGCACTCACAGAAAGATAGAAGAAGAAGCTGCACAGCTTGCATGGCATAGTCATCATGTGATAGCAGTGTCTGTTTTGCCTGGTATGCAGCCAACCTTGACATGTGGGAGACTTTGCGTGCACCTATTTTTGATGTTCCTGCTCCCGTTTGCAGGACTGAGTTTGGTTACAAGCGCAGGCTGCTGCGTGTGGAATGGGCCAAGGTAAGCTGCATGCGTGGCATTGCCAGCTCTGTACCTGCATCAAGTTGACAGCTTGTGTTCAGCGTTGTGTCACCTCCTGCCCCTTCTACACTTTCATGAATATGTGCTGTGTTCATGCTGAATACTGGGTATGAAATTAATGATCACCTGGCAGGCTTTGACCATGCGCTGCTTGTTTCGTAAGTGAATGTTTGCTGCTGCATGCTTTGCATGTGCCGCACTGAACAAGCAGAAGATGGAGGTGACAGGCAAGAACCAGGCGCCTACCAACACGCTGTTTGTGGTCAACTTTGATGTGCGCAACACGCGGGAGTCTGACATTGAGCGCTTCTTTGACAAGTGAGCCAGCCAGACATTTGCATGACGCGTTCCTTCTTGAAAAGCTCACATGCAAAGCTGATGTCGTTTGAAGACCCTTGCAATGCACTTCATCGTGCCAGGCAACTGCATCAGGGGGCTGGCCTGCTGCTCTTGCTGTGAGCTATGCTGTCACCAGTTGCTGTGCTTCAATTTGCTGATTGCTGCGTTGCTCAAACATCTGCCTTCTAGGAGTTATGCCACTATCAGTGCTGCTGGCACGGCATGCTGTGGTTAACTTACACTTCCTCTGCTTCATGCACTGCTTGCGCAGGTATGGGCCGCTTGCACGTGTGGAGATCAAGCGCAACTACGCATTTGTTGAGTACAGGGACGTCGATGATGCCATTGAGGCACAGAAGCGCTCACATGGCGCGCTGATGGGCGGGCGCACTGTCACAGTAGAGTTCGTGGAGAGCTCGCGCGAGAAGGGGGGCAGGTGAGTGGTGCGGGGTTGTTGTATTCGTGGCAGCGGTGCAATTTTTTGGAAATGCATGCCTCATAATAGGCGCACCGTGCAAGCCAGAAAGTACAGCAATTTGGCTCTTGCCAATTGCCTGGCCTGGCAGGTGTCGAGCGTTTCTTGTGCATGTGCTGTGCATGCCTTGCCAGCATACCTACACCTTTTCTTCCTCACCCTTGCCCTACCTGTGCTCATGGTCGTGCTCTGCTTACAGGGACCGCTCTCGGTCACCAGTTGGTGGGGGCCGCCGCCGCTCGCCATCACCACGTGGACGTGGCATATCACCACCCGGACGTTATGGGCGCGGCTCACCACGCCGCCGGTCACCCAGCCCAGTGCGCAGGAGGTCACGCTCTCCAGATTACACACGTGGCGGCAAGGGTGGCAGCAGGTCGCCTGGTTACAAGCGCCGCTCGCCTTCGCTTGATCGGGGGAGGTCTCCATGAGCTAGGCGGGTGTCGCAGCTGCAGGACTGGTACAAGAGTAGATGCGTTGGGTGGGAGAACATGTGCTGGTGCTGAGTTCAGCAGCCGCGTAGCCATGGGGTTGCATGCATAGACAGCAGCAGTGCTGCTGCAGGCATATGGCTTTGTTCGCACTTGGCAGCACTCTGCCTTGGCAGCCGCCATACACTTTGCACGTGACGTATACCTTGTGACGATTTTATGGACTTTGACAGCACTACATGGCAAGCTGCATATGTATGGCATGTGTCTGCAGCAAAGAAGGTGAAATCCCATTGATACCGGCTCTGCAGCAGCAGACTGTGTCAATAGCTTAGGTACAAGCTCTGATAATTGGGGAAGCTATGGCTTGAATGGGTAATATGATGATGATGATGAGGAAGCGTTCGTAGTTCATGATTTCCTCTTGGCAAGACATGCTGCTGCTGCGTTTTGCTGCGAGTGTTATTGTCATGACGGGCTCTGACATGGGGTCTACTGGAGACTACTTCAAGGTGGTGCGCAGGGGTCACGGGTGCCTCCCCGCCCGGGGTGTGCACTCGTTGACACTTCTGCCCTTCAATTCTTTGCGCTACAGGTATGTTTGGATATTTGAGGCCTTGCTGCAGGAATGCGTGCCTGCATGGCAGCCCACTCGGAGCACCAGGAGAACTTGGGCGGGGGTCTCCTGGTCCAGCATTGCTTGAGGTACGCAGTTTTTGCATTTACCTGGAGCCCAGGAGCCGTTTAAAAACTCGTCCTATTACAGCTGGACATGCTGCGCAGCAGATGCATGCATCCACAGCTGTTTCCACATGGACCACTGTTGATCCAACGCTATGATGGTGAAGACATTTGTGCTTGAAAAGACTCTTTCTGCCCGCCCTTTGTAACACCAAGTTCTCCACCGTGGACCTTGAGAGATCTGCAGTTCCTGCATTTGCGCTGTGTGTTCCTGTTGACTACAACAGCTGCAGGAGAAGCAGAGGTCCATGATGCAAGACAGTTCAGCCATGGTAGCCGGGGCCCCTTTCTAGCAATGTGAGTGCTGCACTTGCTGCATTGTGCCGTGTAATGCGTGCTTCCTGTGACCCCTTTACAGCTGTGCGAAGTATATTTGCCTGCAATTCGTACATCTGTTAGCAGAGCTTGCATACAGGTGGTATGTTGTTGGGCACTCCTTTGTTGCTATGCCTTGAATGGGAACATGATAGTTATCAAGCATGCACGCAGTGCTGTGGTTTATTACATCTGTGGGATGGCAGATTCGGCTATTGTGTGCAGCAGCGCTGTTGCACTGCTAGCAGTACCAGCATTGGCTGGCTGGGGCAGGTTCTGTACTGTACACAACATTTGTAATAGAAGGCGATGGGCTGCAAGGCATTGCAGCCGTCTACCGCTGACCCAGCTCAAACATGCTTGCAATTCAAGCAGCTCGGCAGATTTAGGGTTTCCAATGGCCGGCCCTGAGCGCTGCACCCCCCGAACCACAATACAAACAAACTGCGCCGTTTCCTTAACGGCTTAAACGGTCTCGATTGCCTTTATCTGTCACGTGGAGAGATATGACGCAGCGCAGCAGTGAGCATGGCGAGCTCGAAGAGCCACAACGTTCATATGAAGACCTGCCCGCCGATTTCATACACTTGATGTACAGCACGCTGCCATTGCGGGAAACCGTTGCGGCATCATGCACATGCAAGCACTGGCTGAGGTGAGTGCATGCAGAGAGGTGCTGAACAGTCACTTTCTATTGTGTCTCTCACCTGCCTGAGCATCATTTGTGTACTTCCGCCAGCTTGCTTGAGCATGCACACATGTTATGGTGTAAGCTGGATAACTTGCAGAGCACTACGAGCGCTCAATCCTGTTGTTGCTGCTTCTGCTGCTACTGTTGCTCTCCAGATGCTCTGAGCGTGTTTGGGAGGGCAGGGTGCGAGCACGATGGCAGCATTGGAAAGACCCATTGCCAGCCAGCAGCAGCAGCAGCAGCAGCAGGACATGGAAGGATTTGTACCACCAGCGACATGAGGTGTGTGGCTCACTGGTGCTGCGCTGACATGCAGGCTGCTGTTTGGACATTCACGAGTGCGCTTCTTGACGGCGACCAACAACCTCAGGACGGTGCTCCTACGCTTTGCATGGCTGTTGGGTTTGAAGTTTGACTAGGAGGTGCTGCTTGCTTGCGGAGCAGCGACCAACTGCAGCCGCAGCCTCGTCGGGGCGCAGCTTTTCTGACGTGCCTCCTGAACATCTGCAACCTCTCGCTTCCCTTCTTGTTCTCTGCTCGCTCTCTGCTCGCTTGCATGCGCGCCTGTGTGCAGCGGGATGCATCTGTGTTCCAGCTATTGCAGGACGCTTGCTGGCCAGTCAAACAGGAAGCAGCATTCTCAGCCCTCATGGACATGGGGGCTGACGCTGTTGATGCCCTGGCAGCAGCAGCACACAGCAGCTGCGCCAGCAGCATGTTCCTGGGGGTGACCTACCATGCAAATGTGGCACTGCACTATGTTGCGGGCGAGCTGAGTGCGGTGCAGCTGCGACAGCTGTTGCAGGAATGCCTGGAACATGAAAACGCAGGTTCAGGAAGCTCATCAGAGGCAGCAGCGGCAGCAGAAACAGCGCATAACGCAGATGCTACTTTGGCAGCAGGCGGTGCTAGTGTGCCTGGCAGCAGCACCAGCACCAGCACCAGCACAATCAGCGCAAGCCAGGAAGATGCTGTTCCTGCCCCTCCTGCTCCTGCTGGTTCTGCTAGCAGGAGTGAGGTTGAGGCTTCACTCAAGGGAGCACTGTTGCTGGTGAGGGTTTGCAAAGCACGCGCATTGCACTGTTGTGACGCGCTTTTTGCCCTGGATGCAGCGGCAGCAGCCTGGCTGTCAGCAGCTTTGCACTCAAGGAAAAAGGTCGTCGGCCTGGACTGTCACCAGTGCCTGGACTGTCCCAGCGTGCGAAAATCCCTCTAGGGAGTTAATTGAGCGGCTTTACAAACCACTGCTCTGTCTTCCTTGCCAAACCCCAGCAGGTGCTGCTGCAGCAACACCACTTGCAGAGCGCTGACTCTACAGCCCGTCGCCACGTCCTGCGCCCTGCAATCAACCGGCAACCTGTTCACAGCTGGGCTTGCTGCTTGCCCTTTCTGGCTGGCTGGCTGTGCTGTGCTGTGTTGTGTACGGCAGGCGCAGGCGCTGCACCCGCTGAGTGATGTTGCGGCAGTGAGGCGGCTGGTGCGGCAGCTGGGCCAGGAGCTGACACGCAGGATGCAGCAGGCGCAGGCGCTGCCCGGCAGCAGGCAGGTGCGTGGCAAATGCACAGCAAGCATTCTGGGGTGGAACTCTGCAGCCAGCTGGGATGGCGGTGCTGCCGTGCATCGCTGCTCGCATTGCTTGCATCAATGCTGCAACACGTGCAAGTTCAACATGTGTATGTGCTGCACTTTTATACATGCCTTATGGGGGCAGTGAGAGTTGTAGCAAGAATTCTGAGCTGCCGTGCAAGGACTGCATAGGGTTGGCGTGTGCCAGGCGCAGAGCAACTGCCACAAACGCAGCTTGCGTTGCCCCCTCTGCCTTGTCTTTGCAGGCAGTTGAGCTTCTCAACAAGCTCATGTTTGGGCCACCCAGCACAGCAACCCCAGCAAGTGACGCACCATATTCTACACCAGCAGCACCAGCATCGCTTCCTGCAGCAGCAAGCAGCAGCGGCACCACCGCTCCTGCTGCCTGCAGCAGTGCCGCTGCCTGCAGTGCTGCTGCAGCTGGCGATGGGCTGCGCTTCCCCTGGTGGCGCCGCAGTGATGAGCTCGACGGGCCTGACTTGTCTGGGCTGGCAGTGCCCCAGGGCAGCACTGCAGGCATGGGCCTCCAGGTGTGGCTGGCTGTGCCTGGCTTCGGCCGCAACATGTTCTCAGCGTGTGGTATCGTCAGCCCTCTGCATCTGTTGAAACCCGAACATGTGCGGGATTATCAACATGGGGGTGGCCAGCTGTGGACAGATATTGCAGCTGCTTGGCATGGAAGTGCCTTAGATCAGGATGTCAAGGAGTTAGTTTGGCAGGATAGCTACAGTCCTGCCTGGCTGCTGCGCTGGGTGTGCCTGCTGTTGTCGGGCAGCTGCGGAGCAATGGAGTCGTATCGAACGTATCTACTGTGTACGTGCTTCCAGGGCAACTCCTCATCATACTACGCCACCAGCAACAGCTGCCTGGACTCCGTGCTTGCCTCACGCGCCGGCCTTCCCATATCACTGGCGCTGCTGCACGCTGCTGTTGGAGAGGCGGCAGGCCTCACCGTGCAGCTGGTCGGCATGCCTGGACACGTCATAACCAGGGCATTGATCAGGGCACAGGGCTCGCAGGGTTCAGCGGGCGCTGGATTGAACCCTAGCAGCAGGGGCGTTGCAGCAGGGGGGTTGGACGGAGCGAGCGGCGGCAGTGGTGGCCAGGCGCAGCAGGCAGATGGGGTGGCTGCAGGGAGCGGCAGCTGGATGTACGTGGACGTGTTCAATGGCGGCGCGGAGTTGAGTGATGATGATTTGAGGTGGGCGGTGGTGGCTTGCAGGACTGGTAGGATTGTAGTCGTAGCGGTAGCCAGTCAGATATATCGTTATACAATACAACACAATACAGTAGTACAGGACTGAACCTGCCTCAGGCACTAGCCCAGCCCAGTTAGTTACTCAAATGGCCTGCAGGACTGGTTGTACAGTTGCATATGTTGCTGCAGCGCTGCCGCCAGCGAACTGTGTGGCTGGTGTGCATGCTGCAATGCAGGACAGCAGGGAGTGCCTTGCTGGGAGGCATTTGAGCGTGCACAGAGGAGGAGCTGGTCCCAGCTGTCGCGCTGGCATGGGCTGTGCATTCGAACTGCTGCATCTGGGCTGCCCTCTGCAGTCAACTTGCATGGCGCCATGCGTGAGTGTTGACGCTGTGTATGCTGTCGGGATGGCCCCGCTGCTGCTGCTGCTGCTGCTGCTGCTGCTGCTGCTGCTGCTGCTGCTGCTGCTGCTGCTGCTGCTGTCAGGACGCTGGCGCTGCGCCACAACTTCCCCGTGGACGCCATGCAGGAGCTGCTGCAGCCCATGAGCGCGGGCGCCACGCTGCGCCGCATGACCCTCAACCTGATCAACTCCATCAGGATGGGCTACGCTGCACATGTTGGTGGGGAGCTGCTGCTGGGACGGCACGAGCCTTGCCGTCTGGGTGATTGTACAGTGAAGTTAGTACAGTGTTATGCGCTGGCTTGCGTGTGCATGATGCTTGCACACTCTGGGCAGTGGGACAGAGTGCGGCGGCTGCTGGGCTCAACCGACAGGCTCTGCTGCTGCTGCTGCTGCTGCTGCTGCTGCTGCTGCAGGGCGCCTGGACATGCAGAAGCCGCCGCTGCACCAGCTGCAGCTGCGCTCCATCTCGGTGGCACTGCTGGCGCTGCACCTGGCTGCCGCCTTTGGCGGCAGCATCCCTGCGCGCGACGCGTTTGACATGGGCGTGCAGCTGAGCCAGCTGATCGGCCTGGGGCACGCGGTCGGCCCCCCTGGCGGCGTGCTGCTGATGCGGGAGCTGGCTGAGGTGCTGCCGCCCCCGCTCATGGGTTGGAGGGTCAAGGTGAGCCGCGATGCCGGCCTGAGGCGCTGCGGCAAGTTGCCTGTGCAGCTTTTTTCTGTGTGGCGACGTGGCTTGGGAGGTGGAACGCTGCCACAAGGACGTTTGGTGGTTTGGCGTGTGCGGTACGGGCTTCAAGGGCGACATACGCCATCAGCCTGAAGTTGCGCGACTGCCATCACTCGCACAAGTAAGGCTGCGCTCTCATGACTCTGTTGTGTTTGCATCAAAACACACAATTTGCACTGCAGATTGAACACGCACAATTTGCACTGCAGATTGAGGCAGGCATTCAGGGTGAGGTTGAGGCGAAGGAGCGCCAGCAGCAGCAGCGGCAGCAGCAAGCACGGCTGCACAGCCGCCACCCGTCAGTGAGGCAGCGCGTTGGCGACACCATCAGCCTCTCCGGCAGCAGGCCAGGGGCCATCCTCGGCTGGCGCACCACACCCAGGACCCCGCTGAGGAGGCAGCAGCCAACACCCTCCGCGTGCTGGTTCTCAGGGGATGGGGAGACGGTAGAGGGGCACTACGGAGCACCTGCCAGCCAGGCTGGAGGCTCCAGCTCTGCTGAGCACGTGAGTTGCAGATATGGAAGAAAAGCGCCTGCTTGCCAAAGCAAAACACGCCAACACAGCTCGCCACCCGCCCATGCGCGAGCTGTGCATACAAGTTGGATGCGCACTGCGTATCTGCTGTGGCACTTTGCTTGTGGTTGTTTCCGCCGGTGCAGCAGCAGCGGTAGTGGTTGCAAGTGCTGGATGTGCATGTGAGGTGGTGCGGGTTGCTTTCGCTGTCGCCTGGTGCGCAGAGCTGAGCAAGGTTAGCCAATGATGTGGGTGCAGCCATCCAGGACCCATGAATAAGCATGTAACGCTGCTTGGTTCTCAGAGGTAAGTAGCTGAACTATCGGCTTGTTTTGCTTTGCCGATGTGAGCTGTAGACTGGCTGTGTATCTGATGCAAGAAAATTGGTGTCAATGGTGGGATGTGCGCGGTGGACGCTGCAGGGGCAGCAGCCACACACTGATGAGAATGTCAACTACAAGCTGCTATTCGAAGACGGCACCATCCGAGACGTGGAGCAGGCCGCTGCTGCAGACTTGCGCACCCCAGGGCAGCTGCTGCAGCACCAGGAGCAGCAGCAGCTGCTGTACTCAGCACGCGAGGAGGCGTGCGCGGCTGAGTGCAAGCGGCAGCTGCAGCACCTGCAGCGCTGCTGGTTTGAGCAGGACTTTGTTGCAGGGTTGCGGGTACAAGAGCGAGGCAGTAGTCACGCTACACAGCAGCAGCAGATGACAGGTTGGCCTGACCGCCACTTGTCACATGGGCAGCACTATGAGGCGTGGGTAGCACCTGAAGACCCAGAGCAGGACGGCTGGTTCTGGCTGAATGCCAGCCTTAGGGTAGAGTTTCCAGAGGGCTGATTGGATGAGATTCGATGCTCAGTGGCTATGCTGCTGTTGCGAAGTGTAGTTGTGGTTGTCTCAAACAGCTCTGTGTAATCTGTCACCTGTGTTTGAATTTTTGACATCGCCCTCTCGGCTGGCGCTGACCCTTAGATGTTTGATTTCACATGGACTATGTCACTACACAAACAAAGCCACATGATATACTGCTGTTCACAAAGGATCGCAAACAGCACAGCCAAGCGCGACATCACCATGGTCAAGTCCATACACGCCATGACTGCTTCGCACAAGCACTAACGTTGTAATGAAAGGATCCAAAGGGCAACCAGCCGGCAGGGGTTCGCATGGCAGCGGTGCCACCGCTGCCACTGGCAGTAGCCCAGTGTACTCCTGCTTTGACAGCACCAACGTGCTTGTGTGTGGCTACAAGTCAGACGTAATTCAGCAGCTGCGCAAATTTGTTGAGGAAGGTGGTGGTGCTGTCAGCACAAAGGCGTCACAGCGCTGGCAGCCCCACATCATCGTCTGCGGCAGCAGCTGGGACTCCACATACAGGGTATGCTGCTGCGCTTTGCAACAGTCCTTGCCAGTGTGGACTTTCAAGCGGCAGCTCGTCAACCTGGAAAAACAACGTCTTGGACCATAATTGCATCTTGCAGGAGGCCAGAAAGCTGCTGCACAATGTGCCAGTAGTGACTAAGGACTGGGTCGAGGCGTGCATGCAGCGCCACAAGCAGGTGCGACAACTCGACCCGGCCACAGCAGCAGCGGTCAAGGCGTCATCATCCTGTTCAGGCCACAGCTGTGTGCAGCAGGTGTTTTGCAGCTCTTACAGGCAGACAGCCCACCTCAGCAGCGAGTTCATGTAAGCTCCAACCATTGCAAGTGCTGCACACGACTGTGTTGGCGTATCAGACAATAGTTCTTGGTGTACCTGCTTCACTCTTCCTGCAGGTGCCATTTCAGGGCTTTGCTATGAAGCCGCTGACGGGCGTGCATGTATGCATCACCAACTTTGCAGCAGCAGAGCGCGCAGATATCCAGCAGCAGGCAGAGGCGGCAGGTGCCAACTTCTCAGCTGAACTTCACAAGGACCGCTGCACACACCTCATCTGCAAAACAGCAACGGGAGCCAAGTACAAGTGCGGCAGCAGCTGCAGGACGGTGGATGCTGAGAGCTTGTTGTACAGAGGGGCTGGTGCTGACACAAGCTGTATGCAAGGCCTTCGAAGCTTGAAGCAGCACCGGTCGTGGTCACAGGCATACCAGCATGGCATGCTAAGCAGCTGCAGAAAATACAGGCCACATGCAGCCATTTTCGAGCAATTGGTGTGCCATATGGGAACAGCTGCAGCACAGCCGCGTTGATGGCATTGCCTGCTTGATGCTTCAATCCACAGCACCACATGCTTGTGCTCCCGCTGCTGCGGTACAGGGCTGCACGCGATTGGCGCACCTGCCACCTGGTGCAGCGGTCGTGGCTGGAAGAAAGCCTGCAGCTGGGCTTTGCTGCAGCAGAAGAGGCACACCTGTCAATCTACGTGTGAGTACTGCAGCATGCAGCTTGTGCTTGGTGGCCGCTTCAGCAGCAGCAGTAGCAGCAGCAGCAGTGGCATGTGTCCATCTGTACATATGTGCATGCTCATCTTGGCGTTGGCTGACAGCACTTGATTGGTTGACATCATGGAGGCTGTCGCAGCTGCTGTGGCCATAGCACTCTGTTGTGCACAGCTTGGACGTGCTGTGCACAACTCCAGGACGTCTACTTGCTCTGCCTGCCGTGCACGGTGCCCTGTGCTTGCGCAGCCGAGAAGAGGCAGCCGTACCAGCGGCAGCAGCGCAAGCTCCACGTGGGCCTGTTGTTCAGCCAGCACTGCTGTCTGGCGCGGCGCTGCTGTCCAGGGTGTCAGCGAGTGAGGCAACCACTATGGACAGCTGCCAGCAGCAGCAGCCGCAGCAGGGGCCGCAACATGTTGCAGCTACAGAACCGCCGCAGCAAGCGCGTGCCCCAGCAGCAACACCAGCAGAAGCAGCAGCACCTCGCGGAAGACGTGCCAGCTCCAGGTCTAGGGTATCTGGTGGAGCTGGCGCTTCGCAGAGTCAGCAGCAGCGCACCAGCCGGCTGCAGCACAGCAACGTGCAACAGCAACAGCAGCAGCAGCAACAACAACAGCCAGTGCAGCTTGACGAGCAGCAGCTTGCCGCTCTAGCTGCGGCTGCAGCAGAGCTGGATGCTGCCGATGTTGCGCCCATGTTTCTGGAGCGCGTGGTGCTGTGGTGGTGTGGCGTGCCTCCTGATGCAGCAGGCGAGCTGCAGAGCATCCTGCACTTGCATGCAGGGGTGCGATTCCCTGACTTGTGTGACAGCACTACCCACATCATGGTGAGGCCTGCTCTGCTCTGGGTCTTGGATGGGTCCACACGAGATGCTACTGGGCTGGTGCTGCTGGCGGTTACATGAGTGTTCATGTTTGCTCATCTTTTACAGTGCTGAGCTGTCACCAGTCTAGCGCATCCAGGCCTGGCTGCCAGAACATATGCTGAGTCGCCAGCTTGAAAGCCCACCAGCGATGCAGCTACTGCTGCTGACGGTGACATCACCCCTGCGGCTGCTGCTGTTGCTGCAGATTGGTGCCAAGGCCAGCACCACTGACCTCGCGCTGGTGTGGCAGTTCCTGCAGAGCTGCAGGCGGCGCGTGGAGGTCGTCAGCCCAGTCTGGCTGCACTCCTGCCAGCAGCAGCAGCGCCTAGCCATACCAGACGCATCAAGCGGCAGGCTCCACATCAGCAATGTGCTGCAGCAGGCTGGCACAGCAGCAGCTGCTGCTGCAGGCACGGCAGCCGCAGCACTGCTGGGCGGTGGCGGGGACAGCAACGCAGGCTTTCCGAGCGCCCCTCCTGGCTGCGGGATAACCAGTGGGGTGTTCAGTAGATCAGCTAGCAGCAGGCATGGGTTCCCAAACAACGCAGCACAGGAAGCGCAGCAGCAGCAGGAACAGCAGCAGGCGGTAACGTGGGTGCCAGAGTACTGGGCAGACGAGCAGCAGCCCAAGGAAGGGCAGAAGGTGTTTGAGGGGTCCTACTTCACACTGGTGGCGCTGCAGGGCAGCGAGCAGGAGCACAGCAGAGCCATGGACTATATCAGGTGAGCAGGAGATGTGATTAAATCGGTGGCTGGGGGGCTCTTGCACGTGCCAACCATGGCTGTGCTAGTGAGGGAACTTGGAGCTGCCAGGGAGCAGCACACACGGTGCGGTCAGAGTGTCCCCAAAGTGTATGGAGATGCCTCATGATACAACGTCTTTTAAGCAGGAAGGAGGGTGATTCACTTCCTCCTTCAGCATACCATGCCCGGTTGCCGACACTGCTTGTTGGCAGGACCCCCTGGCATAGCTGCAGTTGCTGCTGGTGCTGCACCACAGTTTAATGCCCCAGATGCTTGGCACAGTTGATGCAGTCGTCGTGCATGCCTCCCGCCGCATCCCGCTGCTTTGCAGGCGCAACGGCGGCCAGCTGTTCACTGCGTCCAGTGTGAAGCCGCCGCAGCTGCACCCCAAGGTTTTTGCTGTGTGCCCGCCCAGCCTGCCGCAAGAGGCGGAGCAAGCGCTGACAGGGGACTCTGCGTTCAGGGTTGTGCACCGCAGCTGCTACATGACTGTCAAGTGGCTGGACGTGTGTGTGCGGGTGAGTGGGTCTGTCTGTCTTACGACCGCAGGTGATCGCTGAAAAGACTGTGTTTAAAAGCTGACAAGCCACATGTGTTCTATGAGTTGGGCTGTGGCAAGCATCACCGGACAGGAAGACCACATGAAAGATGTAGTCTGCTGCGTATCCTGGAGAAGGCACCACCAACTGACCCTGTCCACACGCTGCCGCTACTCTGTGCCTGTGACTGCTGCCCATTGCTTGCTGCTTCTTGCGTCGCTGCTGCAGCGCAACCAGCTGGTGCGTGTCACGCTGCGCACGCCGCTGTTTGCGCCGCTGCGCCACAGCCTGCCGCTGCAGGGCTTTGCAGGCGTGCGCGTGTTTGTCACGGGGTACTCCGTCGACGTGCGCCCCACCATTCACAGCCTCGTGCAGCTGCTGGGCGGCGCCGTGTGCGACAAGCTCGTGCGCAACAACCCCGCCACGCACCTGGTGGTGCCCCGCTGGGGCCCTGACCAGCCACTCGGAGACGCAGCAGCAGCAGCAGCAGCAGCAGCAGCAGCAGCAGCAGGGGACAGTGCAGCAGCGGCGGCAGCATGCGGTATGTCGGAAAGCATGATGCGCAAGGTGCACTTTGCGCAGCGGCACGGCATCCAGATGGTGACCGCCGAGTGGTTCATCGAGTGCGCGCACGAGGGCCGCAAGCTGCAGGAGGCGCACTTCCGGCCAGCAGGCGAGCTTGAGCTGCTGCCAGCTGCGGCAGCACTCGGTGGCACGCAAGGCCTGGGCACGCAGGCGCTGCGGCAGACGCAGCTTGGTGCTGCTACACAGGTGGGTGGGGTGTGGACCGCCATACCTGCTGTGAGGTGCAAGTGGCTGTACCACTGCTTTCGGGTTGGACTTGCTGTGCATCCCCAGCAGGAATGTGTGTTGTACATTCGGAGTTGCGCTTACAGTGCTTGCAGCCAGTGGTTGACGCTAGTGCTGCACATTGCTTGCAGCGGATGTAGTCACCACAAGGTTGGTGTTGTTGCAGCAACACGCGAGGTATGACCTGCGCCAGCTGCATTTGCGGCACCTCAACTCTGCAGGCGCCTGTCAGCAGGCAAGGCTCCTCCTTGCATGCACCGACAGCACCAGGAGGCAGCAACTGCCCACTGCCCAGCCAGCAGCACCGATCGGCCAACACAGCAGGGGCAGGAGCAGCAGCATCTGGCACAGGGAATGCTGCTGGTGGTGCTAGCACGGGCAACTGGTTCGCTGCAAACAAGGCAAACCAGCAGCAGGAGCGTACACAGGCAGTACAGAAGCAGCAGCAGCAGCAGCAGCAGCAGCAGCAGATAGGAGAGCAACAGCAGCAGCTGCGTTCCAAGCGACGCTTAGCAGATTTGGCAGGTAGCCCAGTGAAAACGCCTAGGGAGGCCGCTGCTAAGCAGCAGCAGCAGCAGCAGCATGGGACATCAAGGTCAGAAGCACAGCAGCATCCGCCGCAGCACGACCAACAGCAACAGCATGATCAGCAGCACGCGGACCTGGCCTTAGCTGACGTGGCTAACACTAGGCAGGCTGCGCCAGCGACAGCACCTGCGGCAGTGGAGCCGGCAGCTGCGGCGCCTGCAGCCGGGGCACAGACAGTAGTGAGCGGAACAGCAGTCGCGAAGGCGGCAGGCCCGGCAGCAGCAGCTGAGCCCCCCAAGGCTGGCAGTGTGCCTGCAGGTGGCTCTGAGGAGGACAGCCTGGTGACTGACCTGCTGACAATGGTGTCCAAGCAGGAAGATGCCACAACGGATGCCTCCCAGCAGGTGCCTGCGGACGTGCTGCAGCTGGCTGAGCTGCCAGCCAGCCACGGGCGACCAAGGGGACCCGCAGCAGCGTTAGTGTGCAGTGCCGGCTCTGGCGGGGGTTCGGGGCGCACCCTGAGGAACAAGCGGCGAGGCGGCAGCAGCGGCTGCTCTGATGACGGCTGCACTCAGGCGCAAGGCTCGGGGGGTGTTGCAGCAAGCAATGGAGGAGGTGGCAGCGGGGCTGGTCCTGCTGCAGCTGCTGCGAAGCGCCACAGGAGGTCGGCTACAGGTGGAGGCGTGCAAGGCGGCAGCACAGTTGCTGGTGCGATGCCGCCACCTGGCAGAGTACCTCCTGGCAGCAGGGCAGCAGCAGGCAGCGGTAGCGGTGCAGGTGCCGGCGGTGGTGGCGGCGGTGCTGCACCAGGGGGTGCTGCTGGTGGTGCGCATGGCAGCAGGTATGACGCGAAGCGTGCTGCTGCTGGTGGCCCTGCAGACGTGACAGAGATGTCCCAGCAGGTGAGCGCAATGGAGGAGGAGCAGGGCCAGGAGGAGGCTGCAAAAGATGCACAGGCAGCTGCAGACAGCTACCTGCTGTCTGGTGGTGAGGCAGGCAGCTGATGCCTTCAGCGGGGTTTGCATGCAACAACTTGTAAACAGCATGTGTCAACAGGGGCCAGGCTCAGTATAATGTGCTTTGCGTCAGGGTTGATGGGTGCATGCAGCAGGTGCAAAGTGCCTTGTGCATCAGTCAGTCACCATTGTCGTGTTTGCTTGGTCTGCATAAAGTTTGAGCTCACCCAGACAAAGCCAGCCACATGTAACAAGCAGCAGCACTCTAAGCCAAACGCGAAGCAGAGTCACCCGGCCTTCCTCATGCAAAGCCACATGCACAATCACTGTGACAACACCATCCATGCCACTGCCGCCGCTGCCGCTGCTGTTCTCAGGTGGGCTATGATGTGGTCGACCACCCTGACCTGCTGCTGGTGGCAGCATCCAGCAAGCGGCGTGGAGCTGCAGGCGCAGCCGAAGACGCAGGCGTGAAGGACGAGATGCTGGCACGCATGCGGAGCCTGCGGCGCTGATGAGTGCCATCATTGCGAGGCAGGCATGTTGACTATGGTTTTCATTTAATTGGCAGGCTGTCACAGTGCCAACACGCTGTGCTGCTGCATCTATGTAACAATGTGGGGCTCCTGGACCCCATTTTGCAATGGGGGTCAAGACTGGGATCATGATGCAGTAGCCAGCTCCTTGTGCATGCATTGCTCAGCTGCAGACACCGTGAGTCTGGCACACGACGATGAGACTGCGCGAGGCCATGCCGTTCTGAGTATACTGGGTAAATGCTACCTCATGCTGCTCGTTGCTGACCGCCACGGGTGTGTACACTGACAGTGGTCAGTCCAAGGTAGGACAGCCAGCAAACAACCTGATCAGCCAGCACGGTGAGGCTGACACAAATATAGAACAAGCCAGGAACAAGCATGAGTTTTACTAGGTTGCAGATGAGTTCAACTGCTGGCTGTACTAGGGACGTATGAGACGAGCCTTGCTGCTGGACAGTCGTTTAAAGGGCTGTGCTGGTCTGTTTTTCCAGGGACAACAGCTGCGGAGACACCATCCACTCATACGGTATGACAGTGATACTATGATTTCGAAGCGTCCTCTCAAAGGCACACTTTTCACCGCGTGACGCCACCTTCCTTTACGGCTTCTCTGTTATGACACGTGCGCCATTTGCCAACTCCACGCAAGGCCACTTGGACACTACGTGTTTTGCTTCTGAAAAATGTGACATCTCTTAACATTCAAGGCTCCTCGGCTTGTGATACAACTGCTGTGTACTGTTGCACTGCACATACCTCCGCACTACCCCTTGCCATCTGCTCAAGCCTTCATATCTCGCTCGAGACCTTTCAACCCGAGAAAATTAATTTGTCTTGTGCGTGCTGACCGTGTTCTGGGTGGCCTTCCACTGCCCTGCGGGAGGAATAATAGTGTTACAGCTGAAAATGGCAACGCCCCCGCCTGGTTACCCAATGCCAGACACCAAGGGTTATCCGACGTATCCAACGTACCCGGGGGCCCAGCCAGCGCCTGGATTCGCTGGCTACCCTCCACAACCTGCATACGAGCAGCAGCAGCAGCAGCAGCAGTTCTCGCCTTACGGCGCTCCACAGCCACAGTATGGACAACAAATGGGCTTTGCTGCTCCAAATGGACATTCCGGACACGTTGATGGGATGTACCCAGGTCAGCCTGCCATGCTGCAGCAGCAACCCATGAGCATGCAGCAGGGGGCCTATCAGCAGCAGGGACCCTACCAGGCGCCAGGGCAGATGATGATGTCGCAACAGCCTACACAGCAACCTGGGACGGCAGCTGGCCCCTGCTGTGCTTGTTGTGCAGGCATCTTTGCCTGCTGTGCAGCTTGCTGCATTGTGGACACCTGCTGCGACCTGCTCTTTGGCGAGTGGTGAGAAGTTGGACCACAGCAGCAGCAGCTGAAGGACGAAGCTGGCTGCTGCCGACAAGTGCAGCTGTGGGGTTGCTCCCCGGCTGCTGCAATACCTGCTGCGGCCTTATGAGCTGCGGGCTGGCACGCAGTCGGTCAGGATGCTTTCCCTGGCTTTTTCAGTAAAGTATGCGTGAATTGAGCTTAAGCATAGCAGCAGCAGCAGCAGCAGCAGCAGCAGCAGCAGCAGCAGCAGCAGAAAGGCTGCTGGGTTATGCGCATCAAGGCCTGCGTGGGATGATGGGCAGGCACGGCATACCTGCCTCGTCCGTCAATCAGATCTGGCGGGGTTGCAATATCCGGCAGGTGCCACTTCCAACAGGGCAGTACATTGTGCGATATCAGCGCGCAACAGGCTGCCTGCCATGCGGTGTTTGCAGGACAGTGAACTGAGGGTGTGCAGGGGGTGTGGGTGGCAGGCAACTGCAGGCCATGCTGCCATGTGGGCTCCTGGTCAGAACAAATCAGCGGTGTTCAGGATGTGTTGATGAGGTGGCAGGACTTGCTTATTTTAAAAGATAGGGGGTACACATATTGCCTGCTGAGTTCCGGAATACAGCAGCACAGCAGGATATGTGCCGCATCCTGATACTCGCATTTGATTCACCCCTGAGTTAACTGAGGTATGCATTTTCTCAGCATTGTTTCACGCATGAGGTCCATGCTCCTTGGTGAGGATCATTGCTGCCTGCATTGTGCCAGATGCTGGCCTACAAGGCAGCAGGTGGGTGTCGCTCTGCCTTCCGGCCAAGTTGCAGGCTGCATGTACGCGGCATCCTGTACTTGCAATGTCACAGCTGCCAACGTCATGTGGTGTGCCAGGATCATCAGCTGCTCGTGTTACGTCCGGTGTACCCAATTTGGGATGACGGGGTTTCTTCTAACTGTTGTGCATGCTTTGTTGCACCACTGAGCTGCTGCACATGGTTGTGCTTATAAGCATGTCGTTGACCACTCAGTGATAGCACTTCAAACGTGGGCGGTTGACGCACATGCAAGTGATGACATGCCTTATGATGGGGAAGGGGCAGTGCCGTATGTTATAGGTTGTTGCACAGCAAGTATATCACTACGTATTGCTGCCATATGCAGCCCATTTTCTTAATGCGTGCAACAGGTATAATTTGGAGATGGGGCCAGGCTGAGGCATGCAGGAGGCACAAATGTCAGTTGCGACAGTGGCATGCGACAGTGGACTCTGCTTTCCTGCTAGGTTAGAGGGCTGCTGCTTGTGACAGTGGCATACACTGTGAAGGGAGAAGGCAGGATACGGCTTTGCAGGGTGCTGAGGAGAGTTGTAAGTGATTGCTGTTGAAAGGCAATGTTTGCAGTTGTCAGCATAGGTACCTCCACATGCCAGGTCATTGGTTTGATCCGACAGGTACCACTGCTGAGCAGGTGCTGGGCTCCTGGCACCCTGCTTCTTGTGGTGCTGCTTGCAGAGGGAGGGCGCCAAATCGTGAATGTTGCCCAACGTCCACATATCCAACAGCAGGTGTTCAAGCTGCCTAGGCTGCAGTGGTGGTCATGCAAGGTTCCTTATACCACATCAACAGTGCTGCTGCGTGCGCGTGTTACATGCATGCATGCAGAGGTGGGGAGACACTGCTGGCTTGCTTGCTTTTTTGCTGCTGTGTAAAAGTGCTGCTCCTTATGACAACAACGTGATGTGCCACGCACGCCGGGAGCGTTGAACTCGTGCGCTGGCGGCCAGCGGCTGGCACTCTGTGTTTGTCAAGTGACACATGCATGTTTGTACCATCGGGGGCTTTTTCGAAGCTGAGGGGTGATACGGGTTATATCCGGGGGGGGGGTATATGCATGACCCCCGAGGGCGCCGCCGCCCGAGGATGGACCCGTATCACTTCAAAGCGACAAAAAGCCCCAGATGACTGCTACATCTCGTGGCCTGGAGCAGATTCGTGCCGCACTGCGGTGATACGGGTTTACCCAGGGTGATACGGGGTTAGCCAGGGTGATACGGCTTTAGCCAGGGTGATACGGGATATGTCAGGTCAGGTAGAGACCATGTAACAAGGTGATACGGCGAAAGGCCCGAGATATACAAGAGTGTTATGTCCGAGAGAGGAGTGTTACTCTTGCTCACAACAGCCGATGGCCCTGAAGAGCACCGTTGCCTGAGATGACCGAGGCCGGCATGCGGTCCCCCTCAGGCCTGCTTTCCCGCTGGCATATGCGTGTAAGAGGACACAGCACTAGCATGCAGTACACATATGCATGTTGCCCAGCATGCACTGCGGCACGTGTGCACAGGCTGCAACAGCAGGTCACTTGCCTTGTCACCGCTTGCATGCATGTTGCTGTACTCAGCGTAGCGAGATTTAGGCGGGAGGTGCTGTCAAATCCGTCTCACCGTACAGTACGGTCCGTACTACGGCGTAATAGTCCAGTCCCGCGCTGCGTTGACTCTGAGTCAAATGTAACAGCTTGTCACGTTTCTGCCAATCACGAAGTATACGTCGTTCACGAGTCAGCCACTCACGATCTACGGTTTCAACGGCACGCCACGTTGCTCAAAGGCACTGCTGGTGGACTGCATCACACAGGCGCCTTTACTCACGATACTGCCATCGGAGATGCACCAACGTTGCTGCCTACCAGTTCAAATTTTTGTATCGCGTTAGATCAAAGAAATTTATTATGAAATCGAGCGTTTTGCAAACCCGTGGACGGGGACACACACACAGCAGCTGTGATGAGTTGTAGTTGTGGTGATGCAGTTGGTGCAGAAGTCACAGCTTATAAACAAGCCAGAAGATTAATAAGACAGCATCAATGCCACCATATGACGTATTTGGGGGCAGCAGGTGACCCTGAGATGAAGCAAATACAGCAGCAGCACGCATGCTGTGCTTTTAGAACAGAGCAGCATCAGACACGTGCCTGCACGCAGCAGTTACAATTTACTTGCAAGCACGGCACATCTTCAGTTGGGGTGGTGGCACGCGCCGTTCACTTTGCTGTTGCTGCTGCTCGCGTTTTCTGCGCACACCATGCAGGAGTATGATGCTCCTGATGTTGCTGTTGGTCCCCCATACAGCAGGCAGCAACAACAGCAGCAGTATGCAGCCGGCGGCGCCTCTGGCGATGCCACCCGTGTGCTGTTCTGCTCCTGCAAGGGCGAGACAAACACGCATAAGTCTGGCTTCAAGCAGCTCTACCGTCGTCTGCGGTCCATGTACCGCCCTGAGAAGCTTGACAGCCAAGATGACCTATGCTTGGAGGTCTTACTGGGACCCGGCGCCAGTGGCTTGAGCAATAGCATGCAGGGTGGCCTACCGTTGGGTGGTGCAGCGGCACCAACCATCTTGGTACTAGGCTGTCCCACGCAGCCGTTCACAGCAGCAGAGTTTGACACGCTGCGTGCTTTCCTGCAAGCTGGCGGTTCCCTGCTGGTCTGCATGGCAGAAGGTGGTGAGGCAAGCACCAACATCAACTACTTCCTGGAGGAGCATGGCATTGCAGTCAACTCAGATGCTGTGGTGCGCACGGCACACTACAAGTACCTGCACCCAAAAGAAGCACTGATCAGCGATGGTGTGCTGAACAGGGCACTGCTGTCTGCGGCAGCTGGTGGTGGTGGCAAAGGCAGCAGCAAGGCAGACAACGCGCCCAGTTTAGACGACGATGCACAGCTGGGGCAGACAGGCAGCGGTGCTGCTGCAGATGGCTTTGCAGGAAAGGGGCTGGACTTTGTGTACCCGTACGGCTGCACCCTCAGCGTGCAGCCACCAGCAGTGCCGATCCTGTCAACCGGCAAGATAAGCTATCCTATGCAGCGGCCACTAGGTGAGGAGCAGCGAGCTGCAATCGCTGGCCTTGCAGCCGTGTCGACTCTGTGGAGCCGTACGGTCGTGAAGCACAGACTGCATGTCAGCAAGCAGAAGCAAGTCTGCTGCGCTACCGGCAGCGCAGACCTTGGGTTTGCAGCAGCCGTCATAAGGCACTGCATGTGGTGCTCAGCTGTGCTGGCAGGCATGCTGCCAGAGCACAACGTGTGCCATACACATGTCCCCGTGCGTTGCCGTGCAGGTGCTTGCTGGTCTTCAGCGGAGCCTGGTGGCGGGCGGCTGCTGGTGCTGGGCGCTGCTGGCCTGTTTGATGACGCCTGGCTGGACAAGGAGGACAACAGCAGGCTCAGCGACTTTGTGTTCAGATGGCTGAGGCCGGTGAGCAGGGACGAACACAGCATCACCCACAAGCAGCTGCACTGTGGCACAATGGCAGTCAGCGCCCTCAGCACTGCCTGCTGTTGTCCTGGGGATGTGAGAACGACTAGTCACACGTGGGTCAGTCGCCATGTCAGACAGTATGAGCATATATGTGTTGACTGGTGGATCATCCGTTGGCTCAGACTTCACGTGTTTGGCGTGTTTGATGTCCCGCCTCGCCCGGCTGCAGGGCTCCAAGGTTTCTCTGCATGCCGCCGATGCTGAGGACCCTGACATCAGCAGCGACTTGGCGCTGCTGCCTGACACAGAGACGCTGGCGGACAGGCCCAAGCCATGCCTGGCCGAGGTGCAGCAGCTGCCCAGAGACTGGGCACGCCTGTTTGATGGACAGCTGTATGGCCTGGGTGAGCAGGGCGGCTGTGCGGCCTGGGTGAGCAGGGCGGCTGTAGTTACAACGCTCGAAGGCTGCCAGCAGGTCCATGTGGTGCTGCCTTCGCACTTGGTGGCAGCAGCTCGACCGCGATCAGCTGCTTGGGCAACTTGGCGCTTGCATCTGCGTTGCATCTGCACCCCCCAGTGACGCGCCTGCCGACCGCGCCGCCCTCGTACCTCATGCTGCCGCCAGGCATGCACCACGTGCCTGCTGCCGTGGCGCTGTACGGGCAGCTGGGTGTGAAGAAGGCGCCGCTGTGCCTCATTCCGCCCGCGTTTGAGACGCCGCTGCCGCCGCTTCAGCCGGCCACGTTCCCTCCATGCCCACGTGAACCGCCGCCGCCTGCGCTTGAACTGTTCGATCTGGACGACGCCTTTGCCGGAGAGCAGGTGTGTGGTGATGTGTCCGAGTATGTTGCCTGCTTTTGATCCATGCTTGTGGCCACCAAGCTGTCACAGTTTGAAGCCTGCAACTAGTGTGCAGCTGTGACACACCAACAGTGATGTTCCTGCGAAGTTCAAGAAGCTGTCTGCACGTGCTTATGATCCTTTAGTCATAGTGTCAACATGCTTGTGGATGGGCAGGTTGTTGGTTGGTTGAAAGCTCATCATAGGTTGCCAGTACTTGTGTGCATACACAGCTCTACACTGCATTTCAGTGCTGCTGGTGGCTTGCTGCTGCTGCTGCTGCTGCTGCTGCTGCTGCTGCTGCTGCTGCTGCTGCTGCTGCTGCTGCTGCTGCTGCTGCTCTGCATGTGCTGCAGGCTCAGCTGTCCGCGCTCGTGTCCAAGTGCAAGCCCGGGGCTGACGACCTGGAGTACTTCCTGCTTGAGGCCGGGCAGCTGGCGGGGCTGGACGTGCCACCAGAGCAGGGCGCAAAGGTGAGCAGCAGGAGCAGGTGGCTGCTGTGGTGCTGCTTTGTATGCAGTTGATGAGTGCATTTGCAGTTGTCAAAATGTACATGCAACACGGGACCGGGATGCAGGCTGAGAGCAGTGCCAGTCCTGAATGCATTCTGCAGGGTCAACACTCAACATATAATTTCTGCGATGGTGCCGCCGCAGGGTGTGTTGGCGGAGCTACTGCACCGTATCGTGCAGTACAAGACAGCGGGAGTGGCTGGCAGTCCCAGGGGCCCCGATAATGCACAGTATGATGGCAGCATGCGCGGCGACTTCGGCAGTCCCGCACTTGGGAGATCTGGGTCGCTGCAGCGGCACAGCAGCAGCAGAAGTGCACGGGCGGCAGATTTTGAGCTGTGAGCTGCCATACTGAGCAGTGCTGTGCTGGCAGGCTGCTGCGGCATGCAGGCGGCTGCGCAGCGCTTGGGAAGCCAGGTTGGCCCTGCAGCTGGTGTGGCCATCACGTGGTGCACCAGGCCACCACGCATGTGCACTGTGGTCTATTGTGGCAGCAGCCTACAACCTGCCAGGGCTTGCAATCCCGTGTGATGTCGTGAGCATCCAGTGGAGAGGCCCCGCATAAGTTGACAAGGTGCCTCCACTAGTGGAACAGTACTCATCATCATCATATGACCCATTCAAGCCATAGCCACGCCATCGACCTTGCGGCCCACCGGGACGGAAGGAGGAGGTAGCACTGCTCCAGAATGTTTGCAAGTTTTGCGCACATTCCAAGCCTTCAGCAGATAATCAGCAACTTGAATTGAATACACGGTGACACCATCCGACATCCTCCAGAACTGCCCCAGATATGGAACAGTACTGTACTGCTCTGAGGCGGCAGGTGCATTTGGCGGGAGATCTGGTTGAAACAAACCCTGTTCAAGGTTTGATATCGACCATGTGTGGAAGCCAGCCTCCACAAGATCATTTACAAATGTTCCTTGGATGGCAGAGTCTTCGGCTCATGGCTCCCGACCTGTCGATGTGGTTGCGCGCCCTGCAGCCTGCAAGCGGGCCGCTTTGTAATCAGCAGCAGCACTCCAACCCAGCCGGAACCGTAGCAGAGTCAACCCCTCCTGCAATGCTGGCTCTACCCTTTGTAATGCTCCGCTGGATGCACGGTTGAAAGCACCAGAGCCTTTTGAGTCAGTGAAGTTGCCAGCGGGCTGCTTTATGATCAGTTGCAACTGTGGCAGTCGTCATGTTCTCTTGCCGAGCAGAGCGGCAGGTGTGCTGGTACGCAGCATCTCAGGACGCGGCCAGCTTTTCTCTGTACCTACTGCCACACTATGGTCAACGGGATGCAGACTGTGCAGAGTGGCTGCAGAGTGGCTGCAGAGTGGTTGCAGAGTGCTGCAGAGTGTGCAGAGTCCACTCGCCAGGACCACTCTTTACGTTCTGTATTAAGTCACTGCCCCAGTAGCCCCAACACCACGCGTGGGTTGATATAATATGCATATTAGTCAGTTACTATCATAATATACATCCCGTGACAGCATCCTGCACAAACGCTATGGTCCACGTGGATGCAGACTGTGCAGAGCTACTGCAGAGTCGTTGCAGAGTGGTTGCAGAGTGTGCAGAGTCCACTCGCGCGAGTGGACCAGAGTCCACTCGCGCGCCAGGACCACTCTTTACGTTCTGTTTTAAGTCACTGCCCCAGCTGGGCACTACTGCAGTAGCCCCACCACCACGCGTGGGTTGATATAATATGCATATTAGTCAGTTAATATTATAATTTACATCCCGTGACAGCATCCTGCACAAACGCATATGCTTAGCGGGACAGCAGCAGTGCTGAGCACTGCACAACGTTGCCAACTGTGCACAGCCACGTGACTGCAGCTATGTACCGGCCCAGGCAACGTTAATACCACATAATGATGCATCACATATCCATCCGTTCTGGCAAGCCCGCGTCAGACCTCCCCCCTATGGCTGCCCCTTAGCTAGGAAAGTGCGGGATATAGGAAAGTTCGGGGTTTGACTGTAACAAACACGCTTGACTCGGTGCCGATTGCCACGAACTTGCCTTGAAACACACTATCTACATCTTAGATAAGTGCATCGCATGTTTTTCTCGGGTCAAAAGGGAACGCCCGCCAACTTGGGCGTTGTTGAGGCAGAATGGACAACCCACTGTACATCCGCTGTGTGTTTTCAGACGATCCTAAAGATCGAGTGACCATTAAGATAGTCAAAGAAAGTCTCGATGCTCAGCGGATGGTCAGCCATGTGGTTGATGAGCTCAAATCCAAGCGAGACAAGGAAGAGGACCCGCAGTTCTGGATAGATGGACTAGATGACGATGATGATGGCATAGAGGTGCAGGTAGAGCAGATCATGGCAACAGTGTACTCCGGTACAGTGGCCAAGCACTTCCATGGAAATTATAGTGAGAAGACAGCAGCTTCTGGGCCCTTCACGCTGCTGACATTCATTGTGACCTGGAAAGAGGTCAAGCCCAAGAAGAAGGTGAGCTGGAGCGCCTAACGGGGCCAGGGCGATTCCGTTGTTGAGGAAGCTTAAGGTGCAGCTGCACCGCTGCAGCGCTGCACCGCTAGCGGGTGCCCACGTGATATGTGCGCCCACCATCCAGCTTGGTAGTACTAAGCGAGCTTACTCAGCACATGTAGATGGAGTCGAGCGAGCCCGTGCAGCGCAGGCGTGAGAAGGTACCAAACTGAACTCTGCAGCAGCAGCAGGCCGCATCGCTGCTCCAGCAGCAGCAGGCTGCTTCACTGCAGCAGCAGCAGCAGCAGCAGAGCGAAGGAGAGCTTGAGGACGAGTTTGGCCTAGGTGACGACCTGGTTGACCACAAGAAGCGTGCTGCACTGATCCTGCTCAAAAGCGGTGACCTCAGCGGTGCCGCAGCGCTGCTGTCTGAGGCAGCTGGAGAGCAGCCATCAGACCAGCGGCAGTTGCAGAAGCTAGATCTGCTTGCAGCTGCAGGTGGTAAAGTAGCAGCCCTGGTGAGCAACAGGCACTGTAGTTAGGGCAACACCGCCATATAGCTAGAGTGATGTATGGGATGAGATGCTCTTCTCCAGTCTGCAGTCTCAGTGCACCACTACGGTTGTTTGGTTGTATGTTTCACCCAGCACTTCATCACGCACTTGCACGACGCATGACGGTGCCTTCTCGTGCCTTCAAGTTGTACTGCAGCACTGACACCATGTATTGCCCTACTCGTGTATCTTGCTGCCGCTGCTATTTTTGCTGCTTCTCGGTGCTGCAGGCAGACAAGAAGAGAAAGCGCGAGAAGAAAGACGCCCCCAACCATGGCGAAGCTGCAATGCTGAGCAATGCTAGCAAGACAGGACGCAAGCCTTTCAAGCCGCCACGCATCGGCAAGGCAGCTGCCAGAGATGATACAGCAGCTGCTGCTGCTGCTGTGCCATGCAGTGGGCTCAGCACAAGGGGGCGTCAGTGCAAAGCATCCCAGAAGGCAGCAGCTGGTGCAGAGTGTGGTGCCCTGCTTGATGATTATGAACTTGCTGGGACTAGCTGCAGCAGCAGGAGCGACAGCGAAGTAGAGGACAATGGTGACACAGACAGCGACGCCTGATGTGTTGTCCCTGCACTTTTGCCAGCCTGCAGCTGCAGGTGCATCAGCTGTTTAGACGCTAAGACATCTTGTTAGTTTTTGACAAGCGACATAGGGTTGTTTGCAAGGCCTGCTGCAGTTCTGTAGTTTGCAATTCCTATGCCATACACAGGTTGAGGGCCGGCTGGGTTCACAGTGTACTGCATGCTAGTGCCACTATCTTTCACTGCTTGAACCTCGCGTTGTTAGGTGATGCAGCTGTGGCTATGCATGCCTTATGGCTTTTAGGGCGGCATAACACACATATTGTTCTACATAACACACGCATTTTGTTCTACATAACACACGCACCATGTCATGCTGTTCGGCCTGCGTATGTAGTAAGCATATTTTTGGAGTACATAGGCAGGCTGTCCCTGCATCGTGCATTCAGTGCTGCACTATATAGTGGTATATGTGTGGTGGCAACATCCTGCCAAGCCGGCAGTGTCCAGCTGGTACAGGTGTACATGTGCATACAAAGACGCGCGTCTTGGTTGCCGCATGTATTGTTTCATTTCGGTTCTCCCTGCATACGACACTGGGAAGGTGGCGCTGTGAGGCTGGTGCAGCTGTTCCCGATTTCATGCAGTACAACATGTGCACCATGCACTCCTGCTGCTCTCCTGCAGGACGCAGTGCGTTGCAGACTGATGCCCGTGATGTTGCCGACTCCACCGACAACACCGACATACATATATTATGCGTTTCCGTCATGTGTGCGTGTATTTTGTGCTGTTTGAAGTGTGTCGTGTGTAACGAGCGGATTCAGAACGTAACGACTGGCTGCAGAGTGACTGCAGAGCCTGCAGAATGTCTGCAGAATGTCTGCAGAATATTTGCACTCTGCAGAATGGCATGCAGAGTGGCTGCAGAGCCGCTCTGCAGCCACTCTGGTCTGCGTTGGTCAGAGTAACGAGCGGATTCAGAACGTAACGACTGGCTGCAGAGTGACTGCAGAGCCTGCAGAATGTCTGCAGAATGCCTGCAGAATATTTGCACTCTGCAGAATGGCATGCAGAGTGGCTGCAGACAGGCTGCAGAGTGGCTGCAGAGCCGCTCTGCAGCCACTCTGCAGCCACTCTGATCTACGTTGGCCACAGTGCCAATCAATCATGAATTGAGTCCAGTGATATGCAAGCCTGTTACCCAGCATGTATTGAATTGCTTTTGCGTGTTCGTATGGGTTGTCTGTGTGTACATGAGCGTACTAGTCAGTTTGGGGGTCGCAGAGTCAACTCCACTTCAGGATGTCCTTGTTGTGGTGCAGAAGTTGAGTCTTTGTCACACTTGATGTTTGATTGCCCTGCTACTTCTGCTCAGAGGGATAGTATGTTTGCCGAGGTCAGATCTATGCCTGGTTGCGCTGAAAAGTTGCGCAGCGTTTTGACCATGGCTGATTCGTCAATCGAGGTGTTGCGTTTTGTATCTGATGATATTGGGGGCAGTTCTGGAAGATGTCGAATGGTGTCACCGTGTATTGCTGCTTTTCTTGTCAAGTCTTGGGATGTGCGCAATGCATGCAAACATTCTGGAGCAGTGCTCCCTCCTCTTTCCGCCTCGCGGGGCACGGGGCCGATGGCGCTGATGCTATGGCTTGAATGGGTAATATGATGATGATGATGATGACCCAGCATGTAATAAGCAGCACACTGATTTATGTCATGCGCAATAGGCTACTCTGCCGAGTAGCACCCACACAGCACTGCACATACTGGCGGTGCACTATGGGGCGTGATCGGGGCCGATGCGTGTGGGCTACACCCTCCTCACACAACTGCTACTGCAGTTTAGTAACCAGACTCAGCTTGCAACAGTCACACAAGTATAACTAGGGTTGAAGGCATTCAAACTGCGCCACTGGCACTGGTCTGCTGGCTCTGTTGATCACATGCTCACAAGCTGACACTGCCTGACTGAGCAGGGAGCACAAGTACTGCACTGAGGCTGAACTTTGGACTGAGCTAACGTACTGAGACGTGGAACAGAGTACTGAGACTTGATACATGCACTGAGGCAAGCAGGAACGACACTAGGCACTGAGGCTGACTGCACTTAGCACTGAGGCTATCACAGGCTAGCAAGTACTGAGACCGCACACCTTGGAGATGGACTGAGCCAGTGATCCGTTACACAGAGGAGAAGAGCCAATGCGAAGCCGTAGAGCTGGAGCGACAACTGAGTGACAGCTCACAACAGAGAATACAGCACAGACTACCACACAGAACCAGGCCAGTGATAGGGTGGAACCTAACTAAGACGCATCTGAACAGCCTTGCGGCAAGCGGGGCTGTGCACGCAATATAAAGGGGCCACGCGATAACATGCCAAGATCGCGACGCTTCACCTGCCATTCGAATCGGCAGATATCTCACAAATACGCTGGTAATCACTGCAGCAACAATTCACCTGAATAGCGCATAGGACAGCTGATAATACCGTGCATATAATGGTGACATGCATACATCAAAAAGGTGAGAAGCCTAGCCATGTCAGCTCCTTGCTGGATGCCAGCGATATGCACTGTCGTACCATATACCAACACAATACATCACAACACAACATGACTATATTATCAAAGCTGCGTAGTACGACCACACACACCAATGACTGTAGGTTTGACAACCGGCACTGCTGTACTGCCTGTACAGCAACTATGCTGTCCTGTGTTGCTGTAACTCGCACACACTTTGCTTCACACAGCATACACAAGCAACCACTGACTGTTAACCCTGGTGATCAGGTACTGGCTCAGGTAGCAGGTCCTTCCAGTGCTACATTTAACCACACAAGAACATGATATGCTGCTATGACAGGCGTATCACACATGCACACCACCGTTGCTGTAAGGTGGTAGCCTGTTCGGCAATGAAGGCTGTTCAGCATGACACTTAGCTGGAAAAGCAAGGCAAAGCAGAGTTACCCAGTCTCTCAGCCGCAGTTGTACCCAACCAGCGATTTCATCATGCAGAAGCACAAAAAAAGCTGCTTGAGGCACAAAGACACCCATGCACCAAGATCCACGCTACGGCAGCATGGTGACCACATTTATTGCACCTTGCATCAACTGCAACTTGCTTTGCACTATGTGCACTACACACTGCTGCTGCTGCTGCTGCTTTTACAGTGCATGGTGGGTGCCCAAACCACACAGCATCTGCAATGCACGGTGTCATCATCATATTACCCATTCAAGCCATAGCACCAACACTGCACGGTGTGTACCACTGAATGGACGAGTAGTTCCTAACACAAGGGTTTGCTGCAAGCTGCAGATGTCATAAGTTGCTGCCACCTGGCAATGGCACACATCAGCAACTGAGCCAGAGATGTAATGTACAGATGTGGCTCCAGGCTGCGATGCGTTGGTGGCAAAGAAACCACAACGCAGCACAAGAGCCTAAATAAAGAACTGTGTGCACAGCGCAGATGCTTTTATAAGGGCCCTGCCGGTAGAAAAGCAGCACGAGGAAGACACATCACACGTACAAACAACCAGAATGTTGTGCGAAGGCACCATGCTTACAAGCACAGGACACCACCCCATACATGGCCACACAGCACATGCTGCAGCAGCTTCCTACCGTCTGCCGCAGCGCACGCCCACACTGCTCAAGCTGAAACAGCCCTCAACAGAAAGAACCGCTGCTGCAGGTGCAGGAGCCAACTGCCCCAGGAACATGCCCAACTGTTGCTGCGTAAAGCGCTTCTTGCACTCGCTTGAACTCAGCAGACAAGCCTGCTCATGACTGGAAATCAAGACCCGCAATCACCGTGCTCCCTCTGGCTTGGCACGCTCACCAAGTGCTCAGCACGCACATCTACTGGGAAAAAACAACAGTCCATGCATACATACAATCACTTGTCAGCCAAGTGCCATAGCTAAGTAATATACAAAGAAAAAGAGAGCGTAAAGCAATTGTGCAGCACGCAGCTACGCAGCACGCCCGAGCACCCATGCGGCTCGCTGCGACAGCGCATGCCAGCTTCAGCACCAATGCTAGTGCCTTGCTCTGTTGGCTTGCTGTTTCTGCTGCAGCTGCCCTGACTCACCCTGCGCATCATGCCAGCTGCTACACATGGTAAGCAGAGTCTTAAAGACCCTTGTAACAGATGGCGGTCATCCGCAAGCAGCAAGCTGCCGCATGTGCAGCCATGCCAGCGGCCTGCTGCTGGGCGTGCTGCCGCCAGTGCGATGCAGCTCTACACGCAGCAGCTGCCCTTGTGCCTCAGCCTCGCCAGCGCCTGCAGCTGCTCCTGTACCAGCCACGTGCCTGCAGCAGCTGCCTCTGCAGTTGCGCCTGGCAGCTGGCCCCTGAGCTGCCAGACCACTGCTGTGTCAGCAGCTGTCGACGGATTTCTGCGCAACACGGCGCACACGCCTGCAGCAGCAGCAGCAGGAGCCAGGCAAGTCAGCTGAGAGGTGATCGCCAGTCTGCTGCCCCTGGCAGCACAAAATAACACCACGCAACAACACTGCACTGGGCAAGTCCAGCTGTGGCGTGCTGCTTCGTCCTAGTTGCACATCTGCGAGTGCTGCTCAAGTACAGCCCACGCCCCGACGCGGATGACATGAGCGCATTGTCGCGAAGACTACTGCAGCACCGCATCTGTCAAGCCCCTTGCTGATCCTGCACCTGCCTGTTGTATGCTGTCTTGTCCTTGGTGTACAGCTGCGCTGCCTCGGGGTTGGCTGGGCTGGCACAGTTGGGGTCTGTGAGCAGGCTCTGTATGCTCATGAGCACGGTGCAGATGTTGTGGCAGGGCGACCACTTGTCCTGGATGGTGTCCATGCAGATGTTGCCATCGCTGTAGACTGCAGGGAGCAGCAGCAGCCAGGCAGCAGCAGCATGGCAGTACAGCGATTGCAGCTGTGAGCGCGGTCGTGAGCAGGGACAGGACGTCAACAACTTGACGGAAGCTCTGCTGTCCACAAGACCTTATCAACACGCCTACACTGGCGCAACATTGTAGTTGGAAAAAACTCAAAACCAAGCAACCATCGTGCCGCTGCAAGAAGCGAAGCACGCTGCCCCCGCTGCTCAAAGCCATGCAGCCGATGCTGGTGAACACATCCTACAGCAAGCCTGCAAGCTCATGTGCACAAGCCCGGCGATATGCGTAAGGTCAGGTGGCAGCTGGCGTTGGCACTTACTGTTGGGGTGAAACATCTCGCAGGTAAAGCGCACACGGGGAGGCTTCTCTGGGTAACGCTCGCTGAACTGCAGCCGCAGAGAGAATATGCCTCCCTGTGGAAGCAGCGGCACAGCAAAAGCAGAGAAGTGCAGGGCAGGTCATCAGGATGCCAGCCAAGCTGCAGAGAATCTAACAAACTAGTTGCTTACCAAGACCACGCCAAGAGCCATGCTGACCACGGGGAATGTTTCCCCAGCTGACCGCTGCTGCTGCTGCTGCTGCTGCACGACATCACACATACAGAGCATGGTGTGCTTGCACCTAGTGGTTCATGGCAATGACTGCAGATTCTGTACGCTGCTGCTCTGTGCACCTGCCCTGCAGCATGCTGCATGTTGCGAACTCAGAGATGCAATGCTGGACTGAAGTGCTGACAAACAGTACAGAGCAGTGCAAAGCCCACCTCCCAAGGTGTCTCCTGCAGCAACAACAGCAACAGCAGCAAAATACACAAGCCACTTCAGAAGCATCCCTCGTGTTGCAAATTGCATGTTGCAATGCAGCCACAATGTATGTGTTCACATCCATGCATGCTGCGGCAGTGCCAACTGCTAATTCGCAAAAGCTGTCAACAAAGACAGCGCATGGGCATATAAGCAGCTGTGGCTTCACCTCTGGGCCAAATACTGTGGCGTTCCACAGGAACAAGTTGTCCTCTGCGACAGGGCTAGCAGAGCACCTGCAGGAAGCAGCAGCAGCAACAGCAGCAGCAGCAACAGTAGCACAGAGTAAAGGGCAGCAGCAGCCAAAGCAGCAGCAGCCAAAGCAGCAGCAGTTGAGAAACACCAGCTGTCCAGGCGGCATGTCGACATGAGCCTAAGGGTTACAATATTGCACTGCAAGCTCACCCCTCAGGAGGCTCCTGCTTGATCGCCTTGAGGTCGCTCAGCAGTCTGAGCATGCTGGAAGTCACAGACATCTCAACTACGGTTGGACCTGGCGCGTGCAAGGTATCTATGCGTTCTATCGAGGCTTCCACACGCTGCTATACAGCCCCTAGCTATCCGAAGTTGATTGCACGACTCAGCCTTGAAAAGTGTGGTATACAGCTAAATTGCCAGTGAATACAAACTGCTTAGTCTGGCTAGACGATAGGAAGCAGGCTGCACCAGCAACAACACGAAGCTAAGCAAACAGCAAGTTGCTCAGCAGGCAAAGCAAACAGCACCACCGTGTTGGTTTGCAGTATTGTTTTGATCGTTGATCAGACACCATAAAGTGGCCCGCCAGCTGACGTGCTGATGCCATGTCATTTTGACAGTTTTGTAGCTTTGTCAGCTACACGAGTCTATTCCACCAGTGTGTGCGTGGTGCCTGCCGAAAACTGCAGCTTGTTCAATAAGATCAGTTATGGGCGCCACAGCAGAAGAGTTGCTTGAGTTTGTGATAGACAGCGCTAGGTATGGTGACACAGACGATGTGAAGGTTGCTATCCAGGAGAAGGTGGCTGTGGATGGGCAGGACAGTGCCGGCCGCACGGGTAAGGTGTGCAAGCAGCAGCAGCATTTTCAGCAGCAGCAGCAGCAGCAGCAGCAGCAGCAGCAGCAGCAGCAGCAGCAGCAGTACAGTGGCAACAGCAGCAGTAGCGGCAGCCTGACGTCCTACACAATATGGCTTGAGCCACCCCATACATACTTTGCAGTAGACTGTGAAGTGGTATGTGCTAGTCTGCACAGTTGCCATGCACCTGGCTGCTGCCGGTACTGTCACCATGCCCGGCTGCACTGCCCTGTTCCTGCGTGCCTGCCGCGATTGCCTGCCCGCAGCGCTTCATATGGCTTGTGCAAACGGCCATGTGGACATAGTGCTGCTGCTGCTGGAGGCTGGTGCGGTGCGTGCCTGGCCCTGCAAACACAACCTGTTGAGCCAGCGGCAGGTTCCGGTCCGCAACATGCCATGGACAGCTTGAGTCATACACAGTGATGTGCATGCTGTGCCAGCCACACCGAGCTTATCATCGAGTCAGCATCGCCAGGCAGCAAGTGTCCTGTGCCCAGCAGCAGTTGTAACCCACACTGACCTGCAGAGCCCAGACATCAAGAATGAAGATGGCAACACACCGCTGCACTGGGCGTGTCTGAACGGCCAGGCAGAGGTGGGCGCAGCCGCACTGCAGCCCAGCACCATGAGCAGGTCCCGGCTGCATGCGCGTGCTGCCACGCCCCAAAGGCTGAAGCAGGGGCGCAGTGCGTTGCAGTTGCCAGCAGTGCGGCCGAGCGGAGGTGTTACAGGCGGTCATTACAGCTACAGCAGCAGTGGCCGCCATGACAGACGTGCATTACAGGTGGTGGGGCCGCGGTGCATATGCTTCTGTAGATGTACAGAATCAGGTATAGTAACAGTATTAATAGCGTGGGGTTTCTTCTTCTGGGCTGACCTGCTGCAGTCGTGCGCTGCCACGGCTGCCAGGTTGGGTGGATGCAGGAGAGGTGGAGGCGTCCATGCTGCTGTGTGCCGTGTGTGGGTGTGTGTGTGCAGGCGGTGAAGGCCTTGCTGGCGAAGGGTGCCAGTGCAGCTGTGCTGAACAAGTGTGTGGCACTGCCAGCCAGCCAGCAGCAGCAGCAGCAGCAGCAGCAGCAGCAGCAGCACGTACTCAGCAGACAGCAGCAGCACCAGTAGCGGCATCCAGCACAGCATGAGCAGCAGCAAGGCAGTGCTAGCAGCCCTGATGCTGCGGCAGTAGCCACCTACGCCAGCACCAGCAGTAGTAGGCAGACAAACAGAGGCAGCATGCTGGTGCTGGTGCTGCCGCATCGTGCCGCCGGCCGCGCGCAGTCGTGCAGTTGAGCTGCGCCCTGGAGACTTGCCTGTTGCATGAGCCTCAGCAGCTGCACGCAGCAACATGCTCACCTCACGTGCTGTGTGGGTGGGTTTGTTGACGCTGTTGCCCGCTGCTGCTGCTGCTGCTGCTGCTGCTGCTGGTGCAGTGCCGGGCGCACTCCTGTTGATGAAGCCATCTCCAGGGACTTCACGGTGCGAGAGATATGGCGCATGTGTGTGAACATCCAGTTACATCCAGCGCACAGTTGCAGACTTTCAGCATGCGCAACAGCGCAGCTGTGCTTAGACAGGAAGCATGTGCTGCGCAGGTCGCTTGAGAAGCAGCACACTTTGTGTGTTGCTGGGCAGCTTGACTCGCAGTTACTACTGTTGGTGCATAATGTGGACTCGGGTGCATGTTGTGGATTTGCTCTGTGCTGCAAACTCTTGCTAACGTACACAGCAAATGTATCTGCTGTCAAGTTCAGAATGGAGTCAATGATGTGCTGCTGCTGCTGCTGCTGCTGCTGCTGCTGCTGCTGTCAGGCCATCTTGGAAGCAATCAACAGCTGCAACACAGGGGCTGGCATAGAAGTAGAGGTGGTGGAGGCGGAGGGAGATGCATCGGCAGCAGTAGCAGCAGGCTCGTCAGCAGCAGCAGCAGCAGCAGCAGAGGATGACGCAGACATGGAGGAAGACATGGAGCAGGCACTAGAAGAGCAGCAGCAGCAGCCAGTCGGTAGCAGCAGCAGTACTGCTGCTGGTGATCTGGCGGTGTCAGCACAGCAGCAGCTCAACATTTGAGAGAACAAAGTTGGCAGCTAGTTGACAGCGCATTGCTGGTGGCCTGCGTGCGCACATGTCCAGCTTGCAGTAAGCGACATCCTTCCTCACATGGCTGAAATGGTTTCAGCTGGCACTTACATGCTCATGTCATGTCACAGGTACACAACGATAACAGTGGGTGGTCCGCGTTGCATGCTTGAGCAGCAGCAGCAGCATTGCCTTTTATGCAGGGGGTTGGGTGGGCTGCCAGTGTACCGCATGCTAGTGCCGTGTCCTCTCACAACCCTCGGCGTGCCCCTGGATGCACACTAGTAGTCAGACTGGTGGTGCTACTCCATATGCAAGCTCGCACTTTGAGGATGAGCACGTGCCAGCACCAATGCCTGGAACAAACACCCCACTGCTATGTCTCACTGCTGAAGTGCACGCCTTGCTGCAAAATGCAAAACAGGCGGGCTTGCTGGCAACAGAGCCCAGCGGTCTGCAGTTGGTTCACATGCTTGGACGTCTGCCCAACTTGCTTCAGTCAGAAGCATTGCAGGCGTGGCCCTTGAGATCATCTTAGATATTTTTTGTGCCACCGCAACTTACTAACACCTGAGATGCTAGCCAGTAACTCGCTTGAGGCTCAGGATCCGGATTGCACCATGATGACTGACCGCCCGTGTGCAGTGTGGCAGCCGCCACAGCATCAGACAAGGTGCCATTGAACGGGCAGCACGCCGTGCAGTGCAGGCTGCAACTGCCGACCCTAGAGAAGCGCACATGGCTCCTTGGCCCGCACGCCACGTTGCATATGCGGCCATGCACCGCACTGCAGTCAGCTGAGTCAGCGTACGCATCTGCATTGTTTCTGGGCATGGCAATACGGTCCCACAGCCACGCCCAGACCCTGCCCTTAGCAAGATTGCAGCCAAACTTGTCCGTCAGAATGACAACTGGCGAGTTACACATGCGATCATGGCATGATAGTAGCCCGCCTGCTGCTGCCAGTATCCAAACTGACAAGCAGACTTCCATTGTATTGATCCAGCAAGCGCGTGCATTGTGCCGGATGAAAACCCCGACGAAGCACTGCATGCACAGCAAAGGCAAGCTGGGCACAATATGCACACCCATTGCAAGGCATGCAGCAGCCAAACCTCGACACCCCTCTGTGTATAAGTACTACTTATACGGTATAAGCATTGTACAGTGTACATGTACAAACCCCCTGGCATGCAAAACTGCCTGCCATGCAGAGCAGCCATTGTGTATTCTCCTGACAATGAAGGCCTAATGCCTATCAAACAGACAAAAATGCATCGCTACGCTCTGCTCGGGCTTCCTTGCTGCCCTAGCTGTGCAGACATCAAAACTTGGCACAACACAAGGCACCACCACCACCACCACCCGCCAGCATTGGCGCACGTGCTGCAACGCAGCACATGTCGCCCGATCCTGCACTGGACAACCCTACCAAACCCCTCCCGGGCCCTGGCAACGGGCCCATTGGCCGGGCCAGGCCTCTGCCTGCCCCGCAAGCCAGCCTGCTCTCGCCGCACTGGCCCAGCCGTCTCCGCTGGCAGGCTGGCTGGCTGGCTGGCTGGCGTGGCGCCGCTGCTGCAGCACCAGCCGCCATTGTTGTGGTAGCCTCATCTAAGCAGCAAACTTGCACCACACCACTTGCATCTGCATCTGCATCTGCTGCTGCCTCACCTCAACCCCTACCCCTGCCAGCATGGCCCCTGCCGCCATGCGGCCCCTCTGCCCTGCCACTGGCTGCCGGGGGGTCTGTCGTCCTGGGGCCGCCGCTGCCCCTGCCGCCACCCGGCGCTGCGCTGGGCCCGCCGGGCCTGCCAGCCTGGCCCGTGGCGTCCCTGATGGCAGCAGCAGCCATGGACCCTCCGCCCCTGGCTGCAGCACCACCCCAAGCAACCTTGGTGGGCGACTGCTGTGCTGCAGCTGCACCCTGATGAACCGCGGGCGCTCCAGCCGCTGCTGGCGCACCACCAGCAGCAGGGTGCGGCTGTGCTGCTGCTGCAGGAGCAGCGGAGGGGGGAGCACTGCCCCATGCAGCGCCAGCATCCGCCGGCTGCTGCACGGTATTCCAGCTGCCGCCGGGACCGCTGCCGTCACCGGCACCCATGCCGCCTGGCTGCGCTGCTGGCGCTGCTGCGGGCCAGCCTCCACTGCCGCCACCTGGAGCTCCCAGCTGCTGCTGCTGCTGCTGCTGCTGCTGTGGCTGCGAGTATGGCGCAGCAGGCACTGGCTGCTGTTGCATGTGTGGCTGCTGGTAAAGCTGGTGCGGCTGCTGGTAAAGCTGGTGCGGCTGCTGCTGCTGTTGCTGCTGCAGGTGAGCGGGCATGGCTATGTGAGGAGGCACCCCTGCAGGCATGGCTGCTGCTGCCGCCCTCGCCCAGACTGCCCCGCCAGGCGCGCCTGGTGGCATAGACGCAGACATCCGTGCTGGCGCGTGGTGCGTCTGCGGCATCCCCTGCGCTGCTGGCAGGCGTGCGCCTGTGCCCACTGCCGCCAGATCCACCGTCTGGTAGAACAGCACGCTGGGCTGGATCTTGCCTGCTGTGCACTTCTTGATGACATCCTGCCAGCCGCCCACCACGCTCACGCTCGCGTCGTCAAACAGCAGCCACGTGTTCAGCTTTGTGTTGTGCACAAACGCCATGTAGTGCTGCCCGTAGTACGCCACCGCACTGGACAGCTGGTAGGTCGTGGCTGCGACCTCGCAGCCGCCTGCGTACAGCGGGCTGATGTCCACGTTCTCCTGCACGTGCTGCAGAGCGCTGCCGATCTCATCGCTTTTCACGTCCTGGTTCCAAACCAGCTGCAGCGTCAGCACACGTGGCGCCATCTGGCACGACCGCTCCGGCGGCTGCACGCGGACGAGAGACAGCGACAGCAGAACGGTCACGCAGCAGTGCCCAAGGCACAGGCGGTGCGAGTGCTTGTCGCAGCAGGCAAGAGGCAGCGAGCAGCAGCAGGCGATGCTGCATAATGTTGGTCAGCACTGCGTGCGAGCTCCTGACAGCGTAGCAGTGCCAGGCGGCGGCACTTGTCGCCGCCACACCCCGAACCTCAATACGTGCTGGTGTGCCCTTGCATCAACACAAACATCGCAAGCCTCTGCGCACAGCACGGTCAAGCCTGATGCAGCTCGCCGCGTGGACGTGGCCACTCAGGTATGCCGTGCCGCAGCCCCGCCGCCACACCCCAAACCTCTAATACGTGCTGGGGCGCCCTTGCATCAACACAAACATCACAAGCCTCTGCGCACAGCACGGTCAAGCCCATGCAACTCGCCGCGTGGACCTGGCCACTCACGTATGCCGTGCCGCAGCCGCCGATGTCCTTGTCGCACATCTTCTGCTCCTGGTCGAACAGCGTGCGCAGCAGGCGTCCCATGTCTGAGGCGCCCTCGGGGATGCCGTACGCTGCAAAGGTGAGCGCCATGGTGTTGACCACCAGCAGGTGCTCCCAGTGCAAGCCGATGACGTGCGTGCGCTTGCCGCACCCCGGCTGCCTGCAGCAGCAGGTCATCAGCGCACCAGAGGCAAACAAGGCACGGCGCGTAGGGGCCAGCAGCGTGTCAGGAGAGCAGTTAGGACATGTAAAGCAGCGGGCACGTGAACATGGATTGTGCGCTGGTGGCGGTGAATGGAAACATTATGTTGTGAGACAGGCCCGCTGAGCTGTGATCGGTCCAGCACCAAGATACTGCACCATCATACAAGGCAGGGACCAAAGGGTCCTAACGCCTAGGCGGCGGCGTGCGCAAACCAGAGGATGATCCAAGGGAAGCGACAGCAAGGCATGCACACGTTCTCTGACAACTCCGAGAGCAGGGGGGCAGCACTCGGCATGCACACAGCCACCTCCGCTTCCGCTTGCAGCGTTTGCACAGCTTGTGCCCAGAATGAGCTCCCACAAGTCCACGAGCCACATATACATGATCTGGCAGCCAACAGAAACATCTGCAGCATCAGAGCGCATGCCGCAGGCCTGACACAGCTATTATGCCGAAGGGTGAAGCAGAGGCTGCTAGCTCCCACAGAGCCAAGACATCAAGCGGCCGTCAGACTCAGGCTTACACATCCGGCTCTGCTGCGTGCCCACGCACCTGCAGTTGACCTCCTCTTTGACGCTCAGGCCAAACACGCTGTCCACCAGCACACCACGGCTGCCTTCTTCGCCGGGCGAGTTCTGTGCCTTCTTGAAGCACTCGTACAGCGTGTCCAGCAGCTCGTTGGCGTCGTTCATTTCCTGCTGCTTGAACTGCGTGACTGAGTCCAGCGCCTCGCGCAGCGCGGTTGGGTTCACCACAGCCCTAGCGCCGAAGCAGCAGCAGCACGAGAACGACAGTACGCACAATGTCAGCGCCAGCGGGCAGAGTACATTGAACTGCATTTGAGCTGCAGGGGATTGTGCCGCAGCGCTGCTCAGACATTAGTGCAGCCTGCCTGCTAAACAACCGGCAGCCAGGCACACACAGTAACATTACGGCTGGTATCTGCGGTTGCCCCACCAACACCTGCAACTGTCGGCAGCCCACGCACCTCTCGCCGCCGGGCTGCCAGCCCGACTCTGCCTGCTGCATGTCCATGAACAGCTTGCGCAGCGCCACCACCACTGGGTGCTCCGCCTCGTGCGCCGCCAGCTCCCACACGCTGTTGCGGAAGTCCCGGCAGTTGTACAGGCACTGCACCACCACGTTCAGGAAGCAGTTGTACTCGCCGGTCTCGTTGGCAAGGCCGGCATTGCTGACGCCGGGCGCAGCTGCGCGCCTGCCGCCGCCGCTGCCGCGTTCCACTCCAAGCGATGGGAAGTCGGAGCCGGCTCCTGACCCCCCCTGCTGCTGCGCGCCTGCTGCGCCACCCCAGGCTGGCTGCTGCTGGGCGCCTGCTGCTGCTGTCGCCCCTGAGGCTGAGCCGGTCAGCAAGTTCATCAAGCCATCATCGTCATCGCTGTCGTCGTCGCCTGCAGGCTGCTGCTGCATCTCCGCCTGCCACAGCGGCTGCTGCTGCTGCGGTGGCGCGTGGTGGTGCTGCAGGTGTGGCGGCAGCATGTGTGTCGATGCCGGCTGCTGCTGCTGCTGGTAGTTGCGCTGCAAGTGTGGCGGCAGCGATGCCACGGGTGCTGGCTGTGGCGCGGGCGAGGGCACCGGAGGTGGTGGGTGCGGCCCATCAGCGACTGCTCGATCAACTAACTCACCCAGCTTGATGAAGCTGTCCGGTGCTCGCTCCCTACCCTTCACCATCAGCTTCATGTAGTCCATCACAATACGCCTGAGGAAGGGCGCCACCTCTATGTCGGGAGCGCACCGCACGCCTCGTTCCAACACCTGCTCCCGCATCTGCTCATCTTCCACAAGCTCATTCACCGCACGCGTGGCGCCATGGGTGTACCACAGCATCCACGGCTGCAGCTCACCGTCAAACGCATGCGGCGGCAGCGGCTGCAGCTGCACCAAGCCGCCAGCTTGCTGCTGCTGCTGCTGCCCAGCTGGAGCCATGCCTGGTGGCCAGGGCTGGCCGGGAGGTGCCGGCTGCCCTGGCATGCCTGCATAGGGCGCTGCAGGCTGCTGCTGTGGGTAGCCAGGGTGCTCGGACAGCAGAGTGGGAGGCATGCTAAAGCCTGCATCCAGCTGCATTGCCTCACTTGGCTGCCGCTGAGCAGCAGGGTGCTCCTGAGCCTGCTGTGATGCTGCTGCAAAGCTGACTTTGGCTGGCGCAGGTCGGTCTGCTGCAGCTGCAGGCTGAGGCGGGGCTGGTGGGCCCCTGCTGCCGCTGCTGCTGCCAGGACGCTCGCCAGTTCCTGACTGCCGCCGATCCAGCTCGCGCTGCTGCTGCTGAGGCGGCGGTGCGCGCTGCTGCTGCTGCTGCTGGCGGGCCTGCTGCTTTGCCTCCTGCCGCGCGCGCTCGTCTGCGAGTGCTGCTGCTGCATCTGCCGACGCCTCCTGCGCGCGCCGCTTCGCCTCGTCAAAGGCGGCGCGCTCGGGCGCGCCCCAGCCGCCCTTGCCTGCCGCCTCCATCTCCTGCGCGACGTTTGCAAACTGCTCCATGCTGTGCCAGCGGCGCGGCAGCAGCGCGCGCAAGCGCGGCGGCAGGGCCTCCTCAAACACGCGCTGGCCTGCCTCCAGCAGGTGGTACGGCTGCAAGCTGCCTGCCTTGCCAGCCTTCCACCAGGCGTACACCTCATCCAGCAACGCGCCCGGGTTGGGCGACGCCAGGATGGCGTCCAGGTCGGGCAGCGACAGCCTGCAGAACACGGCCAGCCCTCCTCACCCCTGCCGGCGCTCAGCATGCGGAAGCAGTGCTCCGTCGCGGCGACCGAGCGCGCCTCCATGTGCTGAATCAGCTCATCCTGCGTGCGCGCCTTGCCGCTTGGCAGCAGCTTGAGGTTCATCACCTTAAACTCCCTGCGTGGGCCTGCTGCTGCTGCTGCTGCTGCTGCAGGACGAGCCGTGCCACTTCCGCCAGGCCTGCCGGGCTCTGCTGCCGACGGCCTGCTGCCGTTGCGCTGCTGCCCTGCTGCGCACTCCGGCGAGCCAGCCGAGTGGCCGCCCTTGCCGCACGCCGCGCAGCCCTTGGCCGTGCACTGCTCTGTCCAGTGCCCAGGCTGCTCGCAGCGCTTGCAGAAGCCAGGGCAGTACTTGGCCGTGTGCCCGCGATGGCCGCACGCAGCGCAGCGCACACCGCCCGGGTTCAGCGGGCACACAGGCTTCTCGTGCCCCCACAGTTGCAGATGTAGCACGGCCCCAGGATGCAGTTCTTGGGGCCCTCCGTGTGCACCTTGCCGCAGTTGGCGCAGGCACGGCGACAGTCGCCGAGTGCGTGCCCATACTTTTTGCACTTGCTGCAGAACGGCGTCCTGCACGCGTCTGCGCAGTGGCCCTGGGCGCCGCAGGTGGTGCAGACTCGGGACGCCATGGTGATCCCAGGCACGACAGGGTCACGGCCACCTGCCACGCTGCTGCTGCTGCTGCCGCCAGCAGCAGCTGCTGCTGAGCGTTCACCTCTGCCAGCTGCGGCGGCAGGCCGTGCGTGTGCAGCTGCACCTGCTGCCTCACCCCTGCCTGCTGGCTTGGCAGCAGCAGCTGCGCGTGCAGCAGCGGCGGCATGGCTACCAGCCGCTTTGCTCATGCTGCCGTGTTCGCTGTCCCTGCCGTCTGTGCGAGCCTTGCTGTGCTGCTGCACTTGGAAGCTGAACTTAGCCATGTCAATCTTGACATCCCACTCATTCTCGTCCTGTTCCTGCTGCTCCTCCTCTTCCTCCTCTGCTGCTGCCGTAGCTGCCTCTTCTTCTTCGGCTGCCTTTGCTGCTGCTGCTGCTGCTGCTGCTGCTGCTGCTGCCTCTCGTCCTCGTCGCCAGATTCTGAGCCTGCAATGCGGCTGAGCAGTGACGGGCCTGCTGGCTTGGCAGCACCACCCTTCTTCTTCTTCTTTTTGCCTGCTGCCTTGCCCTGCTGGGGCTGCTGCTGCTGTGTGTGCTTGAACTCCTCCTCTGCCGCCAGCAGCTCCAGCTCTGCAGCAAGGAGAGCGTATGGCAGCACAGATCAGCGGCAGCAGCAGAGGCAGTGGTGGCGGCCGTTTCGGCAAGAATCAACCAAAGCTGCCATGCAGCCAGCGGTAAGAAGGTGCACGGCAACAATTCCGCAACATGCAACCTCCCGCAAACACGTGCTACATGCCGGCCAGCTGGATGCAGACAAACTGGCGGTGCCGGAACAAGACAGCCAGCCCAAGCGCCAGCGGTGTGATGCAGGGTAAGCAGCCAGCTGCAACGCCGTAGCTCTGAAACAAGCAGGCACCTGCCCCTGTCTGTGGACAGGCCCCCTGCGACAAAAGCCACTACCGACTGGCATTACTCAAAGGTGAACAGGTGCCCACCTGCGCGCTTGCTGATGCCCTCCTTGAGGTGGCTCTTCAGCGCCTCAGTGCTGAGTGCCAGCACGGCACGCGGCTGCGTGTTCCTCCAGATACTGCTCAGCACGCGCCGCCGCGCCGCCAGCGCGTGGCCCAACACCCACACGTCCAGGTCAAACAGGGTCAGGCGGGCGAGCCGCAGCGCCTCGCTTAGCTGCAAAGCCGCGCCGCTGGTGTCGGGCTGTGCCGGGAGCATCAGCTCATTGCTCATCAACGTGAGCATCTGCGGGGCGGGGCGGAGTGGCGAGGGCCATGAGGGGTGATCTGATGCTCATTGCAATGGAAGGGTTGCAGTGCTTGAGAACAGATGCTCATGACTACCCCCCCCCCCCCAAAAAAACACATGGGGCAAAATGGCGTGCGTACATGCTAATGGTGGATGAGCGGCCTTCACAGACCAGGAGCCCCAGCCTGCAGGACTGACCAGTGACGTCCAAGGCTGGCAGCGATGCAAGGAGACGTGCACAGTGCAGCATTCCACAAGTGTCAACATACACACAGCACGTTGATGCTGCGATGCATCTTGCGATCAGGCACAAGCACAAAGGCGGGGCCTGCCAACGCCAATGACAGCAAGCTGCGGGAACCGTAGGCCGGTGTGGCAACCGACAGCACCACACCCATGACTAGGGCTTGCTGCTGCAGGCCCCTGCCCACCCCGCCTACATCAGCACTGACGGCGCTGCGGGCAGTGCAGGCTTGCCCGCAGCAGCAGCACACCCACCTGCACCAGAGGGTTGGTCTGCCCTATCTCGACACTGTGGTAGGCGCGGATGAGGTCAGGGAAGCCCTCGGCCTCTGTCATGACCTTGCTCAACGCAGTCTTGACATTTGCCATTGCGCTCTCCGCATTGCCGACGCAACAGCCACCTGATGGTGCAACGCGGGTTGGTGTGGTGCGAAGCCAGCGTGGAACAGGAGGGCAGCAGACAGGCAGGCAAAAATATTGGAAAGAAGTGACAAACATACACAGCATAGCCTGATTCGGATGCCTCAGCATGCTGTTGATGCTCCCGCTCACACTCGATGAATCACGCAGGAGTAACTGGGCAGGGCCGAGCCTGTCCAAAATGCTGCTGTGCCCCACCTGCTGTCGATGCCGGCATGCATGCATGCCGCCAACAACATGACCACACACGTCAGCCTGGTCTTCAGCAGTGCCGGACACGCACCTGCGCCCATCCAACTGCACCCAGGCCCCGCGCCATCAGCGGTTGCTGCGCGCACCTGCTGCACCCTCCTCTCCAGCTGCTCCTGCTTCTCCTTGGGGTTGTCCTTGCTGCTGCCCTTGCCGGCCTTGTCCTTCTCTGGCGCGTCGTTCACGGCCCGCAGCTGCTCCTGCAGGCTGGCATCCTCGTCGCGCAGCGTGCTCAGCTGGTTCTTGTAGAACTCCAGCCACATGCGCAGCACCCACTCAGCGCCAGCGTTGCGCTGCGCCAGCAAACCTGCGCGAAGCAACGGCCGCACGGAGGTAGGCAGATGTGATGGGCATGGGCATGTTTGTTGGTGACGGTGCCAGAGCTGCACACATGTGAGGCCACTCACGGCTGCATGGCAACAGTTGACAGGCTAAACAGAGCAGGCACAAAGTTGGACCCAGCAGTGCATGACAACGCTGCCAGCTCAGTGCACGCCAGCAGTGCTTCGTGCACTGCAGCTGCTTCCACCTGTTCAGCAATGCACTGTGCTGCAACCAAAAGCACGTGCCGCCCACCCCGCATGCGCTTGGTCAGGTCGTGCTGGCTGTACTGGCTGTTGCTGAGGTGCTCCTCGTTGTGCTCCACCAGCGCATGCAGCTGCCGCCTGTGCAGCGCCAGCTGCACTGCAATCGCGATGTCTGTGCGCGCTTTCTCCCAGTTGCTGCGCTTGACGACGGCCTCCTCAACGTGCGGCACCAGGAGCTTGCGCTGGTGCTCGTGCTGCAGGCAGCAGCGGGGGAGGAGCGCAAGAAGCATCAAGCACAGCAGCGGGAACTACAGTGCAAAGGAGGGCTCAACCAAGTGGCCACAATGTCGGTGCAGCCATAACATGCACGCACAGTACCAGGGACATGTACGCCAGGCACGTGTTGACCATACCCGTTTTGCAATGCTGCACAAGGCTCTTGAATACAACCGCTGCCACCCACCCCCCGCCCGCCTGCACAAGCCTGCCTGCCCCTCACCTTGCCCACGGCGAACAGCGCATCCACCAGAGCCTTGAGCCCCTCTTTGGTCCCAACCTTGAGCTGCCGCTGCTCCAGCAGCTCCTCCACGCGAGCCGGCTGCAGCAGGTAGCGCTGCATGACGCTGGCATTGGGCTGCAGGGGCAGCACGCGGCCGCCAGGTGCGCAGCCAGTCACTCACCCAGTGGCAGCCAGTCACATCATGCGTCACAGAGGATGGATGCGATGCAGCAGGCATGGCACGCGCGTGCATCAACGCGATGCAGCCGACATGTAGTGGGTTGCTTGGTACAATCACAGGTGGCGCAGGAGTGCCTACTGGAGGCTTTCGACCATGTTGCTGGCCGACCCATGCTGCAGCAATAACAGCAGGAGCAGCAGCAGCAGCAGCAGCAGCAGCAGCAGCCTGTACAACATGTGCAGCTGCAGACATATGTCAGCGTGAAAGAGCGCCTTCCTCTTGCTCGTACCTGGGGGATCGTGGCGGTGTCTTCCTGGCATGTGAAGTCCTCCCATGTGCTGCTGTCAAACTTGCTGTACGGCCTGCCGTCGGCCTCTGCCTGCAGGCGCAGCGTGTGGTGCTTGTTGCAGCACGACTCATGAAACTCCTCAGGCGCAGCAGCCGCCGCACAAGCCTGCGCACAACAGCAGCCGGAGTGGACAGGGACATGTAAGCAGGGTGGCAGGCCAGAGCAACCGGGCAGGCGGGGGCTTCCCAGGCCACAAGTGCAGTGGCTGCACGTGCCGGGCTGCACGCACAAAGGCAGGACCATGAGCCGACTGTTGCCATCAGCAGCTCTGCCAACGCTGCAGGAATACACGCACACAAACTCAAAGACTGGAGACCTTGCCAGGCTGCCTGGCGCAACGGTAGCTGGTCAACAGTCGCAGACCCCAGCCACACAACACAACACGCATCACAACATCACCAGGGACATGCAAAATGCGCACGCACGAACGCACGCACGCACGCACGCACACCAAACGCGACCGCACCTGCTCGTAGTAGTCCTGTGTCAGCACCAGTGCCAGCTCGCCCTTGTCCTTGGCCTTCTCCTTGGCTGCTACCACCTCCACAGGCACCTGCTCAGGCCGCCTGCGCTGCTGCTGCTCCTGCTGCACAAACTCCACGTACGCGCTCAAGCCAGCGTAGCAGCTGTACAATGTCTGCACCCCACGGCAGAACGCAGGACGCAGATGCATGGGGCTGCAGCTCTAACATGCTCCGAGCACAACCGCCTATCAAAAGGCAGGCCTGCACCAGAATTGCAGCTCTCTGGCTGATAGCAGCGCTGCTGCAACGTCATGCTTTTTAGGTTTTTTTTACACAGCAGTGGCTCATAAGCCCAGTCTCATCTGCCAAGCCCAACTGGATGCTGCCACACCAGCTGCTTTTTGGGTTCTCCCACCCGAAAAATGACAGCAGTCAGCACTTGCACAACCACCCAGAGCATCCCTGGCCACTCACCTTCAGCAAGAACAGCCTGAGCTCCAGCTGCTGCTGCTCTGACAGCTGCGTCAGCACCATCAGCGCCGCTGCAGAATTGATCGCAGCACCGCCGCCATTGCTACTGTCCTGCCGCTTCACCTTGCCATTGGCATCGGCAACCCCGCCGCTGCCGCTGCCAAGGTCTAGGCACTTGCCCACTGCCTTGTTCAGGTACAGCTGCAGAGCCAGCAGCAGCGGTCCTGACAGCAGGCCATCCTTGTCCAGCATGCACAGCATGGTGGCGTTGTCCTCTGCCAGGCCATCTGAGGAGGCTGCGCCGTCACCGCCGCCATTCGCAGCTGCATCAGTGTGCAGGTGTGGCCGCAGGATGCGCTGGTACTCCTCGCTGCATGCCTGTCACGGCACAAGCAAAGAAGCACAGGAGGGTTAGGGCACCAAGAGACAAGACAATCCACACTGCACACTATGTGAGCAGCAGGAACACGCCGGCAGCTTGCAAGCAGCGGGCATACAGCATCACAGCCTGCCGGCACCTACTGCGGCACCCAGCCACAACATTGTGTCCACCACTGTCGTGCTGCCCATCTGGTTGGGTCTGCACCTGACCAACAGAGTAAGCAGAAACATGGCACCATACGGCTGGCGAAGGTGCCTGAGCAGTTCCAACATCACATGTCACACATACACACACTGGGCCGCAATGCAAGGCTGTCGCACCCTGCTCACCTGTTTGCTGTGCCAGTAATTGTAGATGACAAAGTGGTCGCGGTCAGCGTCAACCTCGCCATTCACCGCAGACAGCAGCCGCAGCGAGTGATATGCCAGCAAGGCCCACGCAGGGCTGCGCGACTGCTGCAGCCTGTCCACTGCCACCTGCTTGCGCTCAGCCTGCAGCAGGGCAAAGCCCAGCGCAGTGTTTTGGCGCACAAACTGCTCCTCTTGTACACCTGTTGAAGCAGCAACGTTGTCTGCAGGCAGGGCGGGGTGGGGTACAACAGCAAGCACAAGTTTCAACCGACAGCAGCACTGAAGCATGAATTAGTGCAGCAAGCTCAGGTGTCCTGTGCAACACTACATGGTGCCAGTACTGCAAACACAATGGTGATGCTGCAACCAGTCAAGCCATGAGCTGCTGCTCCATGGCAATGACTGCAGCCAACCACACCAGAAAGATCTCAAGTCATGCAGTGCAGGTGCCAGCCAAAGCCACAGCACAGTTGACACCCTGCCAGCAATGCTGCAGAGCATGGCTTGCAGGCATGCTCCATCACCGCCGCAGCCTAGCACTGCCAATACCTCCCCTTGCCAAAGGTCAGGCTGCATGCAAGCGGCCACAGCAGACAGGCCGCTTACCCTCTACGTTGAGCAGCAGCATCGTCCGTGTGAACCGCTGCAGTGGGCACTCCTACAGAGCAGCAAGTAGGCAGCGCACGCAAGCAGACCCAACGTGGTGAGACAACAAACACAAAATGAGGGTTTTAATCACAGTCCAATTGCATACGACTCATGCCTTCAGCACATGAAGGCAGGCTGCAGAGCTCCATGCAGCCCCGCGTCTGGCCAACTGCCTGCTTAAAACAGCAGTGTTCCCCGCAACTCGCCAAGCCTGCCAGACAGCACTGCACTGCAGCCAACCAAACACCACATCCCCGCAACCTCATACAGCCTCATCCCAGCGCCGCACCATCTCAAAAGCCTTGAGCCACGGGCTGTCGCTGTCCAAGCTGCCATGCCTCGTGGCAGCTGCTGCTGCGTCTGCTAGCGGCGGCTGCATCAGGCCCTTCAGCTTGTACGCATCTGACACCAGCTCCTCAGTGGCCTCATCAGCAAAGGCCAGTGGCATGCCCTGTGGTGCCGTCACCTGCAGGTATGCGATGGGAGGCATACAGCAGCACACCATCGCAAGGTGTGCGGTTTCCAGCAGCAGGATACCATCCCCAAGCAGCCTGCAGCACCGTCAAACCCTCGAGCCAGGAGCAAGCCGTCCGACGTGCAGCTGCAAGCGTGCAGATGCCATTCCAGGGCTAGCACTCTGGAGACTCGCCACTCCCAACATGTGCAGCTAGATCAGCATAGATGCAGCTTCAGCTGGGTTGTGCACACATGTTCTCACCGCAACGCAACCCTTGGTACATGTGCACAACATCTTGCTGCCAACACCAATGCCAAGCCATCCACCACGTAGTTTCCCCACAATGCCGCTGGGCCCGCAGCTCGCCATGCCGCCTCACCAGATGTGTGGCCACCACGTGCTCCTCAAACTCCTGCCAGCTGTCGTACAGCGCTTTGTGCGTCTCGCCGCCGCCACCCGTCTTGCCCGCTGCTGTGTCGTCGTGGAACACCAGCCAGGCGGAGGGGCCCTTCTCCTGCAGCTGCTGCAGCTGCTGCTTCAGCACATGGTCGCTGGGCTGCAGGCACAGCAAAATGAAGGGGAATTGGGCAAGAAAGTGTCTGCATGAGTGAGAGCCATCGATCAAATTCAATCGTGACATGCCATGGCAGTAGACATCTGCGATCACAGCATGTGTACCCGCATGCCACGCTGCAAGGACAGTGGTCCATACGCATCACACCATGCAACAGCGCAAGGATGTCCGAGGTCTGCCCTGCAAGGCTGAACATTACAGCCCAGTCGACTCACATTGGTCGAGTCCAGCTGCTGCCTGCACCACAGCAGCTCCTGCGGCAGCTCCTGCTTGTCCTTGTCCTTGGCGTCCCTGTTGCCCAGGCTGCTGATGGTCTTCTTCAACACCTCCAGGCTGACGCGAGACTCCTCCTGCAGGCGGGCCATGTGCTGCTCAGGGCTGCTGCTGCTGCTGCCTGAAAGCAGCCGCTTCTCCAGGTAGTCCAGCACCTGCGCGAGCGGTGTTGCAATGGCGGCGGACCAGACGGATGGGAGCAGGAGCAGAAACCATTCGCCATGGGATCTGGTGACTGGGAAGTCATTCATAGGCCCAAGGATGCATAGAGTAATGAACACAATGAGACTACAAGCAGGGCAGGTGTGGTGACACGCACATCACATACACTCATGCTGATAACTCCAGTGTTGCAGGTGCTATCCAGGACTTGCATCAGCGCACCAGGCCTCCATGTTGTTTGGAACACCCCTGCCCACCCCAACACAATCCCTGCAGGCCTCCTGCAAGCAGATACAGCTTCAAGGCACGCACACAGCTGGGCGCGCTGATCAGGCATCCCCAGCGCACCTTGGCAGCATCCTCCTTGGCCTCCTCCTCCTTCTTGCGCGCTGCCTCCAGCTCCAGCTGGTGCTGCTTGTCTTCCTGGGCAGCCTTGCTGCGCTTGATGTCGCGCACACGGTCCGTGTCGCGGCCGCCAGCCCTGCGCGGGTCCCGCTGCTGTAGGAGCAGCTGCTCCTGCTGCTTGCTTTCGCGCTGCAACGCCTTCTTGGGGTCCTGCTGCTTGTTGCTCGGCTCTGCTGCCTTTGCAGCCGCACCTGCCGTCTGCGTGCCACAGGGTTGCAGCAAACAGCGTTCACACCAGCGGGAGATCAGCAAGATCATGGAGGTGCAGCAGCTGTGCTGGTTTGATAGGCATGCACTGGCATAATGCAATGTGCTGATACAGCTGATGAAGGGGATACCAGCGCCAACAGCGCGATTGCTGAAGAGCTTTGACTGCTTGAACCAGAATCACTGGGGGTGGCCTGCATGCCAACAGCCCGTTAGGTTTGCAGGAGACATGGAAGACTGCCGCTCACGTGCTGCAGCAGTCTTACGTGGAGCACAAGCGTCAACACACATGTTCACGTGTGTGTATGTTGATTGTTGGTTGTGCTGCTTGCTGCTGCTTCACTAAAAGCTAGACCACCCCTTGCTCCTTGGCCTCACCTTTGCTGAGTTGACTTCCGTGATCCAAGGCTGCTTGAGTTCCTTGATGTTGGGGACCTTGGCCAGTGCTGCTTTCAAGCCCTCGTCTTCGGTTGTTGCCGGCAGCACATGCTTGAGGTAGACGATTGCATACGCCTGCGTGGCATCCGTCAGCTGCTCTGCTGCTGCCGCTGCTGCAGCGACCATGTTGCCACGTGCCTTGTCCTCCTCCTTGAGCTGTTCGCTCCTCGGGTCAAACCACACCTTGTGCCAATCATCACGTGTGAAGCCCTTGGAGATCTGCTGTGCCAGGTAGGCCAAGCCATCTACCTGCTGCTCCGCCCTCAGCTGCTGCTCCTCTGAAAGCAGCTGCAGCAGCTTGGCACGCGCAGCCAGCATGCCCAGGGAGCTCAGTTGCTGCCCTGGTGGCTGCTCGCAGCCTGCAGGCAGTTTGGTGTACACTTCAAGAGCTACCTTGAGGAAGGCTGCCTTCTCCTTGCTGTCTTTCTCGGGCTGCTTGTCCAGCAGCACACGGGTGCGCGCCAGGCAGTGGATGAAGTCGCTGCTTTGCGCTGACTTGACAGCTTCGATCCATTTCTTCTTCTCGCTGAGCTGCTTATAAACCGCTCTAGCCCTTGCCTCATCTGGGATGGGCGTGGCACTGCTGCTGGAGCCCTTGCTCTTTTTGGGAGCCATGGCTGCCTACCGCGGCCCCTCGCACTAATCAAAGCAAGGATAATCACAACGCAGTGCCATGAGGTGCGTGGCAGGCTAGCTGTTAAGCCAACCCTGGGCGTGCTGTGAAGTAACTGTCTGTCTGCAGCTGCTAAAACTGCTGGGGCTGCTTCAATGCTGACGACGATTAGACTGTGCAGATCAGATGTCAAGGGTCAAACGAACGTGACAAGGGACCAGGATAGACAATGGGCTTTGAGCACAGCTGCTGTACCCCAACGCCGTGATGCTGCTGCTCAGGCCCTGATCACGCAGACAGGCGCAAGCTGTAGGTATCGTGGGGTTTTGGTGCCAAATAAGCCAGCCTGTCAATGAAGTTTTCGCTGCTGCTGCTGTACCCTAGAAGAGGTACACCTCCCTAACCTGTTACATTTACCTGAAAGACTTGTTCTAAACGTTCCAAGGCCCCTGACTACATTATCTTACAGCAGCCCAGCTGCCGCAACCCAGAAATAAATGGCTGACCATTAACACTAGCTTGCAAGCAGCAAGCGTGCAGCCAGGCCTGCTGCCGCACGGAGCGCAGATGACATCACATGCAGGCACTCCAGTTTGTGCGCTGTGCGCTGAGCTACTTGCACTTCCACTGCATGCAGCCCCGCTGGAGTAGGTTGCTGCCACTGCTGTTGCTGCTAGGTTCAGTGCAGTTTGCTGCCTCTGCTGGTAGCCTACATAGCAGCACACAGCAGCAGCTGCAGGATTACCGCAAGCTCAACTTTGAACACTTCTTGAAGGTGTGTTTCTCCCTTTTGGCACAGCTTGCTACCTTCTGCGTGTGCGTGCTGCCCTCCTGCAATGACTTGCATGCAGTGTGGATTGGACAATATCTTGCGTGTGCAGATTTTTGTGGTCACCCGCAGACTAGCATCAGGTGCCCTGCTGTCAGGGCTAACCATCACAGCAGTTGGTCTTACACTGCGCTGCATCATTACTGCCATCCTTGGCTGTCATGCAGCTGGCAGCTAGGCACCTGACTGTCTCTGAAACAGCTGGCTCCCCATCGTGCTCAGCTGATTATGGGGAGCAGTACCTGGGCCGCTGGAACAAGCTGCAGGATCAATTTTGCAACGCTTCTGCATCATCATCATCATCATCATCATCATCAGCAGCAGCAGCAGCAGCAGCAGCAGTGATATCCAGCACAGCAGCCGCGTGACATGTCATGCACATCCAGAGGCTGATTTAGCAACGTGTGTCGCGTACAACCTTGTCATACAGAGCAGTACTGCTTTTCTGGGTAGAAAAGATGGCATTGCAGGCTTGCCCAATCCAGCAGCAGGCAGCGTACGTCTGTCCTGCAAGCAGGCAGCTGACCCTCAGGCCTTCCTGCGCGGCAGGTTGCAAAGCAATGAAGGCTCTCGCATGTGGCTAGTGCAAGCACCCCAGTTTGACGTGCCAGCAGCAGAGCAGCAGCGTGCATGCAGCCAGGGCCGTGTTGTACAGCACCCTGTGCTGTTTCTGATGCGCGTGGATCCAGAGAACGCTTTCCACAACTTGGAGGCAGTTGTGTCTGTGTTTGCTGCACTGGCGACACTGCAGCTGAAGCCTCAGCACTACTTAGGCGGGCTGGAGGTGAGGCTGTTTGCTGCTGCCGTTGGCAGTCAGGGTCCTGTAGTGCTTCAACTGTCTCTTCTTTGCTGATGCTGATTCAGTCCTGCAACTGAAGCATGGTATGCACAAACGAGCGTACCTGCAGCTGGTGTTTTACGAAGTATGTTGCAGTCCATGGGTACATCATTGTCACCTCATGCAGCTACGTTCATACCCTGGATGCACGGGCTGCTGTCATTGATGCAGGTGGTGATTGCAGATGACCGCCTGCCAGGCTACTTCTCGGCTGTGTGGCAACGGTTGTCGCACCCGCACCGGCTGCGTGTGCTGCGTGAACAGCCGTTCCCAGATGGCACCTGCTTTGCCACTGCACTGCTGGCACCGTACACAGCACACACGCAGTCGCTGCTGACGTACAAAGCTGGCACAGCAGATGAGGTGCTTTGTGAGTCGGCCGTATTGCATGCCACCAGCCTGTGGTTGCGGCACTTGTTCAGGGACCTGCTGCCAACACGGCTACACCCCACTGCCAGTACACACACTAGCGACACGATCCGTAGTACAACTGGCAGTACAAGTGAGGTGTCTCAGCAAGGCACCACCAGTAGCAGCAGTGACAGCGAAGCCGACAGCGATAGCAGCAGTGGCATGAGCAGCAGCGAAGGCATTAGTGGCCCACGTAGCTGGCGCAGCAGCTGGTACCGATATGGTGCTGCTGCAGCTGCTGACCTGGCGCCCCTGCAGCCCTCACCCACGCAGTCGCCACTGCAGCTGCAGCAGCTGCGCCTGCTGTGGCTCAGCCGCAGCAGATACGAGCGGCAGCATGAGCATCAGCTGTCAGCATGGCAACGTGCACGGCAGGTTCCTGCAAGTGAACAGGCGCAGCTGCTGCTGGAGCTGCAACGGGCTGTGCTGCGCTGGAACGAGCAGACGTGCCTGCCGGGGCAGCCTACTAATTGCAGCAGCAGGACGGTGGCATTTTCGTTGCAGGTGCGTGCAGCTGAGGTATCTGAGCAGCTGCCTCTGTGCAGGGGCAGTTACCGCAACGGAGCGCACAGACCAGTTTGTGTTACACAGATAAAGTAATTGCGTAATTTATAAGCAATGAGTTCCACGTATTGATTCCTTTCATGCTACCAACAACAGACCAATGGCTCAGCACTAAACCTCAGCCTGCCATCAGGATTGTCCCAGCTGAGTCAAATTCCTCCTCAGGTTGGTGGAAGGTGCCAGCCTCTTCAGCCGTCACGTGTGCACACGCATTCTGCTCAGCTCAGCATGTGTATGAGTCATTCAGCACCACCATGACGTGCGAGCCTCATGACTTCATGCGGTGGTGCGTGCCTCATGTATGAGTCGTTAAGCACGCACGGCTCGCGCACTTGCGACTTAGCACACATGTGCCCAGAGGCCTCCTGCACTTGTGCAACACTCCTCAGTCCAGTCTGCTTGCTGCCCACGTCCTCTGGCGCTGCTGTTGCGCTGCTGCGTGCTCTACTGCAGGTTGCGGAGCTGTCAGAGCTGCCGTTCTACCCGGACCAGATTTCACTGCTGATGCGCACGGGTGTGCTGATGGGGGTGCACGGCGCTGGGCTGGCCAACCAAGTGTTCATGAAGCCGCGGCTGGGGGCGGTCGTTGAGGTGAGGACGGCCCACTGCCGGCCCTCAACAACGCCTGCTGAACGCATCTGCTGTTTGGCAAGCAAGAAACACAATGTCTTTGACTTGCCGCTGGTGTGCGCAAAGGAGGACAGTTGTGCTTTGCTTTGTGCATGGCTTGCGCACCAGCGTGCCGTCGTCCCTGGACACCCGCTGGCCGGCCGGGACCAGCCGGGTGCACTGCAGGGACCAGCTGCAGCCGCCGCAGCGGCACTGCACGTCTTGTTTGGATGTTGCAAGCTTCGTGCCGTTGCAAACGGTGCACCAACCCATGCAGCGTAGCATGCATTGCATGCAGACATTGGCTAGCCAGCTTCCTGTCCTGCTTGTTGCATGTCCAGCAGGCATTTTGCGTGCTGCCAGCATGCACCACTTAAAGAACATGGTTGTGCCAGAACCGCTGCTGCTGCCCGTGCTGTTTCCTGCTGTGCGTGGCGCTGCCAGGTGTGGCACAACATGGAGAACAACTTTCACTACCACAACCTTGCCCACATGCTGGGCCACCGCTACTTCAACGTGCGCAGTGAGCAGGAGCTGGATGTGCAGACAGTGGTAGCGAGCGCAGTGGCAGCAATGGATGCAGTTGCTGCAACGCGTGCAGCAGCAGAAGCTGCAGCCAGCAGCAGCAGGGGCTCGTGGTGGTGGCGTAGGCCATGGGCAGGATAGCACCAGGGCAGGCAGCAGTCTTCATCCGCTTTCCTTCACTTGCTTTGCTTTACAAGATCCGCCCCACCTACGAGCAAAGATCCTGTCAGGAGCCAACATAAGGCTCTTGTGCAGCAGTGCCACTGCTTCAGTGTAGAAAGCGAGCTCTTTGCCATGCACACAGGCAGTACTGGCACCTGCAGTGCTCGTGGTGGATCCTAAAAGGGTTGCATCCGTTGGCGACGCCGTTTATGCTATGTTGTGAATGGATGATGATAATGAAGAGGGTTGCATCCCTGGTAACTTACCATTGAATGCATGAGCAGTGCAGATCACTCACTTTGCTTGCAGCGCTTGCAGCATTGCAGCATGCTGTGCAAAACAAAGGCAGAACTACAACAGCCTGACCAGCTGTGCTATGTGGACCGTGCACTGCAGGCATTGCTGCAGCCCTAGATTTCGCTTTCAAATTCAATTTGATGAATGTCAAGCAGCATGGCTCAAGTGATTTGTGCTGACATGAAGCTCATCAAAAGGGGGCTGCTGGAGTGCACATGTTAACACACTCAGAAGCCTTTACACACAGCACACTGGTTAGCACAGGCAACAGCTGGCAGGAGTTATGCTACTGTCAAGAAATAGCAGCAGCACTCTAACGCAACAGCAAAAGGCAAGCAGTCACACCCTACTGTGTGGCAGGTGCAACATATTCTAATGCTGCACATAATTTTGACTTGCAGTGCTATCAACAGGTGTGGAGGCAACAGTGGGTTGTACTTATCATCCCTTCACCTGCTGTGTGGCTTTGGCTTCATAGCCGGTCCGTGAATATGCTCCACCACACCATCAACGCAGCCATAAAAGCACAGCCAACAGAGGTCCTGCTGTTGCCCTTCAGTCACGCCAATGCCTCTAGCGCAACTGCAGATGCGTTAATATTGGCGACCACATACATTTGCAGACAGTGCTGGGATGGAGCGATGGCAATCCGCAGGACCCGGAACCGTTCATTGATCTGAAAGCACTGCCACTTGACAGAGGGAGGCCTGTGTCCGACAAGGCTGTGCACATCCGCATGTGCATAAAAGTAAAACGTAAACTGATCACCAATTGCAGCCGTATGTCCTCACCGTGGTTTGGTGAACCCGAAGGTGGGCGCATGCGGTGCCGAATGCAGGCATTTCCACGCAAGCACAGCAGCATTCCGTCCTTCCGTGCCTTCCTGTAAGGCTACTGCTTGAGTTAGAGCCTGACCGTAGGCCCATTCCTAGCTGCCTGTGCGGCAGACTTCTCTTCTTGAAGTTGAGGTGCCGTAAGGCGCCCAGAGCAGCTTGCCAAGATGGTGAAGTTCACAATTGATGAGATCCGCAAGCTGATGGGTGAGCGAGCGCTGCTTAGACCGGCTGGCTATCCATCCTCTGCTGCAGCAGTCCTGGCTGACTGGGGTGATTGCTCTGGCTTGCAGACAAGAAGGACAACATCAGGAACATGTCTGTGATTGCCCACGTGGATCACGGTGAGTTCACAAGGCTATGAAAGAGCCTGCAAAGCGCATGCAGCAGCTGAAACCACCCTTGCAGGTGGCCAGCAGCCACTACTGCCGAACCTCACCGCATTTGCGTGTGCGCAGGCAAGTCCACCTTGACGGATTCTCTGGTGGCTGCTGCCGGTATCATGTCTGTGGAGCAGGTAAGATCGGCCCTCGTTCGCACAGGCAGGGAAAGGGGCCGAATCGGTGCCTCCCACTGCACGGGATGGCAACTGCTCCCAGGCAGGAACACGCAGCTTGCCCTGATCACGCGTTGTATGCTTGCAGGCCGGAGATGCCCGCCTTACCGACACTCGTGCAGACGAGCAGGAGCGTGGTATCACCATCAAGTCTACTGGTATTTCTCTGTACTACGAGATGCCAGACGAGAGCCTGAAGGCTTTCAACAAGACTCGTGATGGTAATGCTTTCCTGGTGAACCTGATCGATTCACCAGGCCACGTCGACTTCAGCTCTGAGGTCACTGCTGCCCTGCGCATCACTGATGGTGCCCTGGTGGTGGTGGACTGCGTTGAGGGCGTGTGTGTGCAGACCGAGACCGTGCTGCGCCAGGCACTTGCTGAGCGCATCAGGCCTGTGCTGACTGTGAACAAGATGGACCGCTGCTTCCTGGAGCTGAAGCTGGATGGCGAGGAGGCCTTCACAACCTACCTGCGCGTGATTGAGAACGCTAACGTCATTCTGGCCACCTACCAGGACGATGCCATGGGTGACCTGCAGGTGCGATGGACGTGCAAAGCAGCAGGCAGCAGCTCCAGCCAGGCGCGGCAAGGAGCTGGATTAGGGTTTGCAGCAGGAGTGCTGAGGTGGCACAGCACGCATAGCGCAGTAATTGTTGGACATGTCCACCCACTGCTTCAGCACTGTGCTGCGAATGTTTAATGAAGGCATAGCTTTTTTTAGATGTGGGCGTATTATGTGTCATATAATCGCATCAGTTGGTTAGCACTGTTTGCATGGTGTGCCCCTGCAGCAGCTGCTGTGGCATGCCCCGATTTTGCAACTCAGCATGGCTTAATGGACCTTCAGCAGCGCAAAAACAGCTGTTCTTCAGCAGTCAACGCATTCCCTGGCAGTTCTAGGGTGGCGCAGGCATGGCTGCGGTTGCCATGACCAGCTGCGTGTTAGTGTGAATCGGTGCTCCTGGGGCGGCTTCTGTCGCAGCCGGGCAGCTAAGAAGAACTAAAGTTGCTGATGGGCTACAGCGTAGCTGGCGCCACCGCAGCAGTGCAGTATGGCGGCGCCATCATTGTTGGTGCTGCAACAGCTGCTGCACGATTTGGGAGCAGCACTTGTATAGCAGCAACTGGTGCAGGTGTAAGAGCAACACCTGTTTTCTGGCTGGCTTGCTCTGCATTGTTCGCAGCAGGCACGTTGATCTGCTCCCTGGGCATTTCTGCAATGTGTGCTCACCTGCTGCTTTGTCTTTTCCTCCTGCTGCTGCTGCTGCAAACGCTGCATGTGGTTTTCCTGCAGGTGTACCCTGACAAGGGCACAGTGTCCTTCTCCGCTGGCCTGCACGCCTGGGCCTTCACCCTGACCACCTTCGCTCAGATGTACGCCGCCAAGTTTGGCACTGACGAGCAGAAAATGATGGAGAAGCTGTGGGGTGACAACTTCTTTGACCCAGCCACCCGCAAGTGGACCAAGAAGGCCACTGACAGCAAGACCTGCGTGCGCGGCTTCGTGCAGTTCTGCTACAACCCCATCCGCCAGGTGCGCAGCTGCTGATGCAACAGTGCAGGCGGATTGCGGCGGTGACATGTGAGCAGATGTTGTCGCTGCAGTCTATAAGCGGCTATTGACGGTCATGAAAGTGGTCTGCCATTACACCCACACACGCACGCCCTTGCAGTATTGTCTCTGACCCTCAGCATTGCACTAGCTGTGTTCCGCACATCAAGTCGCTGTTCTTCCGTGTGCCATGACATCTGCCCCTCAGGTGATTGACCTGGCCATGGAGGACAAGAAGGAGAAGCTGTTTGACATGCTGAAGAAGATCAACGTGTACGACAAGCTCAAGTCTGAGGACAGGGACCTGGTCGGCAAGCCCCTCATGAAGCGCGTGATGCAGGTGCGCCTGCAGCATGCTGCGCTGCTGAGCCAGCAGCAGCACTGGTTGCGGCTGGAGGAGAACAGCAGTAGCGCCTGCAGAATACAGCGCGGTTGCAGCGGCAAGGGTTGCAGGACTGATGGCGCGCGGCAGGAGCAGTGTGGCACATTGCGGGAGCAGCCATGTAGCTGCGTGGATTGGCTGCAGCAGAAGCCTTGCCAGCAGCAGCAGCAGCACTGGCAGAAGTACCAGCTGCAGTAAGTAGCACAGCTTCACTGTGCAAACTTGGCAGCACCGGTAGTGGCAGCTGCGTTGCAGCGTAGCCGGTTTCAGCACAGCACTCACGTATCGTCTTTGTGATTTTTGCTGCCCCTGACCTGTTGCGTTGGCGCAGACCTGGCTGCCTGCCAGCGAGGCGCTGCTGGAGATGATCGTGTACCACCTTCCCAGCCCTGCCTTCGCGCAGAAGTACCGCGTGGACACCCTGTACGAGGGGCCCCTGGATGACCAGTACGCAACCAGCATCAGGTGCGATGCCAGTCGCTTGGTTGGGTTTGGCAGCAACTGTGGGGATGGAGGTAAAGTCCGCGCGTTGTCACAGGTGCTGGTGAGCACCTGGCGAAGTGCGAAGTGCGCAGGGTTGTGTCTGCTTGGTCTTGCAGCAACCAGCTGCAGCGTGTGTCTATGTGCTGCACCAGCTTACTGACAGCATTGAGCACTATAGCATGCTCTCAACACCACCCTTTGTAGGTAGGTGCGCGCTGGAATGCTGCTTCTTACCTTCTTACCCGACTGATTTTCTACTCTTTGCGCTTCGTCTTATTGAATCTGCAACGTCTTTGCCGCGTGGTACAGGAACTGCGACCCCGAGGGTCCTCTGATGATGTACATTTCCAAGATGATCCCCACCAGCGACAAGGGTCGCTTCGTGGCATTCGGGCGTGTGTTCTCTGGCACCGTCTCCACTGGCAAGAAGGTGCGACGAATCATAGTACAGCAAGTGTGTTGGTTGCAAGCATTCTATGAGCTTGCAAGGAATGCATTGTTGCATGGCTGAGCAGTCTGCTGTAGGTTGCTGGCTGGCTATTGTCATTGCCTCTGTTCTTTTCAACAGTGCAAGTGCTAAGCCACCCGGCTGCTGGTTCACAACCATGTCCAGGGTTGCACAAGCAGTAGGGTGGCCTGGGGTTTGCAACACGCTGAAGAACAGAAGTAATGTTGATCTGTGTGGGTGCACATGCATAGTTGCAGTTTGCTGAAGCACAGCCCTGCAGCGCTCCTTCCCTCACGACCTTCTGTCTTTGCCTCACCTGTCGTGCCTGTCCAGGTGCGCATCATGGGCCCCAACTTTGAGCCGGGCACCAAGAAGGACCTGTACGTCAAGTCCGTGCAGCGCACCGTGCTGTGCATGGGCCGCAAGCAGGAGGCAGTGGAGAGCGTGCCCTGCGGCAACACCGTGGCGCTGGTCGGTCTGGACCAGTTCATCACCAAGACCGCCACACTCACCAATGAGGTGTGCGAGGACGCACACCCCATGAAGGTAGGCTGTGCGGAATTTCAAGGATGAGCCTGTGGTGATGTTCCTGTTCTGATCTGATTATGTCGAGATCAACAGCGCGACACCTGGCAGATGAGGCAGCACGGCTTGTCATTTCAGCCACTGATTGTTCTGCCACCCTTTGCTGACCTCCTTCTTGCTGCCTGGTCCCGCACCTGACTGTGCTTGTGCACCTGCCTCGAAGCAGCCATGTTGTGTGGCTGTGCAGTTTCATGGCCCTACGTGCGTGATTTCCTGCCACAAATAAGTCCACAGTTCAACACGTCCCTCCCCAGACTTATCTCTGCACACATGTTCACGCTTCTGCAGGCCATGAAGTTCAGCGTGAGCCCTGTGGTGCGCGTGGCAGTGGAGCCCAAGGTGGCCTCCGACCTGCCCAAGCTGGTGGAGGGCCTGAAGCGCCTGGCACGCTCCGACCCCATGGTGCAGTGCATCATCGAGGAGACCGGCGAGCACATCATCGCAGGTGGGCCGAAGCAGGGGCCGCTGTGGCAGCTGCGGTGGCGCCACGCAGCTGCGTCCCACGGAAGCAACCGTTGTGCTGTGCATCAGCGCAGCCGGGGATGAGTGCAGCGGGCAAATCAAAGCCATCTAGCTACCTGCCATGACATACCATGATGACAGTTGCGGCGTACAACTCCCGCCACGGGTCGGCGCTGCGGGGTGCTGCGCTGACGCTCGGCTTGCGTCGCGTGCCGCAGGTGCTGGTGAGCTGCATCTGGAGATCTGCCTGAAGGATCTGCAGGACGACTTCATGGGCGGTGCGGAGATCCGCGTGTCTGAGCCCGTGGTGTCCTTCCGCGAGACCGTGTCCGCTGCCAGCGACCATACCGTGATGAGCAAGTCGCCCAACAAGCACAACAGGCTGTACTTCCAGGTGCGCAGCGGCTGCAAGAACTTGTTCTGGTGCAGCAGCAGCAAAATGGGAGAAGGCTACAGCAGCTTTCACCAATCAGTGCTGTTGTTGCTCCAAGCACTGCATTAGCAAACTCTATTGGGCTGGGACAAATACAGGTTTGGTGTGGTCATGCTGAGTGTAATTTTTACCTGGTGATATCATACACACTCGCGCATGGCTCAAAATCACCAAAGTCGTGCATTACCAAGTTGCTTGTTGCGCTCCTGTGTGCAGGCGCGCCCCATGGAGGATGGCCTGGCTGAGGCCATTGATGAGGGCAAGGTCGGCCCCCGCGATGACCCCAAGGTCCGCTCCAAGCTGATGAGCGAGGACTTTGGCTGGGACAAGGACCTGACCAAGAAGATCTGGTGCTTTGGCCCAGACACCACTGGTCCCAACATCCTGGTGGATGTCACCAAGGGAGTGCAGGTGCGCTGAGGGAGGAGGTGCACAGACTGCCCCATGTACCATGTCACTTAAAGAGCTTGTTCGTTGGCCATGGTGGCCTGCAGCTGCTGAACAATGGATGTACAACTGGCAGCTGGCGCGGAGCTTGCTGTGAGGAACTGCCAGCAGCGGCAAGCGGGCTGAGCTCGGTCGGCGGGCAGCTGCAGTTTTATACGCAGTGCTGTTTGTTTACATCCCTGCGTGAGGTGCTCTTTATTGCCATCAACACACCTCCCACTCAGTTGCCCTGCTTGTGCTGCTTCTTCACTATGCCCCGATGCTGCTGCTGCTGCTGCTGCCACCAGTACCTGAACGAGATCAAGGACTCCTGCGTGGCGGCCTTCCAGTGGGCCACCAAGGAGGGCGTCATGGCTGAGGAGAACATGCGCGGCATCGTGTTTGAGGTGCACGACGTGGTGCTGCACGCCGACGCCATCCACCGCGGTGGTGGCCAGGTCATCCCCACCTGCCGCCGTGCGCTGTACGCCGCCGAGCTGACCGCCAAGCCCCGGCTGTGCGAGCCGGTGTACCTGGTGGAGATCCAGGCCCCGGAGCAGGCCCTGGGCGGCATCTACTCAGGTGAGGCTGCCGTCATGGCCGCAACAGCAGGCCCGCGACACAGTGCAATGACACCCAACAGGCAACCTGGTGCTGCACGTTTAAGGCCGACGGTGCTGATTATGTGACGCAGCAGTGGGGCGTGTGCTTTTGCTGCACATGGCATGCCTTGCGGGGCCGCAGCGGAGAGCGGTGCACACATCCTGTGCCTGTTGCACACCGTCGCCAACTGTTGTATGCCCTGCTCTGCGTACCCTGATCTGCTGTGTGCCTGCAGTGCTGAACCAGAAGCGCGGCATGGTGTTTGAGGAGATGCAGCGCCCAGGCACTCCCATGTACAACATCAAGGCCTACCTGCCTGTCATCGAGTCCTTTGGTTTCACCGCAACCCTGCGCGCAGCCACCTCAGGCCAGGCCTTCCCTCAGTGCGTGTTTGATCACTGGGATGTCATGGGCTCCGATCCCCAGCAGGCTGGCAGCCAGACGTACCAGATTGTGCTGGACATCCGCAAGCGCAAGGGTATCAAGCCCGAGCCAGCACCCCTTGGCGATTACGAGGACAAGCTGTAAGCAGCACAGCTTCGTACTGCTTGCAGGATTGCTTCTGCTCTTGCTGGGTCAGGTGGAGTGGCTTGTAGGAAAGCGTGCTGCTTGCAGGAGTGTTGTGGCGCGCGTGGTGTGGTGCGCAGCAGGATGGCTTTGCTTCAGCTGGGGATGCGTCCTCCGGCTTGTCATCTGTTGGTCTGCTGCCTGGCGTGTGCGGCGTGCATCGCATGTGTGTGGAGGCTGTGGTATGCAGCAGCGAGCAGCTGTGTTGGGAACAGCCAGCGTCCTCTGCGCTGGTGGTGTGCTGACTGGCAGGCTCTGCCGGCAGGTAGTTTGCTTGTTCACAGAGGCGGCGGCTTGGGCCTCGGTTGGTGCTTGCTGGCAGTGAGCGACAAGTGCGTTTTAGGTTTAGGCTCTTGCTTGTCAGTGTTGTGTTGCAAGGTACATACTGTGTGATGTAAGGTTTGCGATGTGGTGGAGCTGTTGATCGGTTCCACATTTTAACAGCGCAGGCTGTCAGTGCGGCAGCAGCATGTTGCTGCGTGCCTGGCCCACATACTGTGAACGTATGTACAAACCGCGCCGTAACATGCCTGACTGTACACTCTACATTAGCTGTTTTGGCCGCTGAGGAAAAGCTTGCTGATCTCCTGCTCTGTTGGACGACCTGTAAGACAGCCTTGCAGAATCGAACAAAGGGGAATTTTGTGCAGATGATCGTCCATGAAATGATCAGCAGCAAGGAAGGACACAAAGGTTTCTGTGCCTGGATAAGTGAGCATTGTTGGTTTCAACTACTTCACCTGCAAGCCGTGGGTGACCCCTTACGGTGAAACTAAGGGCCCGCGACATTGAGTGTCACATTAGGGGAGAAAGTTTTTGCTTTTTCAATGACGACGTTTTAGTGTTATGGCCAGTTAGGTTACTGGGGGCAACCGATGCAACACGGACGTATGAGTACGTTAGGAATGAGTATATGCAGTCGTCAAGGCCTCCACAAACCCGGGTAACTACATCGTCAGCAGCAGACGAAGATCGTTCAGCAGGCGCCCAACTTCAAATATCGCTTACTGTCCGTGACTTTGTTACTACCCTCCATAGCCTGAGCCTCCCTTTCTCTATTCTACCACCATCCAACGATTGCTTGAAGTGGCTGCTGAACGTGATCAGCAAAGCACCACCTGCTGCTGCTCTTGCACTCAGCTCAGCAGAGGGAGCTCAACTCAGCAGGGGCGGTGTTGCACTCAGGCATCTCAAAGTACCTAGACAAAGTACCTAAGACATAAGGCTGAGGGGACAACAGCGTTGGCAAAGCACCAGCTGCTTGGTCAGCAAAATGGAATCAGGGAGCGAGGGTGCAGACATGGACGCTGCTGATGCAGCACATGTGGACTATGCCACAGCAGCAGCAGCAGCGGCGGCCGCCGCAGCCGCAGCGGCAGTACAGTCAGACCAGGGTCGCCCGACATACCTCAGCTTCCTTGTGAACAAAGTGCCGACAGCACGCAAGGATGAGGTGCAGCGAGTGCTGGGCCAATGCCTGGTTGTAAAGTGCGACCCCAACGGCCCTTACGCAGCACCAGTTGTCACCATGGCAGCAGAGGAGTCAAACGTGTACACGCTCATTGAGAAGCACTTCAGGCCAGAGTACCTTGCGGGAGTGGAAAAGTTCTGGCGGCTGGTGCGCGCGGACATGCAGGTGCGGCGAGCTGGCTGCCTGCTGCTGGCGTGCACTCCAACACAGCAGCACATGCTGCGCCACCGTGGGCGCGCCATGTTTGCCTTTGGAGATGGCCGGGCAGCAACAGCAGCAGCAGCATGGGCTTACATCAGCGGTTGCAAGATTGTGTTCAACGCTGGTACATTACCACAAATATGCTGCAGCCTGATGCATGGTTGGCATTCCTGAGCGTGTCGCATGGCTTGCGCCACAGCTGCCCACAGACCACCCACCGTCTCACCTCACTGACACAGACCCACCTCCTGCACAACACGCTCGTGACGTCCTGCAATCGCATGCAACGCTACAACCGTCGCACACCCTGCGCCCTGCAGGTTGAGACCTGGCGGCCCAGGGTTCAGGGTGCGCAGCTCAAAGCCCTAGCTGGCGCTCGCCTGCCAGAGAGCGAGGCGGAGTTTGGCGCCATCAGCCGTGTTGTGAGCAGCCTGCAGGACTGCCTCAAGCCGGACAGCAGTGCCGAGCTGTTCATGCAGGAGCTGCGCATCACCATCAGCCAGATACAGGCCTGGTGGGAGAACAGGAACAGGCGGCCGGATGGTGAGGAGGCAGGCTGTGGCTGCAGCAGCTGGCACCAGGGCATGTTGCTACTTTATATTGGTAGTGTTGGTGGTGATGGTGGTGATGGTGGTGGCACTGGCAGAAGAGTCTGGGTGGCTGTAGTGGAACAACCAGAGCAGGTGGGCTGGCGCAGATGCGCAGCTGCTGCACAGGCAAAGGATGTGGCGACGGCAGGTGGAAGCGTGCAGCACAGCATTTGCTATGGGTTGATGCATGCCGGCAGCCCAGAGCAAGGCGGCCAGCGGCTGGCATGGCACGCGACGCATGTGCACTTGCTCCTGCCAAGACAGCATGATGAGCATCAGCCACCTCACTGCCTGATGCAACTGCTGTTGAGCTGCCTTGGCCAGGTGGGCTGAAACGTGGAGCTCAGACCGGGCCTGGAGTGACCGCGGCAACCGCAAGGAAGCGCCTAGCACGTGAGCAGCAGTGCAACCAGCACCTGCATTGCCGGTCCCTCCAGCTGTGACTGCCAGGCTTGCTGACAGACCGGGTCTGCGCAGCAGCGCCACTGGCACACCCATACCTCAGCCATATGCACATGATGGCGCTTGTCTGTAGCATGCTGCTTAGCATTGCATGGTGAGCTCACCTGTGCAGCGCACGGCTGCAGCTGAAGCCATCGCTGCCCTGGTGCTGTCTGCACCTGTATCTGCCCTTGCAGCTGCCTTGCTTATGACTCGGTCTGCCCTCTCCTGACCTGGCCAAAGCCTTGTTGGTTGTGCTGACTCCTGCTCAAAAACCCTTGCTCACAGACACACTTGCTCCTCGCTGTGCTTTGCTGGCCTCGCAGCCAGCGGCTCAGCGCCGCTGTCAGGGCTGTCGTTCCTCGGCGCCGGTGACAGCGACCAGCTGCTGGGTGCTGCTGCTCAGGGCTTCATGCAGCTGGGCGGGGGAGCAACCGGCTTCGTCGACCTGTCAACAGGTGGCGCAGCAGCAGCAGCAGCAGCAGCAGCAGCAGCAGCAATCGCAGCAGCAGGGCTACCTGATGCGGTGCAGCAGCAGCCGCTGCCGCTACCGCAGCTGCAGGTGCTGCAGCCGCACAGCAGCGGCGCCCACCAGCAGCACAACTCGCAGCAGCAGCAGCAGCAGCAGCAGCAGCAGCTCTCCCTCCTGCAGCAGGCCAGCCTGACATCGCCCCTGCAGGTAGATGTGGGCGGACGCAGCTTTCGCACCACGATGGCGACGCTGCTGTCTGTGCAGGGCAGCTTGTTCTGGCAGCTGGTGCAGGGCGCAAGCCCACCGGGCATGCAGCGGCTGGCCAGCGGGGAGCTCTTCATCGACCGCAGCAGCGAGGTGTTTGGCTATGTGCTGGAGTACCTCCGGGCGTGCGCACACAACGAGCCAAGCATAGACCTGCCCAGCGATGGCAGGTGTGTGTGTGTGTGTGTGTGCGTGCGTGCGTGCGTGCGTGCGTGCGTGCGTGCGTGCGTGCGTGCGTGCGTGCGTCTGCAACAGCCGGGCATGCAGCACCTCTACTGCCGTGCCATAAGGAGATTCATTGTCTCTTGCTGCCGCGCATCATCTTCTTGATGCCAAGTCAGGGTGCCACACCACAAGCTGACAACAGCACAAGCTGCCTGGGCTTGTTGCCGTCTCTCAAAAGCAGTTTGAATCACCGCCTGTTGTTCACTGCATGTGGCATGGCCACACGGTCTGGCTCCCGTACTCATCCCGTTGCATTCACCACCAGCCCTCTATAGCAACCAGCATGCATCTGCCGTGCTCTGCTGCAGGCAGATGCAGGCGCTGGTGCGTGAAGCTGCCTTCTACCGGCTGCCAGGCCTGCTGCAGCTGATCAGCACGGCCAGCATGGCCCCCAGCCCTGGCACGCGCGAGGTGTGGGACTCGGTGTACGTGGAAACGGGCTTCAGCAGCATGCAGGGCGAGCAGCTGCAGCAGCTGGAGCGCAGCAAGGTGAGGTTGTTTGGGTTAGTGGTTTGCAGCAGCAAGAGCGGTGGCCTTGCCTTGGGCTTGAAGTGTGTAAGGGAGCTGACAATGACCCCAATCTGTACCAATGTGTTGGATGGCTGCAGCAGCATGCAGGGCAAGCAGCCACAGCATGGCAGTAGTGTAGTCGCACTGCTGGTGCTGCTGGTGTTCGCTCGGAGGCCGTGAGCCGCTTCTGTGCGGCATCTGAGAAACTCCTTGCTGAAGCTGGCGGCAGTTGCATCGCGTGTTGTGCAAACCCAGCATGCGTGATGATGCCGGCAGCGCCGCTGCATACCCTGTGCCTGGCATCGGCCCACACACTGTGCGGCATGTTTCCCAGCGGCCAGCAGCTGCAACTCCTGGCATGTAGCACGCCTGCAGCGCACCTGCCGTGCTGCATGCCAGGTCGGGCAAGGCGTCACAGCTGCTGGCCTGGCCCATGGCCACCAGCTGCCAGGGCTTGCGGCCAGCAGCTGCTCCTTGGCAAGACCATCAGCTTGCTTACTTTTTCCCGCGCACACCCCACAAAGACGTGGACAGCAGCTGCTCCTTGCCAAGGCCATCAGCTGACTGCCCGCTGCTGCTGCCGCGCTGGACGCAGGTGCTGATGCAGCAGCAGCTCAACCACGTGCTGGAGGCGCGCGCTGCCGAGGGCTTCTTCGTGCACGACATACAGGCGGGCGTGGCACACAGGTGGGGGGTGCGGTGCTGCTGCGCTGTCTCTGACGGAGGCATGGCACCGCCGCCAGGGATGCTCAATCTGAAAGGGCTACCAGCACTGAATTGGCTGCAGAGTACCGGCATGACGATCAGCTTCTGCCTAGGGGTTTGGCTCAAGCCACCCGCCGTCACATGCGTTTGGCTATGGCTGCAGCATGCGCATGCCAGCTGCGCTGGCACTGCTGGCCTGGCCAGGGCCCTTGTTGAAGTGGCAGGGGGGTTCAGCCGTACAACCCCTGCAGCAGTGCCTGCAATTATGTCACTGACTAGCACGCACACCTGTTGGTCACTCAGAAGTGATCATTGCAGCTTTGCCAGCGCTGCTGCTGCAGCCCGGCCATCTGGCCAAGGTAGGTGTTCAGGTCAACGGATGTTGGTGTGCAGCAGCCGAGCTGCTTAGCACCACAATAAGGCTTGGCTCCCAGATTTGGCCATCATCTCCTGGCCCCTGACAGCCAGCAGCCCGAAAAAGCATGGCCGCCGCTTTTGGCCATCAACACCATGGTAGCCCAAAACGCGCGACTGCTTCCAGTTCAGAGCATAGTGCACAGCAGCGGCAGCAGGTGCAAGTTTGCGTGATGCTTATTGACTGCTGAAGCAGGTTGCTGCTTGCTGCTTACTGCCACTGTGGTGTCTTGAGTGTGCAGACCGATGCTGGCCCCAAGCTGCCAGGTGCATTCACATCACATTGACTGTGCGGACCCTATGCAACACTTGTGCTGCTGCTGCAGGGATGACCCTGACACTGACATGCCCCAACACAACATGTACCACCATGTGCTGCTGCGGCGTGTTGTGCCACTGGTGCCATACCACGTGATGGAGCAGCTCCAGCAGCAGCAGCAGGAGGGCGATGAAGATGAGGAGGGGGAAGACGAGGAGCTAGAAGAAGGAGACGAGGCAGAGCAAGATGAGGAGCAGCAAGACGGTGTTGAGCCGCAGCACCATCGGTACCAGCAGCAGCAGCGGCAGCGGCAGCAGCACCAGTCAGGGGTGGCAGGTGGGGCTGTGCAGCACAGGGAAAGTGACGAAGGTACAGCGTCTGAGTAGACATAGTGTGCATGCACCCTGCTTGCCAGTGGCTATGTGTCGCACGGGTGAGCTTGTGTTGCGGTTGAATGTTGTTTCAAATGGTGCATCCTGGCCCTAGACTCTTCTCGACTCTATGCCCGTGCTGTGGAAGGGGTGCAAATGCTGCAGCTGCAGCTGCCTCTGGGCGATGGCATCGCGATCGATGCTGTGGCTCGACTGGTGACACGGTTATGCTGAAACGCTGCCTCTCGCCTGCCTTGTCGTGGTGGCGGGCGCAGAGGTGGTGCTCAACAAGCTGCAGCACCGGAGTTAGCCTATGCATGGCAAGCACAGCAGCTTTTCTTCTTCACATCAGTGTGGCGCTCGCTGTTCTTGACTCTCACCTTGCAGTCACTGAGTGGAGCCTGCAACAGGCAGAGGCAACCTAGCTGGTTTTGCTGCCCTGCTGGGTTACAGTGCTGCTGCTTATATCCAACATGTCAGCAGCATTGCTTACAGATGCCAATGAAGCGTTGCATGAGGTGGCCCGCGGGTGACTCTGCTTTGCTGTTGGGCTACACCCACCGCAGGCTGCACGCCATGCCCACCCTCCCGCGGCCCCGAGTTACATGTCGACAGTCCCGTTAATACCACCAACCCCGTCATGGAACTTATGCCTTCCTGCATCAGAGAGTGCTGCTGCTTGTTACATGTCACCCATTGGGGCCATGCCTGTCTCCAAGGCACCCCCGGACTCATGCCGTGCTGCACCAGCAGCACGAGCTTTGCTGGGATTGCAATCTTCCGCATGCCTTCAGGCCCATCCAGACCACCAGTGGCCCCAGCAAGAGCTGCCACAGGGATAGGGTGACACTTGCTTGCCTTTGCTTCTTCATCTTTTTCACAGCTGCTGCAGGCTGCAGCACCTACCGCACATCCACACAAAGGTGCTGCAGCACCATCTGACTGCAATGTAAAACGTGCCGGGGTTCACGTGATTTTTTGATTTTTTTTTGCGGCACAGGAAGGAGTAGCGGTGATGTCAAAACAGCAGGCTACGACCACTGCATTCAGTGCAGCTCCCGTGGGCAGGCGAAATAAAGCCTGCATATCACGCCTCCAGCGCTCACAATGGTGAATATCAACCAACCAGTTTGTCCTGGTGGCGAGTTGACGAAACCGTATTTAGGAGACCGTAGTTGCTGCTCATTCGCCGTCCGAATTACACTTGGGCTCATGCTGTGCCCACAGTCCATATAACATATATCATAATTTTGGAACATGTGTGTGTTGCTTGAATTTTGAGCTCACGTGTCAACTTGGGCCGGAATGTTGTTCGCACTGAAACTCCTTGCGTCCGGCTGATTGTAACAGCTGCCACCCGGGCGAACAACAAGTCCGGCTTTGCAAAAGCTATCCTCGACAGTACCAGCACCTCTGTATAATATGTGTAGAACATAAAAATAACATTTGAACAAAACAGTAAAGCTGCACACAGCCACACAGTACACCGCGTGGCCAGCCGGAGCAAAGTGTCCGACTATGCAGCAAAGGATCAACATGGAATCGCGCCGTGCAAGCATTGATGTGCGCAAATCATCCTTAGAGATTCCCAGGATGCGCTCGCATACTGGCATCACCATCACGCCAGCTCACAGTGGGCTGCCAGGCCTTGATGAGGAGTTGACGACTGCAGACCTCCACGCACTCGCAGCCCTAAACAACAGCTTTACCTCAAACAAACGAGGGGCTCCGCAAAAGCACGCGAACCTCAGCTTCACGCTTGTGCGCCCGGTCACACCACGCGGCCTGGATTCAACTCCAATCCTGCAAACGCTGACGGTGGGCGGCAACCCAGGTACCCCGAAGGTTGTCACCGGTTCATCAGGGTTCAGCCCCTTTGCGCAGTCCCAGCAGCAGGAGCAGCAGCAAGAGCAGGAGCAGCAGCACCTGCTGCACCAGCACCAGCAGCAGCAGCAGCAGCAGCAGACATGCCACAAGCAGCAGCACTTGCCCAGCGCCACGCATGGCTTCAATGCCCTGAAGGCATTTGCAGTGCTGGCAGTAATGTTGGTGTGCAGTGTGGGAGTTTGGACCAGCCATCAGGCGGGAATTGTAGGGCCCATGGTCCGCAGGCAGCTGGTTAGCAGGGGGGCACAGGGCTCAGCTGCAGGTGCGGGCCTGACCTGCCCTGTTGGCAGCTATTATGGCGGTGTCAACGGCTGCAGGGGTTGTGGTAAGGGCCTGACCACTGTGGCCCCTGGTGCGAGGAGCCTGGAGGAGTGTGGTGAGTTGCGACCGCCGTCACTGCGCCTGTGGCACTGTGTGGCAGACATGCATTGTCAGTAGCAGTTGTCCAGAGTGCTGATGCAGAGAAATCTGAGCACATACAGCAGCTCAAGTTGAGCAATGAACAGGAGCACTACGTGTGTGAAGTGGCGCTGTCCTGCCCGCCAGCCAGATGCTGGCAGCTGCACACGTGAAACATCATTGCCATCCACTACATGTCTGCTGTCAGCCACTGACAACCTTCTGCTGCGGTGCTGCTACTTGCGCTGCTTCACAGTGGCCCCGGCTGGATCGTACAAGCACCGCCCGCGGGTTGGCAGACTGTGTGCCAAGGGCACCTATTTTGAAGGCTTTAACTCTGGCTCCACCTGCACGGCCTGCCCACGCGGCCAGACCACAGCCGCCAGGGGTGCCACAAGCGCAGCAGCATGCTCCATCCGTGGTGGGCCACAATCCAGAGGCCGCGACAGAGGCAGCAGCAGCCCAAGCCCCAGCCCCAGCACAGCTGGCGAGCTGCCAGCCATCGAGCCGCAGCTTGAGGTGCTGCCTGGCGCTGACCCTCTGCCAGAGCCCAGCCCAAGCACACCTGGAGAGCTGCCAGCCGTTGAGCCGCAGCTCGAGGTGCTGTCTGGCGCTGACCCTCTGCCGGTGACCAACCCCGACACACCTGGCGACCTGCCAGCCATTGAGCCGCAGCTTGAGGTGCTGCCTGGTGCTGACCCTGTAGTGGATGCCGTTCCTAGCCCGTCACCTGCAACCAAGAAGATCAACCTGGACGACCTGCAGGTGGTGGCACAGCCAATTGGTTTGGAGCCCCTCGGCCGCAAGCTGCTGCTGCGCGGGCGGTAAAGCAGCTTGTATGGCAGTTGGACATGTGTTTGTTGTCTTGTCACTGGTGTGTGGGTTTGTGCAGGCTGTATTGTAGTGCTGGCGGCAAGTGCTGTGTTGTGTGAGGGGTTGGGGTGTGCTGTGGATACTGAGCTTGCAGTTGGCCTTCTCAGCCTGTCAATGGTGTTAGGGAAATAAGGATGCAGCACAAATACGCTCCTGTGACTCCCTTGTTTGTTTTCGTTTGCCAGCGGTGTGCTTTCCGGAACCAAGGTGCATGAGAGAGGGTTGTGTGGAGTGCGGTTTTGCACGCATGGGACCTGAGTTTGTCTTGCCCCGTGTTGGCAGCCCCAGCTGAGTATGTAAAACTGATTCAACTTGTCGTGCATGGGTGCTGGGCATAAGGCGGAGCCAGCGTTATGCAGGCATGTGGCACAGCAGCTGTCCCACTCGGGGCGGCTGCAGCACCAATACCACAACTTCAGGCTGTATGTATCTTAAATTGGTGAATCCACTGCAAGAAAACATTTGGCTGGTAGTTGGTCACCCTGCTGGGTCAACAATGAATATTACGACGTGGTGTTGCCGACTAGACTGGCATGGCTTGCCACGAGCAACGTGGCAGGTGAACTGTACCGTGTCACCGCATTGCACTTGCAGACGGGGGGCCTGATTCAACCAGCAGCAGCAGTCTTGGCATCAAGCTGTTGCTGCACATGCACTGCATCGCATGCGGGTACACCGTGCAAGTTTAGTCGAGATTTGGCGAAGTTTAGCGTGGTGTGGCTGAAGGCGCATTGCTGGCTGCTTGCACGTACTGCTGCGTGTTGCAGGGGCCCCCTGAACCCGGGGCCAGCAGCTGAGCACGCTGTAGTGCATGCGTGCTGTGTGCAAAGGTTTTACGGGCTTGGTCTCTGTTAGTCTGGTTGTATTGCCAAAAATGGTGTGCTCGCTGCTAGTATGCTGTTGTTTGTCAGGCCTGCGGCTGAACAAACAGCACACACAGGCCTGGGCACGCATCCATACATCACTCATTCTTGTCCCTGACGGCATTACGCACTCATGCAGTCTCTCATACGTACCCTTGCAGATGTATTTGCAGCTGGCTGGCTGTTATGCTTGATCAACTGTGTTTTCTTCAGCTGTCTGTCTAGCTTGAATATTATTTTACTTGCATTCACTCTCTGGGACTGCTGCTGACGCCAGCAGCTGCACAGCATAACACCGGATTGACGATACGCGGGGCCCTGCTGTGGGCTTGATGTGGTTCACCACTCTGGGTGCACGCTCGTGAAAACAGCACATGGAGTATGACTCCAGCAGGTTTGCTGCTCAGCACTGCCAATGCCGCAGCACATGGACACAAAAAAAGCCGCATGTGGCTGCTGGTTGCAATGCCTTACCTTGGGGCATGCTGCCTGTGCTGAGGGATGCTGCTCCTTGTGGCGCCAACAGACGGGTTATTGCAGCTTGTCGTTTGCTGCCATTTGTGCATAATGTATTGCACTGAATATTTTAATGGCGCTGCGGCACCATCTCTGTATGAGTGAGCCTCAACCACCGGGTTGCCGTGGCTGCGCCGCGAGTTGATGCAGCACAAGTTGTGCAGCTGGTAACAAGGATTAATGCTTTAGTGGCAGCAATGACTCTGTGTGACTTGCCAGTGACACCCTGCCAGTGTGACGTGCCACCAGTGCATAAGTGCGCACTCTCGTGAGCAGAAGCAGCATCAGCCTGATGCATGGCATTTCGTTGGCTTGGACGGCGGACAGTAGCATACTAGCCATCATGTTTCGCATGCTGTACCAAGGTAAGAGCCTCTTACAAGCTGAGCTTGTGCATTCGCTTAGCATTACCATTGTTGTGGTATTGCTGTACGTATGACCAGCGTGCAACTGATTTTGAGGCCAGAGTTCCTCTCATGAAACCAATTGTGAGCATTCAACTGCCGCCGCTGGCAGCTGCTAAACAATTGCCACGGTCAAGCGACGCTCGACTTGAACAAGGATTTGAACACTCAGCCTCGCTGTACGCCACATCCAGTTATAACGTTAACAGGCTGGCATCAACCGTCAACTGCAACTTGGCCGTGAACCAAGTAAGGTCAATTCAACAACGAGTCAGCCATCAATTGATCGAAACCGACCTTTTTCAAAACGTAGAACGTGCAGAAGGATACTTGCACAATGTGTTTGCAGCCACGCCTGCATGAAGATGCCTGATAAACACACGTGGATTCCCAGCACCCATGCTGCATGCCATGCTTCTAGCTGATAGCATTAGTGCTCGCAAGTAGACAAGCAAAAAGCAGCACAACCACTTGCAGGAGCTTTTGGGACACCAGCCTTCTGCAAGGGTGTGTTGCAGCAGCAAGCTTACAAATCAGACCCCGTAAGCTGATCCAGCAGCCGGCCTGACAACGGCCTCAAGACACCCCCTGTCAATCAGCTGGTGGATGCTGCAGTGCCAGCAGCTCACTGCACCCTCCAGCATAATCTGGCTCAGAGTGTACAGTGCTCACTGGCGTGCCTGTACACAGGGCTGCCGCTGGTCAAACGCCACACCATACACGCTGCAGCATGTGATAAGAGCAGAACTCGCCTTTCACCAGCTACTACAGACGATGCAGCCAACTAACAACCAAGCCGCAAACTCTCCCCAGGCGTCCTTTCAAGTCAAGTTCAGCAGCACTCACGACGACGTCGTCCTGTCTGCTCCCGGTAACGCAAACGCCTGCCTAACAACCTCCTACCTAGGATGTGGTCATGCGCCACTGTGTGCACCAAGCAGGGGCCACACTGCAGGGAAAATGTGCAAGCCTCCGGCCACACAGCTGGCTCCTACGCTACACCCACTGCCGTACTCTGCTGTCACAAACAGAACAACGCGGTGCGCAGCACCTGCCTCAGCTCAACAGCATCGCGCCGCCAGCATGCTGCTCTTGCTGCTGCTGCTCCACTTCCGACTGCTGTGCTCCCAACGGCAGCAACATTGCGTCACCTGCAGCTGCAGGCCCCATGCTGCCACCCCCTAGCAGATACTGCGGCTGGTCTATCTGATTCGGTTGGTCTATCAGCATGACATCATCCTCTATGGGCTGCTGCTCTGCCTGCTGCTGCTGCTGCTCCTCCTGGACGGGCTGCGACTGCTGCTCCTGCTGCTGCTCATCCTGCTGCGGCGGCCGGCTGCTGCCCCCGTTGGCAAGCGCGACTGGTCCTGCCTGCTCGTGCTGCTGCTGCGCGTCGCCGTTTCCATCTCCCCCGTAGCTGGCGTTGCTGAGGCTGCCGTTTGTGGCCACGCTTGTCGCCATGCTGGTCTTGTAGCCTGAGATTGCGCCCATGTCGTGCCTGCCCGGCCTCATGGCTTGGCTCCTGCCCGCTGACAGCGCCTGCTTGTCAGCCGGCATGTACACGCGAGCCACAAACGCCTGGTGCTTGATGATGAGCGGCTGCCAGGCGCGCTGCGGCGGCACCTCCTTGTGCATCTGCAGCCAGCAGCACGGCAGGGCACAACGCAGTGCAGCACATGTTGCCACCCGGCACCCACAGCCGCGCCTGAACAGAGATGCGCAGACACATGCCATGCTCTGCAACTATTTGGGTGTTTGCAACGGAATTTGGACTGCACGTGTGATGGGGGGCTAAACTTTAACAAACAGCGTGCTCCAGCCTGGCTGCCATCGTGCCATCTGGTGGTTTCAGCACGTCGCTGCCTGGCGGCAGCTGCGCATGTCTGCATTGTCCACGGCACAGCTGCCGTTCCGCAGGCTGTCTGACAAGCCATGTGACCAAGCATGACTGCGCTGCGTTGTTTGGTGAGTCAGCGGTGCAGCTGATGCAGCACGCCAAGGCGGGAGCATCGCCGCACGTGCTCTCACCTGCAGCGTGTTCTGCATGTGCACCAGGTCCCCGTCCTCCACATCCCAAGCAGCCAGCTGCTCCTCGTTTGTTTCATGAAAGCCCAGGTGCTTCCACGTGTTGCTGACGCTGTCCTCACGCGTGCTGCACACACACCACAGCAACAGCACACGCGTCACGGTACAGAAACTGGTGGCAAGCGTTGCTCATTCTGTCCCAACAGGTGCTGCAGCCAGCACACACAGCACAACATGCCACAGGGCAGGCGCAACTCGGGCAGCATGTGATGCACAGCTGCCTACACCAGAACAGCAGCCAGCCGCGCAGCACTGCTGCCGGCCCCTCACCTGCACAACAGCAGCTTCTTGATGCCCATTGCTCGAGCCACTTCTTCTATCGCTTCCACCACACAGCGCCCAAAGCCCCGGCCGCGCTTGTTCTCGTGCGTGGCCACAAAAGGCACCTCGATGTACCCTGGGCCGGTGCGGATGGTGGCTGCTGACAGCGGCTTGCCCTTGACCTGCGGTCAAACCCAGAGCTAATAACACATGCGCTGACAAGGGGCGGCGGCCGAAAAAAACAGCAGCCAAACCTTCAAGCGCTCTGCTGACACTGACGTTGCAACGAAATAACACCTGAACGCACTGGTGTATCATATTTGCAGAGTGCCACGCACCTGCAGGCCGGGCAGTGGGTCCAGCGGTGCACCAAGCAGCGGGTGCTTTTTGGGCTCCGGCTTGTCATACTGCCCTGGTGCCGGCCACATCACGCGCTCACGCGGCAGCAGCACCAGCAGCCGGAAGCCAGAGAAGTCCTGCAAGCATGGCAGACAGGCCAGCACGGGGCGGCAAGCGGGTTGCTGGTGGCATGTGTGATGCGGGAGCGCGTGCAGTCAGCGGTTTCAACCCAGGGCGGTTGGCGGGGGCCTTGTAGCAAGGCGCACGATGTGGCGGCAGGTGGCGGCAGTACTACGGAGCAACACTGCAGCTGAGGGCATGCACTGCGGAGCAGTGATCTGGCAGATCATGGTGTAAACTTTGAAGCACTTGCAGGTGTGCTCGGTACTTGTTTATGGACAGCCTGCAGCCCGAGCGGGTGGCGCAGACATCACCAAGCAGCGTACATTGCTAACACCAGGCTATCCCCTGCCTCTGCAAGCATGCCGCACCCCCCACTGCGCCACCGCCACCTCTGTTGTGGCATGTACAACTGGCTGTGGCATATCCAACTCAGCCGCATCCAGCCGTCAAGCGATTGCAGCACTTACATATTCGCCCTCCTGCTTTGCTTCTACGCCAGTCACTGTCCAGTCCAAATATTCATGGATTGTGGCATTGCGCGGCTTATCCCCCACCAGGCGAGACAGCCTCCTGGGGCCGATTTGACCAGTCTCAAAGGCCTTGAAAAGGAAGGGCATGTCTGATCTGCACTCCAGCGCCCCCTGCACCTTGTCTTCACGATAATCTTTGATGGAGAAAACCACATTGGGCCTACCGGGCAGCTCGTGCAGCTGATCAACCGGCAGGGTGTACAGCAGCTGCCTGCTCTCGTGCAATTTGTCCAGGCGGTCCCCCCAAGCTGTAGACATGGTGGCTACTGGGAGCGCCTAGGAGCTTACAGAGGCTACAGTGTGACCTCCAACCGGCCCACCAGGCCGCAGGGATAGCAGGAAGGGCCCCGCACACGAGCTTGGCCGGCTCCCGGAGGATTCAATGGCTGGAGCAGTTCACCTGTCAGTGATTACGTTAAGGTTTGTAATTATACAGTATTTAAGCACTAGCAATGTGAAAGCTCGCTAAGTACACAGGTATCGCGGCAGGCACCTGCACTGTGTGGCTCTTTTTATGTTTACGTTAATCGATCATGACATTTTTGCGATATTCTGAGCTGACGTGGAGGCACGTCCCCAGTTTTGAGGTTCATCATCACGAACTGTCGTTGACAGATGGCCTCTTCTATCTCTACGCCTCTGTCTTTGTGATTTCAACACAAGACAAACTACCAATTAGTCACGCCACGGCAACTGCTCCTTTCGCTGGTGTTGCTAGCCTGTACAGTACACCACCAGGCACAAGCTTGCAGGCACACTATCCAATGCTTCGCAGCCTTACTGCACAGAATGGACCGGGCGCAAACATCGAGATTCATTGCAGCAGGGCTGTGCTGGGCCGTGCTGGGCCAAAGGCAGATGTAGCTCTGCCTGATCACCCGCTGTTGCAGGGGCTTGTCAGCAGGCAGCATGCGCTGTTGCAGTTGCAGGAAGGCAGCAACAGCATGCTGGTAACAGACATGAGCTTAAATGGCACGTGGGCTTTGATGCCTGGGCAGAAGCTGCAGCGGCTGTCGCCAGGCGTGCCGACACCAGTTACTGCTGGCTCCACCCTGTAAGTCTGCCAGCTGCGGTGACGATCCTGCAGAGCCATGGATTTGAGTTGGAGAGGGTACTAATGTCGTGATGTCACCCTTCACTTCGCAACAGTTACTTTGGGGGCAAGGAAGCGGTGCAGAACTCGCACGGCAAGCTGACGCCCAACCCTTACGTGTACCTCTACCTGGGTCGCTGCAGCAGCGCTCACAGGCACCAGCAGGTGTGTAAGCAAGGCCAGCCACCACTGGTGTACATGGTGCAGGCGGACACAGCAACGAGCCATACACAAAACTCCATGCAAGGCGGCTGTGGGCATGCCTGCCAGAAGTAGTCTCAGCTTGGCAGTGCGTACTGCAGCCTGCCACCACACACCATACCGGAGCACACAACCACCCGCACCTGCATATGTACAACTGCGCCGCATGTTGCTGCTCCGTGCATGTAGGAGCAACACGCTCAGCAGATGCAGCACAGTATCCCTGCATCAGCTGCATCAGCAGGGTCGGGACGGCAGCTGCAGCAGCGCCATTTGCCGCTGGAGCAGCCGCAGGCATCATACCATGCTCCTCAGCAGCAACAACAGGAGCAAGTGCAGCCGGTAGCAGAGGAGCAGCAGCGAAACGAGATGCAGCCTCCTGCAAGCAAGCGGCCACGCCTGCTAGAGTTGCAGCTGGGCTCACAGCTGCATGAGTTGGCAGAAGCGGATCTGCTGCAGCAGGTGCTTGCACATGCAGATGAGGACGCCAGGGGCGACGTTTGCGGCACCACAGCTATAGCCATGCAACAGCAGCAAGTGCAGCAGCAGCAGCAGCAGCAGCAGCACAGTGTTGCAGTCGCTGCGCGCTCTGCTGCTCTTGCAGAGCTCGACCCCAACCTGTTTACTCCACAGGCTGCTGTGCTTGGAGCAGCAGCAGCAGCAGCGGGAGGTGGTACAGCTGGCTTCCAGGGGAGGTTTGGTCGACTGGCCAACAGCAGCAGCATCAATGCAGGTGTGCAGGGAATTCGAACAGCAACACCAGCGCAGGCAGCACCAGCAGCAGCACCAGCAGCCAGCAGCCAGGGGCCAAGCCCGAGCCACAGCAAAGGGAGCGATGCTGCAGCCGCACCTGAAGCAGCAGCAGCCCAGGGCAAGAGCGCTGGTACAGACACGCGCCAGGTCAGCTGCAGCAACCTGGAGTGTGCTATCTGCAAGGACCTGCTGGCTGCTGCTCACTTGCTGGCATGCGGGCATTGGTACTGCGGCGCGTGCCTAGCGCAGTGGTTGGAGCTACGCCCAGAGCCAAACTGCCCCAGCTGCAGAGCAGCAGTCAAGAGTGAGTGCATGACCCAGCATACATTTGCATCGTTGTCGCTGCGATGCATGCTGTGAAGCAGTTGCTGCAGCTGCTGCATCGCTGCTTGTCGGCGAGCAGGTGCATGCCTCTGCGGAGTGTGGCAGTACCCTTGCACCATGGTGTGTATGTCGGGCATCATTTGCTCTCACATGTTGTCGAGTTCATCATTTTGTGCGTGTTGCTGTTGCCATCTCAGCCCATGTTGCAATGCCAGCCACGTCGTTAGTGCACGTGCTGTGGTGCAAGGTGAATATGCAGCATGAGCGTGTCAGCGGTCCCTGAATGCAGCCTGCCGCCTGCACCTGCGAACCGTGCACCTCCTGCAGGTGCACCTGTGCGTGTGTTCGCCATAGACAGCATGGTAGCAGAAGCTCAGCTCAGCCAGGGAAGTGAGAGCCAGGAGCATGCAGCACGCCTGCAGCAGTGGACGGACATACAAGAGACTACACGGGCCCACTGGCAGCAGCGCTTTCAGCCAGAAGCAAGCACCAGCAAGGGCACCAGCAGCAGCAGGCGCAGTGGTCGAGGTGCTGCCGCACAACCAGCCCAGCAGCAGCAGCAACAGCCATGGGGACTTGCAGGTGTTGTACCACTGCTGGGTGGTCAGCGGGGTGGTGCCGCAGCAGCTGGGCAAGCAGTTTTGCTGGCAGGAGATGCAGCCCAGCAGCAACAGCTGCGGCTGCAGCAGCAGCAGCAGGGCTGGCGTGTGAGCCTGGTTGAACAGCCAGGCAGCAATCGTCAGCAGACTGCAGGTGCTGGTCGGCGGCGAGCAGGAGGGGCAGCTGCAACGGGAGCAGGTGGTGGTTGGGGCAGTGCTCGGCAGCGGCGCGGTGCTGGCGGTGCTGCACAGAGGCAGGTGCCAGCACCAAGGCAGTGACCTGCTGGGCAGCAGCAGACTCTGCAGCAGCTGCAGCAACGGCGTGTGGATGTACCGCAGAACCTGCGGCAGATGGCCATTGAAGCATTCGCTGTTGCTGCTGCTGCTGCTGCTGCTGCTGCTGCTGCTGCTGCTGCTGCTGCTGCTGCTGCTGCTGCTGCTGCTCCTGCCGCCGCTGGCCTTGGCATGCAGTAGCACCAGCCTGATGCTATGCCAGCCATGGAAATCTGTGGTGCAATGCTTTTGGTGAAAGGCTTTCAATACATATGAGCCGTTTAAAACTCGTCCTATTACATATGCAGTGCAGTGCATGCGTGAGTTACCTTAGTCTCTGTGCGTGCCTGCCGGAAGAAGGCAGCTGCAATGGATTTGGCCGAAACAATTTTGGCATAGCCGCATGAACTGTATGATACTTCAATCAGCAATCTGCCTTAGCATGCCCCACGCTGGCAGGCCTTGAAACCTTGGCCTTTGCAGCACACTAGATTCTCGTGGGGTGGGTGCTATTATTTAAATCCTGTTTGGCAATTGTGCAGCAGGGGATGCTGATGTTTCACCTGGTCTAAATGAAACGGCGCTGGTGGATGGCACCGCAGTTTTGGTTTTGTGAAAGTAACCTTCAGCGCACACGTCTGCCCCTCGGCACCCTCCCTGTTATGCATGTGCGCATTCAGATAATCTAGATCGTTCGACTTTCGGTGGCTGCAGCTGTGGTTCAGAATGGATTACACAAAGCCGCAGTAGGCAGATCTAGATCAGGCTGGGCAAGAATTCTTCTTCGAAGTGCACTCCCATCCCGTACTTCTCGACCGACTGGAAATCAATGCAGCCATCCCCATGCGAAACGTACAGAAGAACATGTTGATCACATATTCCGAGCTAGATGGCAACCATAGCCGTACTTGACGAAGCCGGACATGTCTGCTGCTGCTGCCGAGGTGGTACTGCTGCCAATGCTGGCCCCAGCATGCAGACAGCAAGTGCGCAGCCTGTTATGCAAGCAGCAGCACAGGATGCCAGCAAAACGTATCCGACAGCCAGAGCGTACCAACAGGACCTGGTGCAGGTGGCACTTGAAAACAATGTGGGTCATCTGCTGCTGTCATACGCCGACGATGGTACTGTGCGCGCTGCTGCGCTGCTGCTGCCACGTCTCAGCCTTGCTTTCATTGTCAACTTCACTGTTGGTTTCAAGGCATTTTGCACCTTGCTGTCAGCCGCCAGTTGATTCTTTGCTGGGGCTAGCAGCAGCAGCAACAGCCACAGCAGCAGCATGGAAAGCAGTGTGCAGCACTCACTGCACTTTTTGAATGGTCAAAGCCCTGGACAACAGCACCACCTTTGTACTTGCAGGTGATCATCTCCCTAGCAACAGGTGAGGCCTCGGCTGCTGCAGCACTCAAATTCAGCCCAGTGCGTGCATGTACTGCTACCTTGGACGCAGCATTTCAGACTCAGGCATTGCAGTGTCTGCTGCATTTGTACAGAGATCATGCTGCAACAACTTTGGATTTTGATGAGTGCCAGACAAGTAACAACGCCGATCAAAAGGGACACGGCAGGCCATTTTGTCTGTGACGCAGCCAACATTCCAGCCGGTGTTTGCTTTTGACAGGGGCCAGCAGTTCCAAGATAGCTGCCACACACACACCGTGCAGGCCTAGCATGTAGCTCTGAGGAAGCAGCGGCCGTATTGGGGCTTCAGCGGCTGCCATGCGCTGCCCTGTTGCGCGCAGGTGCTGGCAAGACGCTAATTGCTGCTGAGGTGATCCGCGCCAAGCTTCCCGAGTTGAAGGCGGCAGGCAAGGCAGTGCTGTTCATGGCACCAACCAACCCACTCGTAGCGCAGGTCGGTAGGTAGGACCAAAGGCCGCCACAGCACTGTCGCCAGCGTCGTTGATGACTGTTGCCCCGTTGAATGTATCAAGGGTGTGCCGGCAAACAGTGTACGGTGCATCATGCATGCACGGTTGGTTGTACCTGCCCTGCAACCGCTGGAACTCCAGCTCCAGCACTCACATTGCTGGCCAATCATCATTGCCCTACCGGCAGCCCTGATGATCCGCTCTCCGGTTCCTGCCAACGGCTGCTGCGCCCGCAGCAATGTGACGAGGCATTGGGGCGCAGCCACGGCTTCCGCACGCGCGCCTACCACGGCAGCGCCAACAGCCACCACCTGTCCAGCTGGAGCAGAGAGCGCTGGGAGGGTGCTGGCAGGCACAGACGTGCTGGTGCTGACGCCTGACGTGCTGCTGCACGTCCTCAGCCATGGCGTGTTGAGAGTGAGCGGCCAGGTCCATTGTATCTGCGCAGATGGCATGCCATGCGTGTCGGTGGTTTGGTGGGGCGTTGGCGGAAACAGAGGCGCTCATGCTGGCCACTGCCGCGCTGCTGCACGCTCAGCCATGGTGTGTTCAGGGGGCAAGGTGCTACCATATTCAAAAAGCTGCACTGGCTGCTGCTGCTGCTGCCGCCGCCAAATTGTGTTGTTCGAACAATGTTTGAAGTGCCGCAGCTGCTGCTGCTGCTGCCTTGGTTGCGCTCTTTCTGCGCTGCTGGCTTCTCCTCGTGCTCACTCATGTCTGCCGGTCATAAATTTGTCATAACACGCGCGCTGCAGATGTGTGACGTGGGCCTGCTGGTGTTTGATGAGGCTCACCACTGCAAGAACGACCACCCAAACAACCAGCTGATGCAGGACCTTCTGCCACACACTGCAATCAGAGCAGCGGCCGCAGGTGTGGTGCAGCAGGCAACACCCTAAATAAGCAAGAGAAACAGTACGGCGGCTGTGCAGTCTGCATCGTGACCTTCCTCCTGCACCTGAACGGTTTGTGACCACGCATCCTTGATTGGGCAGCAAGCGATTGCTCAGGTAAGTGTGCTGCGCATCGACACGCTGCATGTTGTCGCTGAAGCATGCGGCAACTGTTAGATGTGGCTGCCCAGCTACAGGCTGCTGCCAATCTTTTTTGTGAGAGAGGAGTAGTTACATGTGGGTCCAATCACCATCTTAGATGGTGTAACATGCAAGCCCAGTAGTGCGGCATCACTGAGTGACGATCCCGTCCTCGTTTTGTTGCAATGCCGGCTCAGGTCCTGGGCCTGACTGCCAGCCCAGACGGCATGGAGCCTGAAGCTTGTCGCCGCAAGGGCAGAGCGCTGCACATGGGCCTGCAGCACAACATGAACGCATGGCTGGTCACAGCGCCCAGCGAGGGGCCGCTCAGGTACAGGATGACACGTCACACGTTACAAAGTGGCAAGCAGGCTGCACGATGCACACAGAAGATTCATGTCTTGTTGGCCAGCAACGCAACTGCGTGGCTGTACGTGTGGTTTGGGGAGGCCGATGAGGCGAAGAGGTTGCCGTGGCTTGCACGTGTAGGCTGCTTGAAGCGGCGCTGCGATGTGATGCATTGCAGGCTGGAGCTTGATGCCGCCGTGCCACGGCCATCCTGCCATGTGCTCAACTACGCCGCGCTGCCGGCCTCTGGCGTCATCGCTGACAGCATGGTCTGGCTCAACTGGACCAAGGGGAACTTGCTCAAGCCGGCAAAGCGGTGAGCAGAAGACGCGCTGTGTGCATGTGTGGGTGTACTGGCAAGCAGCTGCTGTCTGCAGCCGGCAATGAACCATCGGTGCTGCCTGCCGGGGTTCTGGTGTGGAAGTAACAGTGCTGTTTACGCTGTTCTGTGACCTGCCTTCTGCTGCTGCTGCTGCTGGCATCTGCTGCTGCTAGGTGCGAGGCCATCTGTGAGATGCTGCGCCGCCAGGAGCTGCTGGCAGCAGCGGGGCTCATGAAGGGTGAGGCCCCAGGCGCATTCTTGCTGGCCCCGTCCGCCCCAAACTTTGCACAAGCCCCTCCATACAGGTGGTACCTGGTTTGAGTCCTGCTCAACAGGATGTGCTGCCGTTGCCGCCGCTGCCGCTGCCGCCGCTGCTGCTGCTGCTGCTGCCGCCGTTGATGCTGTTTGGCTGCCACGGTGGACTGCTGTGGAGGTGCTGCGCCAATGTGCACTTTTGCATGTTGCGTTGGTACTTGTTGGATGTTTAGACTGCTGCTAAAGTGTCTTGCTCGCACAACAGCTGCCGCAGTCGACGCGTTTGTGTGTGGCGCAGCGTCTGGCCGGCAGCAACACCAGCGTCTGCGCACACGCCTGCGTACGATCCCCGCTTAGATTCTGAGCAAGCTTGCAGATGTTGATGTCGCCATGCCGCATCTGGCACCTGGGCCGGCCGCTTTGTCAGTACCTCAGCTGCTGCCCCAGGCGGCAGTTGCTGCATGCTGATTGACTGCATGCACTTGCACCCGCGTGTTGCTCACTAGTCACTGCCATGATTGGCAGGCTTGCAGGAAAGGCCAGTTGCATGTTAAGTCCGATGCAATCAACCCACGCGGCCGCACCAAGTAGCAAGTAGCCGTCTTCAACAGCTTGGGCAGCTACATCCTGCGACTTGCATTGGAGAACTGTCAACTGGTTGGGGCCGAGCCAACGGCTTGCGATGGCAGCTGGCAGCGTGCATTGCCGCTGCTTTTGAGGCGTCTCAGCCTGTCTGTGTGTGTGCTTGCTGGCGTGCCTGCAGCCGGCCTGAGCTGTGCTGCCTTTGAGGGCTTTGCTGAAGGGGGGCGGGTGGCAGCACTGGACCGACAGGTGAGCCTGGCTGCAGCAGCAGCAGTACAGGCACTCTTTCAAGCGTCTGCTGGTAACACCATGCTACTGGACATGCACTTGCAAGTATGACATTGTGGCATTTTGACGACACAGCCAACCTGTGAAAGTAACTCAATGCGCCTTGTTAGCAGCCACTACTGCAATGCAGTTGTACTGCCGGTCCATCACGCTTGTGTACTGCTGTTCCGCCTGCAGATCCGAGGTGTGTTCTACTGCCTGGAGAACTTGGGCCCCTGGTGTGCTGCTGCTGCCGCCTACCTCGACCTGCTGGCAGCCCCTGCCAGTCAGGAGGGGGAGGGGGAGCTTGAGGCACGGCTGGAGGGGCAAGAGGAGGAGGGTGTCATGGGTGAGACTGCAGTGGTCTGGTCTGGCTGGTGTGCACACTGCATTGGTGTTGATGCATGGCATGCATCAACAAGTGTCAGTCACTGAACAGGCTTCGGGGGAGGCGCCTCTGTACAAGGTAGCTGGAGCCAAGCTGTATTTCCTGGAATGTACCAGGGGGAGGGATGAATAGGAGTGGATGATAACAAACATCATGAACACACGGGAGATGCTGCTTTGGGTGCGCCTGTTGTTGCACTGTGTCACTCTGTCTCAACTGCAAAAGTGCAGTACTGTGTATGTTGGCTAGGGGAAGGTGGCAGGTGGCAGCGTGCTGAGTGCCGCATTTGAACAAAAACAAGAGACCTCAAGACTGGCTTGGTGCACAAGCCAGAGGAATTGAAGCGATGAGCAAACAACTGTGAAAGCTGCTGCGTGACAAAGAAGCATTGCTGTGTTGTTCGCAGCTGGTGGTGTTGTGCATCATCTGCATACGAGTTGTCAGTACTCTGGACGCGCGCTAGGTGCAGGCGTCTGTTACTGCTGGCTTGCTCTGTATTCCAGCTGCTGCGCTGCTGCTGCTCTTATCAGTCCTTTGGCTCTGCTGCTGCTGTGCAGCGGCAACCGGGGCGCCTGGCAGCAGCGGAGACTCTGGGTGCCTGTACGACGACGACTTGGGCGGCCCACCCGACCTGCTGCTGCCTGAGCTGCGGTGCGCGCCATGCTGCCATCTGCCGCTTCACCGGGTAGCGCTATCTGGCTGCACAAGTTGCATTTATGTGATGCCTGCTTTGTCACATGCGGAACACTCTTAAACGGGTTTTGCTTCACCTGAGGTGGCTGCGTTTTGCAGCAGTGTACTGCACCGTATGTTGTGTTCACGTGTACAGTACAATGTAGCATGTAGTCAATGCTTGCACAGTATTGCCATGCACCAATACAGTTTCCCCAGCTTCCAAGCCCTGCTGTGCCTCTGCATGTGTTTGCCGTCCCTGCCAGGGCGCTGCTGGGAGGAGTGTGCGAGTTCCTGCAAGCACACGCAGAGCAGCCGGAGCTCTCCATCATCATCACGTCAGCGGAGCTGCAAGAGGCAACCTCCCCAAGGCCGCAGGAGCTGCCGGCAGCTGCTGCTGCAGCGGAAGCGGCTCACAAGCAGGCGGCAGCGCAGCAGGCGGCAGAGCCTGGGGATGCCAGCGGCTTGCCTGCAGGCAGTTCCGGGAGCTGCGTTGGGGTCGGCCAGCTGGAGTGGTGTGCAGGGGGCCTGCTGCGGCTCTCCTGCAAAGTGCGCGGCCTGCTGCTCGAGAGTGCCACGAGCTGGCCTGGCATCCACACAGCTGTTGTATGTGCACACCATCCATCTTGCTGTTCAACAATCAGTTCATCTCATGAGCGCCGTGCCGGGCACAACACGGTTTGAAGTACTTGCCTCTTGTGTTGTCACACGCTTGCACCACGCAGCTGCACCCGCTACTTGCAGCCAGTGCTGCAGTCTGTAATGCGACTGCCGGCTGCTGCTGCTGCTGCTGACAGGTAGCTCTGCTGATCACCATGAATGTGCTGGCTGATTTGCTGGTGGACGACAAGCAGCTCAAGCAGCAGCTCATGCAGCAGGCTGGTGAGTGTTTGGACTTGGCAGGGTTGCATGAAGGCGCGTAAACAGATGAATCGGCGCTGGACAGCCATGGTGGCCTGTGAACCTACGATTTCAACAGTGGCTGCCACTCCCTGCAGATGGTCTGTGTTGTGTACATTAGTTTTGAATGTTTTACAGCGGGCCTGCCTGGTGTGTGCTGCCGATCCTTGATGCTCTCAGCTCCTGCACGCCCTGTTCCGGCAAAGGTGAACTCCTGCATGCAGCTGCGGCTGCGCCATGTCCTAGTTTCTGCCCCTCCTAATTTCTGCCCACGGAGTTCCGTGTGAATTCAGTTTGAATCTTGTATGGAAAAAAAGCACATAGCAGACAAGACCATGCTGCCGCATGCCAAGCTCACCACCAGCTACTGTGCCCCCCTGCCAAAGCTGCTGCTGAGCTGTGCTGCCACGCTTCTGCTCTTTGGTGGGCTGTGCACTGCTGCTGCTGCTGCTGCTGCTGCTGCTGCTGTTGTGCACGCCGTGCTGTCAGGGGGCAGCATTGACGGTGGGGCTGCCGAGGCGCGGCGCTCCTCAGGCCCCCTGCAGGGCTTTGCCGAGGTGCTGCTGCGGCGGGTGCCCTTCAACCAGCTGGAGGCGCAGGTGACGGCAGCACTGCATGGGATGTGCGCTGGTGATGGGGTGCTGCTTTGTCCGCAATGTGGTTGGCAGCTGGCTGCTACCAAGACGCCATATCTTGCCAACTCCTCAGACGGCGATGCTGCGTAAAGTTCAGTGCTGCTTTTGTTCAGCGATCACGATGCTGGGTATGCTCATCTGTTCAAGCCACGCCAAGCAACTGTGGCCCACAGCAACTGCATCGTGTGGGTGCAGGCCCGGTCACACACCCCACCATGGCAGCAGCAAACTCTCTGGCACAAACGGAGGCGGTGCTGCTGCTTGCAGTTGAAGCACGCTAGAGGCATAACAAAATGAGTGGTCCTGCAAGCGGTTGGTTGGTGAACTAGATTGTTTAGTGTGGCGTGAAACATCTCAGCGGTTGTGGGTGTTGTTGCGTGTGCTGATGTGGCAGTGACCATAGTTTTCCCAGGGTAACAACACAGGCACTCACAGCTGCTATGAGGGTGGCGTGCTGGATGCACAGTACACATCCATGGTGGTGGCTGGGCTCAAGAGGCTCAAAAGGTAAAGGTTTTGCTGTCGCCTGCAAAGTCAAGGCACTGCAAAACGCGGGAGATGCGAAGGGCTGCTCCACCATTAGCCACTCTACATAATGTGGTTGCTTTGTTATGCTGCTGTTAGTCCGCCAGTGTTTGGCAGTTTTGGCGCATGCGACTGGCTGATGATCTGTAGGATTGTGGCATTGCAGGCCCAGTACAACTGTGTGGGCAGGTGTTTGCTGGGTACCCCACAAGTACAAAAGCATGCCACCGTGTGCCGCCGCTGCACTGTTTGTCCAGCATGTAATGCTGGTGCTTCGGCCACAGTGCAGCATTTGCAGGGTGCCTGATGGAGCCGCCCCTTGCTGCTGCTGCTTCAAAATTGTTTACAAGTCAACAGCACTCAACAGCTAACAGTCAAACTTGACGCACCAGGAACGCACCGTAGGCTTATGTTGTACCTCGCCCCCAACTGCCACTGTCTCAATTCTCTATGCTGCACGTGTGGCTTGCGCTGCTGTCAGTTGGTGTGCTGTGCCGCATTATTTACTGCTGCATTGTCGACGCATTGCAGCTGTGTGCATTGTACATGCCGCTGCAGGTGTGGCCAGACCTGCGGCGCCCTGGCGTGCAGCCATGGCACGGGCCCCCGCTGCTGACCGACAAGGTCGCCACGCTGCTGCAGCTGCTGAACGCCGACAGGTGCCGCTGCACAGCAGTGCAAGGGCAGGAGGAGCACAGCGCACCTGCAGCTGCTGCAGCCGCTGCTGGTGATGAGGACTGGTGGGCCTGCATGGTGTTTGTGGAGACAAAGGTGGGTATGCGCTGATGTGGCTGCTGCCTGTGTTGGTCTATCCTTGCAGGACACTGCGGTGATGAGTCATGTCCATGCCAGGTGGTGTGCTTGCCGAGCATGCACATCAAGCTGAGCTCCTGCAAGCGTGGCGCACATGGTTCGCTTGTCAGGCTTCTTCCCTGTGGATCCACACTTTGCGCTCGTTGTCAGCGGCCCCTGCCTGCCCTGCTGCGGTCTGTTGTGCACTTCCTGCAGCTGTCTGCGCTGGTGCTGAGCAGGCTGCTGTCTGGCCTGCCGCACATGCGCAGGCAGCTGCGCTCAGGCTGCCTGCTGGGCGATACCCGCGCCGACGGCACCGCAGCGGGCCCGGCCATGAGCAGCAAGGTGCGGCGCATATGCTGCCAGATGCGCCATGGCTGGAAGGCTGGTGCACTCAAAGCGTGTGTGCGTGCTGGCGTGCGCGTGTGCGTGCGTGCATGCAGTTTACTTTGGGTTGTAAGCAACGTCTGCTGCCGGTGGTGCATACCACGGGTCACTGCCACACCATGTTCACTGGTTTGCTGTTGTCAACGTCCGATGGTTTCCTTGTAGAATGTAGTATTGCCTTTACTGCTTTGTTTATCTTACACTCTTACTCTTCTTGGCGTATGCTCTGCGCTATGACCTGTGCGTGGTGCTGCTGCTGCTGCTGCTGTACTACTGCTGCTGTTGTCATGTGTCTGCTTGTGCCTGTCTGCTTACTTCTGCAGCAACAAGCGCAGGTGGTGGCGGGGTTCCGCAGCTCTGCCATCAACGTGCTCATTGCGACCAGCGTGGGCAGCGAGGGCATGGACTTCAAGCAGTGCCAGCTGGTGAGAGCTTGCTGCGTGCTGTGCATCTGTGTTCTGCTAGTAGGTGTGGGTGAGGTGAAGCTCAAGTCATGAGTCAGCGGTGAGGGCATGATGGACTTCAGGCAGTGCTACCACTTGGCATGTTGGGTGCCCTGCTCTGAAACATTCGTCCTGCTCTTGTGCTACACGTTGCTCTGGTTGACACTCAGCGCAAGTCAGCAGTGGGGGCATGGATCTCAAGCAGTGACCCTGGCACCTGCTGCGTACCTTTTTCCTGTTGTCTGCTGGTTTGTGTGGCTTTTGGCAAAGTGGACATGAGTCAGCAGGTCGTGTTGCTTGAATTGAGGCAGTGACAGCTGCCGGTGCATTGTACAGGTGGGTTCTGCTCCCAAGAAAGCTTCCCTGCATGGCTCCCAGTCAAGCGCGAGTGCACGTATGCTCTTTGCTGTGCCCGGCCTGGTTGACGGCTGAGTGTCCTCGCTTGTGCTGTGCCTCGCTGCTGCTTCCTGCAGGTTGTCGCGTTTGACCTGCCTCGTGACGCGGCGAGCTACATCCAGTGCAGGGGCCGCGGCAAGGCCGGCAGCCGCTACTGCTTCATGCAGCAGCAGGAGCACAAGGCCAACATTCACGGCCTGGTTGGGTACGAGGTTTGGACCCAGCCTGCGTGTGCGCCGGCGGGAGCGCACTTGCAGCGAGTGTGGCTGTGGACCTGGAGGCGTGGAAATAGAAGTGGAAGGAATTTTAAACAGCAGCATGCGGGCAGCATGCATGCTTCCCACGCGGGAGTGGGGGCACCAACTTGAAGAGCCACACCACCAACTGCTGTTGTTCGTTTCTTGGGATGCTTATATTGATGTTTTCTTAGTGTTTCCTGCATTTGCAAGGTGTCCGGCTCATTGCGGGGTCCCTTACACCAGCAATAACCTTCCGAACGCAGCTCACCAGCGCTGGCTTGCCACTGGTCCTTGCAGGAAAGCAGACGCCCTGGAAGCCCGTGCAGTGGAGATCTCCGACAGCAACCGCGCCATGCTTGCAGCAGCAGCAGCAGCAGCAGCAACAGCAGCAGCAGCAGCAGCAGCCATCCTGGGTCAGCCGCCGCCGCTGCCGAGGCCGTCTGCCGACCCTGTTGAGCACAGCAGCAGGCTGGTGACGCGCCGTGGGGCCGTGGCGACGCTGCAGCTGGCTCAGCAGATGGTGGCTGAGTTCTGCGCTAAGCTGCCGGGCTCTGACAGGTGCCACATGTCATATAACACAGCTGCCAGTTTGATTCTGAACAGATCATGGTGTGTAGTAGCTGGCTGAGGCCTCGTGCCAAGTTGCAGCACTGGGACTTGCAAGGGGGCTACATTATTCAGCAAGCTTGACAGCTCCCAGCATGACACTGCTGCAACGTTACGCCAGTGTTCGCCAGCGATGGGCTCTTTTCAGCACCATGCACAAGCTGCCCAACACATATCTTGCCGCCCACGCACATCCCATCCGCTTGGTCTTGCATCGCCAGGGTTACGCTGCTGCAAGCCTATTACAGCACTCGCGCGGGTGCCGGGCTGTTCCACACGACCTACCTGCCCAGCAACAGCGGCATCACCAGCCGCATCAACGACGCGCCGCCAGGGCTCAGCAGCAGGCACAGCAAGCAGGCTGCCGCGCTGCGTGCGCTGCAGCTGCTGCATGCAGCCGGCAAGCTGGACGACAACCTGCAGCCAGTGTGGATCACACAGAAACACCATAAACGGCTAGGTAGGTGAGCAAGCTGGACACATGCTGTGTACAAGTTGAATGGCTGTCGGTTGTTTGAGTGCCGCTGCTGCAACTCTGCAGGTAGGCACCTTGGGACAGCAACTCTGCCTAGGCAATGCCTGTGCATTCAGCATGATGTTGCTGCTCTGTTACAAGTCGCAAGTCCAACGCATCAGAAGTTGTTCTTCTGTGCGTAAATCAGAGCAGAACAAGGACAGGCCAAGTGAGCGCCTGAGAGTTGTATTGTGACAACTCATCCCCGTCCTACCCTTGCTGCTCTCTCTGCTGCTGCGGCTGCCACTGCTGCTGCTGTTGCTGCTGCTGCAGAGGCCAAGGCTCTTCCCAACTGCACGGCCACCATTATGCTGCGACAACCGCTACACCCCAGGCCGTTGGAACCATACTGGAGCCAACCAACAGCAACAGCAGCAGCAGCAGCAGGAACGCAGCAACCAGCTCCAGCAGCAGCATCCCAGGAGCGCATGCTGACGCTGCACCTGCACACATTTGTGTACGGCCAGCACGCCGGGGTACTGTCCAACACGCCCAACACCAGTGGCAACACCAGTGCAGCAGCAGCTGCAGCATGTGATGACGCCCTAGCAGAGGCCTGCCGTGCAGCAAAATTGGCCCTGCTGGCTGCTGTGGTTGGCAGCGATGAGGCGCTGGCTGCCCTGCCCGGCGGCCCCAGCGTGGTGGGCGGCATGCAGCAGCCGCCAGCTGGCAGGCTGTGCTTCGGGGTGCTGCTGTGGCAGCAGCTGCCCGGCGGCTTGATGCAGTGGCCGGTGTGGATCGAGCGCAAGTTGTATGTGGTGAGTGCTGATGCGCAGAGGTCCGGCAGTTCGCAACCACGAAGGGCGTTGCTTGCTCGCGTTGCCGACAGCAGGGGCTGCACTCGGGTTGATGGTCAGGGTGCCTGCATTAGCAGCCCAGGTCCCTGCCTGTGTTGCTGGGTTGGTGTCGACTGCTGCATTTGTTGCCGCAGCGGCTGCCTGGCGCACTGCCCGCTGCGTGTGTGTGGGTTTTACCTCTGGCGCGTTTCCCCAGTGTCGCTCTAGACCCTGCTTACGTACTGCAGACGGGGAGACGCTTCCTGCGCTGTGCTTCTCTCCTTGCCTTGGCTGCTCACTGAGTGGGCCTGATGTGCGGGTGCCCGCTGCAACTGGCTGAGTGATGTGCCACCCTTGCCTCACCTTCAACACATTACCTGCATTGTGCTTGACTCCACGCCTGCTGCCCACCAGATGGACGTCGTGTATGCCGGCCCGCTGCAGCTGGCTGAGCCCCAGGTGCACCAGCTGCTGGGCTACCAGGCAGCCGTCGACAAGCACTTGAACTGGGACAAGACACGTGCCCAGGTGAGGGCGGAGTGGGCGGCAACTCGTGCCGTGCATGGGAGTGGGGGACACGTGTAAGATTTTTTTCCCATTTAAAATTTCAGAAACAAACAAACATAACTGCTTGCCATCTTGGTGGCCAGGGGGCACATGCGCCGCTCATGCTGAGTGCAGGCTGACGGGCGCTTCTGATCATGAGCAAGCCAGCAGCAAGCCCCAGGCTGCCAGTTGGTAGATCGTTGCCACAGGCGGCGGTGCATTGTATCCGTGATACCAAAAGAGCGTGGCCAGGCTGCTTAAAGCAATGCCAAGGTGGTCAACAGGCCTTCACTCCAGCCGGCACCACGGCTGCTGCGCGGTTGCCTTAATACTTGCAGTGGCTCAAAGAGGCACGGGAGCTCGACCAACAAGAGGCAGCAGCAGCAGCAGCAGCAGCAGCAGCAGCAGCAGCAGCTGCAGCAGCAGCAGAGGAGGCAGATGTAGATGCAGCAGCAGCCACACTGGCAACTTCAGTGGCAGCCGAAGGCGACCCAGCAGCTGCAGGGTCAAGGGCGCCAATACCTATGAAGGTGGACGGTGCTGATGGCACACTTGGTGCCCAGCCCCCGCTGCATCAGCAGAGCAACGCTTGCGCTGCGCCAGCAGATAAAAGTGCAGCGCCTGCCGACCAAACTGCCAGCGCTGCAACCGACGAGGCCGCCGCCGCTGCTGAAGCAGTTGCAGATGCAGATGTCAAGGCTACAGCAGAAGCTGCCGGCAGCAGTGAGCCTGGTGGTGCACCCGAGGAAGAGCAGCAGCAGCAGCAGCAGCAGCGCCCGCCCATGCTTCCCTTCAAGCCACCTCTACTGAGGCGGCTGATGCATTGGGAGACGGGCCTGCCAACACCGCAGCGGCTGCAAGCGCAGCAGCAGCTGCAGGACAATGAGACAGCAGCAGCACCGGCGGCTGTGCGGCTCGCTGCTGCAGCTGCAGCAGGGCAGCCGGTGGGTGCTGCAGGCGGTGCTGCTGCTGCTGGCAGCCAGCTGCAGCAGCATGCGCAGGTGCCCGCTGTGGGTGCTGCTGTTGCCATGGAGGCGGAACCTGCAGCACCAGGAGCAGCAGCAGGGCAGGCGGCTGCCCTCCCTGCAGGCCCACCTGCAGCCGTGGGTGCAGAGCATGCACCGGCGGCAGCAGCAGAGCAGCAGGCAGACGTGGCTCAGGTAGAGCCTGCCACCGCAATGGCAGCAGCAGCAGCAGCAGAGCAGCCAGACTCAGGGGAGCCTTGGTCACCCCCTGATAACCTCAGCTACCTCATCGTACCCCTGGCCAACACCAACAGCAAGACAGGCATAGCAGCAGCAGGTGGTGTTGGCGCTGCTCCATCACTGCTTGCAGCACTCGGCAATGCAGTTGTGCCCCCGAAGGCTGCTGAAGCTGCAGCCGCCGGCTGTGCGGGTGCGTGGCGGGGTGCTGGCGGCGGTGCTGGCAGCAGCGACGTGCCCTTTGCTGCTGCTGCTGCTGCTGCTGCTGCTGGCACCGGTGCTGCTGCTGCAGGGGCAAGCATGGCTCACGGCAGCTGGAACGCTGGCAGTAAAACTGGCAGTAACGCAGATGCGGCGGCAGTGACAGGGCCGCAGCTCGCAGTAGACTGGGATCAGGTCAACGAGATGGGATCAGGCCTGACTAGCCTCAGCAGCTTTGTCGCGCAGCACTTGGGGCTGCCCGCGCCGCCACACGTCGAAGCAACACGCATGCAGCTGCCACCAACAGCAGCGCCAGTGTCAGACTCAGAGTTGTCTGCTGCAGTAGCAGCAGCAGAGGGATGGCCGGTGCAGCTGAGCGGGGCTGCGGCAATGACACCAATGCCGCCAGGGGTGTCGCCAAGCGTGGTGTCTGGGTTGGAAGCAGCAGTGAACGGGCGGGTGGTGGTGGCCCGGCACAGCAGCCACATGTACTGTGCGCTTGGGGTGGCAGCGGGGCTCACGCCGGCTGCAAGCCTGTCTGCTGCTGTTGCTGCGCTGGCTCAGCAGATGGGCTACAGCACAGCTGGCAGCAGTGCTGCAGCCGCTGCTGCTGCTGGTGGCAGCAAGCTTGCTGGAGCAGCAGCAGCAGCAGCAGCAGCAGCAGCAGCAGCAGCAGTGCCTGGAGGTGCCGGCACAGCAGCTGATGACTCAGCCGTGGGAGGTGCACCAGCAACTATAGCAGCAGCACCTGGCACACCTGATCCTGCCAGCTTCGCGCCTCTCATGAGCAGCGCCAAGCCCAATCTAGCTGCTGCACTGCTGCTCGGCAGCAGCTTGGCTGAACGCGACCCAGGGCATCGGCCGATGCTGGGCTGGTTGGTGGGCAAGACAGCAGGCGGCCAGCCGATTTGAGAGTCGGCCGACCGGCATGACGAGTACTACAGGCGGCGCTGCAGCATCACCGGGCTGCGCAGCGACCTGCCGCTGCTGGCGGTGCAGAACAGCAGGGGCCTGACAGACCCCTGCCTGCTGCCGCCAAGGGCGCAGAAGCACAGCATCAGTGTGCCGGTGCCTGGTCAGGAGCTGCACCGGGCCGCTGCTGCTGTTGCTGCTGCTGATCGTGCTGCTGGATGTGCTGCTGGTGCATGTGGTGTGCAGCAAGAAACAGTCGTAGGGCTTGCAGCAGGCATGGAGGTAGATGAACATCCTGCGGTTGATGCTGAAGCTGCAAAGCCAAACATGCAGCAGCAGCAGCAGCAGCTTGACCTTGGCAGCCAACCTGGGGCGGCTGCCGGCGACACGCCGGCAGTTGTTGATGGCGGAGCTGGTAGGCTGCACCAGCCGAGCTGCGGCAGTGGTGCTGCTGCTGAAGTGGGGCCCAGCCCAGGCAGCAAGCGTGCCAGCTGTGCTGCTGCTGACTGTGCAGAGCCGCCAGCCTGGCAGCCAGAACCTGCCAAGCGACGCAGGCTGCCGACAGGCGCAGGCTCAAACACCAGCAGGGCCCACCCAGCAGCAGCAGCAGCAGCAGCTGCGGCAGCAACCGCCAATGGAGTGGACAGGCTTGCTCGTAGTACAAGCAGCAGCAGCAGCAGCAGGAGCAGCAGCAGCCAAAGGCAGCTGGTGGCTGCTCTCTGGAGGCAGCCATCACGCAGCACAGCCAGCAGCTAGCTGCCATGAGTCAGTCAACGCGGCGCAAAATGTGGGCTCAACACAGCGTCACGCTCCTCCCACTGGAGCTTGTCTGGCTGCTGCCAATCAAAGCAGCAGCATGGTCTCAACTGCAGCTTATCCCCAGCATGATATACCGCATCGAATCTCTGCTGCAGGCAGCAAGCATGCGCCAGCAGCTGCAGGAGCTGCTGCACGGTGGCGGCAGGGCAGCAGCAGCAGCAGTGCACAACGCGCCGCAGCTGCAGGCGCAGGATGCTGCTGCTGCAACAGCAGCGGGGTGGGAGCGGCCTGCTGCAATGCGTGAGCTGCTATCTGACCTGTCACACAGGCTGCTAGTGCTGGACCCAGGGCCTGCTGCTGCTGCTGCTGCCAAAGGCAGTGCAGCTGGAGAGCTTGGAGCAGCAGCAGCAGCAGCAGCAGCAGCAGCAAAGGCAGGTGTTGTAGGTGGTGTGGGGGCTACTGCTGGCCAGGGGCTAGCTGCTGGTGGCCCTGGTGGTGTGTCAGCAGCAGCAGCAGCAGCAGCAGCACGACCACCACCACCGCCAACGCAAGGCAAAGGTTATACTGATGAGCTTGATAACAGCGGAGCCGGTGCTGATGTGGCCATGGTACCTGCAGATGCTGCGGGTAGTAACGGCACTGCTGCTGCTTCTGCTGCTGCTGGCACAGCTCAGGAGCAGCTGGCTGGGCAGGCGGATTCAATGCTGAAAGCTGGCACAGAAGCAGGCGTAACCGATGCAGAGTCAGCAGCAGCACCTGCAGCAGCAGCGGCGGCAGCAGCGTCCTGTGCCAGCAGCAATCGCATCGCAGCACAAGCAAACGGGAACTTCTCCGCTGCTGCTCAAGGGCATAGGGAGGGGACAGCAGGCGTGGCCGCAGCAGCAACAGCACAGCAATACAGAGATGACAGTGCCGATCCTGCTGCTGCTGCTGCTAGCGCCATGCAGACGCGCAGCCTGGATGCCGGTCAGGGCCCGGGGCGCTGGCCGAGCGTGCCGCTGCCGTCGCCGCGGCTGCTGCTGCTGGGCCTGACCGCTGCCTCCTGCCACGAGGCGTTCGACCTGGAGCGGCTGGAGTTCCTGGGGGACGTGGTGCTCAAGCTGCTGGCCAGCTGCTGCGTGCTGCGGGTGCGTGGGGCGCTGCGGCTCGCCCCTGGCTGTGGGTGTGGGTGTGTGCCTGAGGGCGTGGTGCCTGCACCGCTGAGAGATGGAAGTGTTGTGGTGTTGCTGATTGATGAGGCCACTGTCTTCACAACTGTGCGCATTGCCGCATGTGTTTGGCGAAGGGTGCATGCAGGCCTGTTACGAGGGTCACCACATGGGTGCTGCGCAGTCGCCGGCGGCAGCTGCGTGTGACGGGCGGGTCGTGCTGTGCGACATGTGTGCAGCGATGCAGTGAGACACAGGAAGTGCGGCTGCCTGCGTCTCTGACAAACTTTGTGCTTGGCTGCTGACCAGCTGTTGCCAGTTCTTGCGCGTGGAGGGCCGATGTGGCCAAGCACCTGGTGGCCAGCATCACGCACCAATCCTTTACGCCCCTTGGTGTTGCACTGATACCTTGATAACCCGTCACACAGCAGCTCAGCACCCCATATGCGGGCGCACCCAACCCTCTGCGTGCCGCTGCCCGTCTGTGCCGCCTCCCTTTCTGCTGCTCTCATGTGACACTGGCTGCCGTCAATGATGGTGCCCAATCCACCTGTTCAACTCCGACAGGTGCTGCCTCACGACGCCAACGAGGGCAAGCTGTCGGTGGCCAAGGCGCGCCTCGTGCGCAACCTGCGCCTGGCGCAGCTCGGCAGCAACGCCCCGCTGCTGCTGCAGTACCAGCTGCGCGTCCACCCCTGCGACGCCAGTGCGTGGACCCCCAACGGCGGCGCCGGCGCGCTGGGGCTGCTGCGGGCTGGGGGGCAGCAGACCTTGAAGGGCAAGCGCATCGCGGATGGGGTGGAGTCTCTGATAGGGGCATTCTACCTGGCAGCGGCGGCTCGAGAGGCAGCGGAAGCGGCGACAGCAGCGGGGGCTGCACCGGCTTGCGTTGCTGGTGGTGCTGACGGCAGCAGCAGTGACTTGCGGGACGGTGCAGCCGCTGGCGATTGTGTCAATGCAGCCGCTGCCGGTACGGGCTGCGGCAGCGCTGGTGGCCTGGCTGCTGCTGCGTGGGTGTGGCACCGCGTGTCTGGCCCTGGCCTGGTTGCTGCTGCTGCACTCTGTGAGGCACTCAATGTGCTGCCTGCAGGTGAGTTGTGGCATGAGGGCCTGAAGCTGAGGTTCAACTAGTCACCACCAGGGTGCCTGCAGCTTCCGCAGGGCTGTGTTTCACGCTGGCCACTGGTGTTTCACGCTGGCCACTGGTGCTTCACGCTGGCCACTGGTGCTTCACGCTGGCCACTGGTGTTTCACGCTGGCCACTGGTGTTTCACGCTGGCCACTGGTGTTTCACGCTGGCCACTGGTGTTTCACGCTGGCCACTGGTGCTTCACGCTGGCCACTGGTGCTTCACGCTGGCCACTGGTGTTTCACGCTGGCCACTGGTGTTTCACGCTGGCCACTGGTGTTTCACGCTGGCCACTGGTGTTTCACGCTGGCCACTGGTGCTTCACGCTGGCCACTGGTGTTTCACGCTGGCCACTGGTGCTTCACGCTGGCCACTGGTGCTTCACGCTGGCCACTGGTGCTTCACGCTGGCCACTGGTGTTTCACGCTGGCCACTGGTGTTTCACGCTGGCCACTGGTGTTTCACGCTGGCCACTGGTGTTTCACGCTGGCCACTGGTGTTTCACGCTGGCCACTGGTGCTTCACGCTGGCCACTGGTGTTTCACGCTGGCCACTGGTGTTTCACGCTGGCCACTGGTGTTTCACGCTGGCCACTGGTGCTTCACGCTGGCCACTGGTGTTTCACGCTGGCCACTGGTGTTTCACGCTGGCCACTGGTGCTTCACGCTGGCCACTGGTGCTTCACGCTGGCCACTGGTGCTTCACGCTGGCCACTGGTGTTTCACGCTGGCCACTGGTGTTTCACGCTGGCCACTGGTGTTCACGCTGGCCACTGGTGCTTCACGCTGGCCACTGGTGTTTCACGCTGGCCACTGGTGCTTCACGCTGGCCACTGGTGTTTCACGCTGGCCACTGGTGTTTCACGCTGGCCACTGGTGTTTCACGCTGGCCACTGGTGCTTCACGCTGGCCACTGGTGTTTCACGCTGGCCACTGGTGCTTCACGCTGGCCACTGGTGCTTCACGCTGGCCACTGGTGTTTCACGCTGGCCACTGGTGCTTCACGCTGGCCACTGGTGCTTCACGCTGGCCACTGGTGTTTCACGCTGGCCACTGGTGTTTCACGCTGGCCACTGGTGTTTCACGCTGGCCACTGGTGCTTCACGCTGGCCACTGGTGCTTCACGCTGGCCACTGGTGCTTCACGCTGGCCACTGGTGTTTCACGCTGGCCACTGGTGTTTCACGCTGGCCACTGGTGTTTCACGCTGGCCACTGGTGCTTCACGCTGGCCACTGGTGCTTCACGCTGGCCACTGGTGTTTCACGCTGGCCACTGGTGCTTCACGCTGGCCACTGGTGTTTCACGCTGGCCACTGGTGTTTCACGCTGGCCACTGGTGTTCACGCTGGCCACTGGTGCTTCACGCTGGCCACTGGTGTTTCACGCTGGCCACTGGTGTTTCACGCTGGCCACTGGTGTTTCACGCTGGCCACTGGTGCTTCACGCTGGCCACTGGTGTTTCACGCTGGCCACTGGTGTTTTCACGCTGGCCACTGGTGTTTCACGCTGGCCACTGGTGTTTCACGCTGGCCACTGGTGTTTCACGCTGGCCACTGGTGCTTCACGCTGGCCACTGGTGCTTCACGCTGGCCACTGGTGTTTCACGCTGGCCACTGGTGTTTCACGCTGGCCACTGGTGTTTCACGCTGGCCACTGGTGTTTCACGCTGGCCACTGGTGTTTCACGCTGGCCACTGGTGCTTCACGCTGGCCACTGGAAGGCCTTAACGTAAAGCTCATAGGCTTACATGTATGCTGCTGCCGTGTATATGTTGCTGCACTTCAGCCTCCGGAACGGTTGGGGAACCCGTGCGGGAAACGAATGGGGAGGACAATTGTCGCTAGTTTGGGATTCCCTTACAGCTCTCCAACCATTTCCCTACACCTCCCTAACATGTCCCTACCAAGTGCATAGGGAATTCTTTAAGGCACAGTTGGGGCGAGCAGGTGTCAGTGCAGTGATAGGGCATGCGTCACAAGTGCCACATGCCGCGTGGGGTTTGGCAGCGTCACCAGTGTGACATTGTCACGTGGCATGGATAAGTTGACCAGCCGGGCACTGTCGGTGTAGTGCTGCCGCGTGCAGCAGATCATGCAGCATCTGCATGGCCTCCAAATCTTGCTGCCACTGCAAGCGTGCTGCAGCGGCGGCAGCCCATTCTGCAACATGGGACCACGCAAACTTGACTCCTGCCTCGCCCTCCTTGCAGGTGCTGCTGCTACGCTAGCAGGATCCCCAATGTAACCCCACCCAACAAACAGCCACCAACGGCAGCAGCAACAGCCAAGCCCGCTGTCGCTCCTCCACCCCAGCTACACCGCCGCACTCTGCAGCCGCACATGCGCCGCACCAGACGCCTGCGGCAGCCAGCAGCCGGTGTCACTGACAGACCGCCTGACCTTGCAGCTGAAGGGCTTGCCAAACGGGCCGTTCCCGTATGCCTTCAGGGACCCTGCGTGGCTGGCGCAGGGCGTCACGCACGTGTCCGTGCTGGGGTCTGTCAGCTACCAGCGGCTGGAGCTCCTGGGGGATGCGGTGTTGGACCTGGTCGTCAGCCTGAGGACGCTGGCGCGGGGACAGGGCGCAGGGTGAGTTGTGTGGAAGTGACACCTGACTGAGCCCTGCACGGGACGCAGCACGAGCTGTGTGGGACTGAGCCCTGCCCTGCGCTGACCAAGCGTGATGTGCCTGGGCACATGCTGAACATAACACGTCATGATACGTGTGGGGTGAGGTGTATCGGCTCCATCTGAGCAGAGCATGGTGTGGCGTCAGATCCGTGATGTGTGTCTCTCAAGGGTGCTTGCCGCGCGCCTGCACAAGCGGTTGCTGCTCTCAGACCTTGCTCCGGCTGGCCGTGCAGGAGGCGCGCTGCTTGACCAGACGGCTGGCTGCGAAACACTCTGCCATCCAGCTGCTGGTGCAGCTTACACTGAGGCGGAGCCTCCGCGGCACCCACTTGCACACTACCTGGCCCAGCACAGGCACCGACGGCCTCTTGTGTACACAAAATTAAGTTGCCAACAGCGCTGGATGCCACCGCCTTGCTGCAGGCACCACCTGGGTCCCGCTGAGCTCACCAAGAGCCGCGCGTCAGCAGTGGCCAACAACACGCTGGCCACGACAGCGGTGCTGAGCGGCCTGCACAACCTGCTGCACGCCAGCACTGGCGGCTGCTGCTGGGCCTGCGCAAGTTTGCAGCTAATGTGCTGGACAAGCGTGGCAAGCTGCTGCCGGCAGCCGCACCCAGCACCGCCGCCACCCGCGCAGCAGCAGCAGAAGCAGCAGCAGCAGGAGCAGGGGAAGATAAGGCGGTGATTGGGGTAGACGCATCAGCAGCCGCACAGGTGGCCAAAGATGCAGCGTCGACTGCTGCTGCTGCCACAGAGCCAGCGCTGCAGCTGGCAGCCAGCACCGGCCTGCTGAAGGTGGCAGCAGCAGCAGCAGAGGCGGCAGCAACAGATGCTGCAGGGGCTCGGGCCGGGCTTGGCGCGGCAGCGACAGCAGCCTCGGCAGCGCTGACGACGGCAGTGGCCGGCAAGCTGGGTGTTGGCGATGCTGAGCTGGCGGGCAGGCTGGCACAGGATGTGTGGGATGATGACGCGATTTGGGCTGCAGTGTGGCTGCGCAAGACGGAGATGGCGGCCGTTCAGGCGGCTGCGCTGCAGGCGACCCAGCTGGCTGCTGTTGACTCGGAGGCGATGGCTGGCACGGCAAGGGCAGCACAACATGCTGCTGCTGCTGCTGCTGCTGCTGCTGGTGGCAGTCATGAGCCAGGCGAAACAGAAATGCAGGACGCAGCAGCAGCTGTGGCCACAGACACTGCAGAACAGCAGAAGCAGCGGCAGCAGCAGCAGCAGCTAGTAGAAGGCCACGGCAGTGGTGATGTGGAGAACTGCGAAGGTGATGGTGCAGACGGCAGTTTTCGTGGCGACGCCGAGGGCAGTGACCAGCCAGCTGCCAGCAAGAGAGTGAAGCTGCCCAAGGTCATGGCCGACATGGTGGAGGCGCTGACTGCTGCTGTGTACGTGGACAGCGGTGGCGACTGGGGTGCAAGCTGTGTCCTATCTGCTGCTGATGCATGAGGACGTGATGCCTGAGCTGCAGCTGGTGCTGCCAGAGCAGACGGAGTCGCAGCAGCAGCAGCAGCAGCAGCAGCAGCAACAGCAGCAGCAGCAACAGCAGCAGCAGCAGCAACAGCAGCAGGGGTTGGAGGCAGAGGAAGGAAATGAGGATGTGGAGCAGGTAGGACATTCAAAGGAGGCAGAACGTAGGGGTGTGGAGTGGGCGGCAGCAGCAGCAACATGTCATGGAGCATTATCAGTCTTACTACAATACAACACAATATAATAAAGTTCAGTAGTACAGGACTGAACCTGCCTCAGGCACTAGCCCAGCAAGCCGTTGTTCCGCTCATGAGGGTTGGGATTCATAATTATGGCCTAAGGCTATAAACAAACCAGCCCTGCCAGGTATGCTGTCCACCGTACGGGGATCCCCGCACGCTGCCTAGTGGGGATGTGAGGGTCTGGGTGGTCTACCTCACATCAATAGAGAGAAATACCAGCGTGGCGGCGTGTTCTGCGGGGCGCTTTCTGCGCGGGCCGCGCAGCGGCCCTCCCTGGTGCTGGACGGGTGCATTCAATTTGTGGGTGCCCGGGGAAAATGTGCACGCAACACACCAGGCCTTGTGCAGGCCGGCCCAAAGCCTGTCCTGTGGTGCTGCTGCAGCAACCTTGTCTTGCAATTAATGAATTCATGTTCTGCAGCTCTGGTGCCGTCGTTGGTTCCTGATTATTCATATTCATTCTGCCGCAAGGGAACGGCTGTGAATTTTGGGAGTGCCGGCATACTTCGCGCCGCTCATTTTGCAAAGCCTCGTGCTGCCACTGCAGTTTGTTGTAGCCTTGCCAGGCCTTGCCCCTAATTTTGAGTTACTTTTTTGCCAATTGGCTAATTTCTGCCTTATACACAACGGCCACAGGACTTTTGCAGCTCCTTGGATGCCTCAACGTTGTGTTGGTGCAGTTGGAAAGTTCGGCAAGCAGTCTTGTCGTGCTTTAGACCTAAGCCCGGTCTTCTGAAACAGTGTTAGGCTGCAAAGCTCACATGCACGGCAGAACTTTGGATATGTGAGATGCAAACCCACAATGGCAGCGTGCATGTGCGCTTGTGATAACCTGCCTTGAGTCATGACATTACCAACAACAGGCAAGCAACATGCCTGCAGGCCATGGTGCGTCAGCAGCCTGCCAGCACCGTGCTCTCCTTGCAGTGAGGTGGCACCCAGCCCTGGCTGACATAGCCGCAGCCCAGCTGCAACAAGGAACCCGGTGCAAGCACAGCGCATGGCAACAACATGAGTCTGCGGCATGACACCAGTGTAGCACTGGATTTGTTACCTTGCGGGAAGAGACGCCCACATCGCCTGCAAACGCTTAACTGCAGCGCTGCAACATACTTTCCTTCTTCCTCCTCATAGTTCCAGCCGCTGACTCATGGCATACATAACCTTCCTGCTATAACCGTTACGCTGACACAACATAACATCATACCAGCTGTGTCCAGAAGCGCAGTGCATCAGGCTGACTCTTAGTACCGCAGGCATACACACAGAAGCGCTGATACCATTCCATCCCGAACTCACAACTCACGGCTGTAGTAGTTCATACACTAAAGCGCTGTGTGTAGCCTAGCCCTTCACCCCCTCCCAAAAGAGAAGACTGAAGCACAAGCGAGCCATCACAAGCAACACCACACCAACACAATTAACAGCGACACAACAATTCAGGCAACCTCCAAAACTCCAGCTAGGGACATGCAGATGCAGCACAGCGGTGGTAACAACCCGCACCCCTAAAAGCCAGCCACTGAGCACCACTGAGAAACACAGACTAAACACCCAACAATCCCTCAGTCTCCACCACAAAGATTTGCTTCCAAGTAAGCACGGGTTCAGCTCGTAACCGCAGACGCGCGTGTAGGGGTTGGGTATTGCCAGATACTTTTCGCTTTTTCAAGAAGGCGGCTCAACTGCAAACGCTACGAATGTGCCACAAGTCTAAGTTCAATTTAATCTAACACCCAACAATGTGCTGTGGCGAGTGTGCTGACTATAGGCAGGCCCAGGAACTGGGCATGTGTTACTGCAGGATATAACAACCCTAGAGCAGAGCACAGCAACAGCACATTACTGCAAATCACACACTACACCAGGTCGCGGTAGGACACTTCAGCACCAACACCAGCACCAATGCAATGCTTAATGCCGCACGGCTTGCACTTTGTCGCGTGGCAGGCGCAACCCACACGCAGGGACTGTCTGTACCCCAGCACTTCAGCATCCCACCTTGGCAACCCAGGGCACGTCCGTTGCACCAAGCTGCCCTGTTGAGCACAAGATAGATGACCACATGTTATGTCAGGACACTGTACAAGCTGGTGCGACGTATGAATGTCCAAAAGGAACTGTAATGAGGTTCCTCGGCTGCAAGCAGAGTTGCCAGCGACCAAGTCTGACGCTGAACAGGCTGCCTGTACCATGTTGCTACTGGCTGGGATCTTTAGGGAATAGCTGCACCCTCTTTGTAACTCAGTACTTCAAGCCATTGCTACTAGTACTGGCAGCCCCCTGGGCCAGCTGAGGGTGACCCTATGTGACACCAGCTGTGCCAAGGGCTATGCAGCTGAGCCTTGCAAACCCCTTAACAAGATGACCCTTAGCCAGCATGGGTGCTACTAAGGCCCTTCTAAGCCTTGTTGCAAGTACCCCTCGTCAGAGCCGGGCTCAGCAGCCTTTGGATAACCATGGCAAGTGACTCAACACGGTGGACTGGAGCAGCATTGTCCAGCGTTTCCGGTGCAATTTCACCTTACAAGTCACAAGTCCTCGCATCAGATATGTTGTTCCGTGCGTGGAAGGAGAAGGACAGGCCAAGTGAGGGCCTGAGATACCTATTCTGAGAACCCATCCCTGTCCTACTATGCAATGACTTCAAGAAACCAGGTATAGCCCCCAACGTACTTCGCTACCAGGTCTCCTGAGAGCAGGGTGCCCTAGGGGCAGCATCACGGCACTGCTAAACGGCTGGGACAGCACCAACATCAGCAGCGTATTTAATTCCACAAGTTGGGTTTGGCGGGCGTAAGGGGGCTGCTGCTACACGGCTCCTGACACGCCACCAGCACCTACTGCTGCACAGAAGCCTTTGTAATTGCTGCACTCAGCAGTCGTCAGCGCCTGCTGCTCCTCAGCTGCGCTCGAATGCACAAGCTGTGCACTGTTGCTGACACCAGTGAAATTAAAGCGGCATGTAACAAGCTAACCTCACAAGAGAATCACAAAACTTCACTTTGCTGTGGCGCCTGGCAGCACAGCAATGCCAGGCAGTTCAAGAATGACACAGCATTGCTGTCCCAGCATGCATGGTGGTATGCTTTGCCGACTGTCGTCCCTGTGCAAGGGGTTGTGCTGCATGGCCGCCAGACCCAACGCACACAGGGCACCAGCCCAGTGACGAAGCCCCTGCCGCTGCCCTTTCTACGTTTGCTTCAGGTGATTGAGCAGGAAGGTTGAAGATAGGACAGCCCTCCTGCCTTTGCTTCCTGTACCGGTACGCGGAAAAGTTGGTGCCCTCGAAGCAACTACTCTGGACTTTGATGCCTTCTACTTGTTCATCAGTACAACTAGTGGCACAGTACAGTGAGTGGAGCCAGCTTTGCTTACTTGCGCAGCCTCGCATGCAGGGGTAGGGTGACATTTGCTTGCCTTTTGCTGCTGGGTTAGAGTGCTTCTTGTTCTTCACACTGTGACACTGGGCACAGCAGACAGTGGGCACAGCAGGCAGTGGCCACAGCACACCATCATGCTGGTAGCCGCTACATTCAGCAGAGTCTGCAGAGCTGGCCTGGCAGCGTAGCAGGTTGATGCAGGGTTTGCAATCATGTGGCAGGTCGACACCATTGAGAGCTGAAGGCCCTTACAGCAACCTATCAGGACGGACTGTACCGGATGGTTGGAACTCTGGCAGCTAGCTAGCTGCCGATAGGCAGGGGTTGTTTCGACTAGATTTTCCGCCAAAGTGCATCTGCCGCTCTGAAAAAAACGCTGATAGCCTTCTGCTGCGTATTGACAATGATAGTACTAATGAATGGCTGAAACCCGGGATGGGCCCATCTGGTAACGGCCAGTTACCTCGGAGCTCTACACCAGTCCATCAGGCGGTTTGCGCTACAGCAGCTCGCGGCTGACACATATACAGCTTTGAAGAAGAATTCTTATAGACGCTGACTCTGTTGCGTGCGGCGAACAGTCACTGTTAAAAGGCGTCTGTACGTGTACACGACCAACTATTGTCCTTTTATAAAGTGTGTTTGCTCTTACATAAACAACAGACCGTCTGTTGCAGGCTGCATGCACCCGGACCTGAGAGGGCCTCTCCTGTTGGCTGGGGTGCTGATCCATTTCATCACGGAACCAGCAGGCTCCTCTGCAAGCTTCAGAACAGGTTGCACGGCCCGTGCAAGTTCAAGTTAAACATGCTCTACGTTCCATTCACGCCGTGGCCCATATGGGACGCTTTCTATATGTCATACAGGCACCTACCAGGTGTATAACAGTACAGTCACGACTCAGACTAAAAACACCATGTGAGCATAAACCACGCTGGATTAACGGATCTGTTACATGAGGCAGTTCAGCATACAATGGCTGCCAACAGTAGTCGTATGCTGCTGCACGCTTGTCACTGCAGCAGCAGACAATGTTGTTGTTGCTTACTTCAATCATCAACTTCTGATTGTGTGTATATGCTGCCGCTGCGTTTGCTGCAAGTGTTATTGTCATGAACGGCTCTGACATGGGTCTACTGGAGACTACTTCAAGGTGGTGCGCAGGTGTTACGGGTGCCTCCCCGCCCGAGGTGTGCACTCGTTGACACTTCTGCCCTTCAATTCTCTGCGCTACAGGTATGTTTGGATACTTGAGGCCTTGCTGCAGGAATGCGTGCCGCATGGCAGCCCACTCGGAGCACCAGGAGAACTTGGGCGGGGGTCTCCTGGTCCAGCATTGCTTGAGGTACGCAGTTGTGCATTTGCCTGGAGCCCAAAAGCCGTTTAAAACTCGTTCTATTACAATGCATGTTAACGTTGCTCTGTACACATGGCTTTCTGTACGTGCACGTGAGGCAACACCCCAGCAAGTACTTGCAGACCTGCATGCACAATGAGACACAAAAATGGCTTCGCATGTTTCAGCAGCTCAGCACAATCCGAAGGTATTGCCAAGTTTGTCATGTACAAACCAACTCCTCCCTGCCCATCCACCGCAAGACTCCCTACCCGCCCATACCCTTACAAGTGCCTAATTCCCGCCCATTCCCGTGCAATAGCCTCAACCACCTGCTGTTCCGAACCTTGGCACCAAAAATGCGCATGCAAAGGACAGCTCCCTGCACCATCAATGCAACCCGTGCATAACACTGCCTGCAATGTCGCAAAACACAAGATCCAGACACAGAGTGGTGCGTGCTGAAAGCGCTGGTGATGTCAAGTGGCAAGCGGGACCCACGCACAGCATATGCGCGGCCGCGTTGCATCACATTCAAAGCCGCATAAAAGCTTCCACAAAATGCTTAGTCGCTGCATGCCACTAGCATTGCTGCATGCCACTAGCATTGCGCAACTCAATGCAGCGGCCTCGGGGTGCTGCTAGATGCCACAAGCAGCCAGGGGGCTCTGCTGCCCTGCATGCGGCTCTGCTGCCGTACACAGTTTACCCTGCGCTGCCTGCTGCCTGCTGCATCCCTGCGGCTACCCCAGCCACGGCTGCCTCCACCTGCTTGCATGCCTGCCTGCCCAGGCAGTACAAGCAGCGTTGCGAAGCTCTACTGCCTTTGAACGCCTGCTTGCCACATCATGCCAGTTCAGCATGAGGTGCACTGCAGCGTCATCATCAGCAGTACACGCCAGGTCAGCGCTTACTGCCTGCCCTGGCCATAACCGCCATAGCCGTAGCTCTGCTGCCCATAGGCCTGATAGTACGCCTGCTGCTGGTTGTAGTCGTACGCCTGCTGCTGCGCCTGCTGCTGCTGCTGCTGCAGCCCGGCCTGCTTGCCCGGCTGCTGCTGCTGGCCATATCCGCCGTACAGGTTGCCCGCATCCTTGTCCTTTGCTGCACCCGCACCATAGCTTCCATATGCAGCGCCATAGCCACCTGCAGCACCAGCTGCTGATGCATCATCATAGCCACCTGCTGCGGCACTGCCACCCGCGCCTGCTGCTGCCTGCTGCGCGCCTGAACCTGCTGCAGCCTGGTAGGGGTTGTAGCGTGGCATGTGGTGCTGCTGCTGCTGTTGCTGCTGCTGCTGGCCGTAGCTGCTGGCTGTGGCTGCTGGTGCCTGGTAGCTGCTGGCAGCTGCCTGTTGCTGCTGAGGTGGGGAGAAGCAGCAGGAGCAAGGGCAGGACATAATCAGCATGGAGGGTCTCAGCTGTCCACAATGACAGTGACTGTTGCAGCAACGACTGTGAAAGCATGCACAAGTCTGTTAACAAAGGCCACCAGCGGCTGTACCTTGGCCTGTTGTTGACAACAATGAAATGAGAGAGTGCCTGACGCCTGCAGCTCTTGCAAGCTCTATAAATGCAGACGCACAAGCTTGAGGGCAGCAGGCACAGCTGGCATGCGCTGTTTAGCTGCCCTCAACTTGAGCCAACGCCATACATCTGCCTGCCTGCCTGCAAAATTGCTGCTTGCCGACTGCAACAACTGACAACTACACCGTCCTGCACGCTTGCTGCTTTATGATCACGGCATGCCCTGCAAACCCTGATGATGCCAAATCATCAGCTGTTCGACCAACCTTACTGACTTGACTACAGAGTCACACGTCGTGCCCTCAGCCCATGCCACTGCTCTCACCTGCACAGGGAAGCCGGCCTGGCCAGGTGCTGCGTATGGGTTGTATGGTGGGTAGCCAGCATAGGGGTTGTACATGTTGTACACCTGGTTGGGGTACTGCGAGTACATGTTGGCGTAAGCAGCAGCATGCATGCTTGGGGGCACCTGGCTCCCGTACGGCATCTGTGGCAAGCTTGGTGCTGCGGTGGCAGCAGGTGCGCTGCTGGTGGCAGCAGCAGCCTCCGCAGGGGCTGCAGCAGCTGCACCATAGCCAGCCGCGGCTGACTGCTGGCCGTAGCGAGATGCAGCAGCAGGTGCCCCGTAACCACCAGGCTGGTAGGCGGTGCCTGCACCGGTGCCTGGCATTGCACTGCTGGCGCTGCCTGCTGCTGCACCATAGCCGCCTGCTGCCGCACCCTTCAGTGCGTCCTGACCATATCCTGCACCAAACGCATCACCATAGCCGCTGGATGCAGGTGCAGCAGATGTTTCAGCACCTGCACCTGCTCCAGCAGCACCAAAGCTATCGCCCAAACCACCATACCCCTGCAGGCCATATCCGCCAGCAGCAGCACCGCGAGGCGCGGCTGCAGGTGCAGCCTTGTCTGCAGCTGCCGCACCGTAAGCAGCATATGCAGGTGCCTTGTACGCATTGGCATCAGCAGCAGGAGCTGCAGCTGTCTGCTGTGCTGCAGGCGCAGGGGCTGCAGCAGCAGGAGGTGCGGCAGCCTGGCCTGCTGCAGGCTTTGCAGCAGCAAACATGTCACCAGCGCTGGTGGCAGGCGCTGCTGCTGCAGCGTCCCCGCCAAAACCGCTGCCAAACCCTGAACCAAAGTCACCCATGCCAGGGCTGTTCAGAGCGAAGTTGCCGAATGTCAGCTGAAGACCATCCACCTCACCACCTGCGGCAGCAGTGCCTGCGGCGCTGGCAGGCGCAGGTGCGTACAGCGGTGAAGGCTTAGCTGCACTGTCTGCTGATGGCTGGCCGTACAGTGGTGCTGCTGCCGCTGGTGCTGCGGCGGAAGCAGCCGCTGGAGGTGCTGCTGCTGGTGGTGCCTCCTGCGCCACAGGCGAAGCAGCAGGCGGTGCAACTGCGGTGCCACCCAGAGATGAGATGCCCAGGCCCTGGCTGACCGCACTGCTGGCTGGCTGCGCCGCCTCTGCTGCTGGTGCTGCTGAAGACTCTGCTGCTTCCGGTGCTGCTGTTGGCGCAGCACCCCAGCCTGCAGCTGCTGCTGGCTGCCTGCCTGGTGGGCTGCCGCTTGCGCCACCATTCAACTCACTGCTGCTGCTGTCTGCCGGTGCTGCGGCTGCAGCAGCTGCGGCAGCCTTGGCCTGCAGGCAAGCGAACGACACTATGCGTCAGCAAAAAGCACGTCTCAATCAAACGGCAGCTATCATACAACAAATCAGCGCTGCTGCTGATCAGCTGTGCTGACAGCAAACATGTCTGACCAATGAAGACGGCAGCTGCCATTCCTGGCATAAAGACAGCGCACGCATACACTGCAAGCAGACATGGCTGTGCATCACAACGGCGTTCCATGCCGGCACATCACACGCAATCACTCTGTCTGCAAGAAAGCTGCTGCAGACCGGCTGTGCTGCCACAGCATGTGATCACCTCGTGCTTGGCTTTCAGCAGGCTCGCAAAAGACACGCCCTCCTTGGTGGTGCTGCTGGGTGCAGGCGCCACTGCTCCTGCCGGCTGACTGCTGACCGTGCTTGATCCCCAGCCGTCATCTGCTGCAGGCGCACTGGTTGGTGCTGAGCCCCAGCCGTCGTCTGCTGCTGCAGGTGCTGCTGTTGCTGCTGGGACAGGTGCTGCTGCTGCTGGCTGCTCTGCTGCGTAGCTACTGGGAGTATCACCCCAACCATCCAGCGCCGCAGGTGCGGCAGCAGCAACAGGCTCAACTCCCCAGCCGTTGCTGCACAGTACAGCAGCAAAACGAAGGCAGCGGAATGAGCAGCTGTTTTGCATGCATGTTTGCAGCTACAACAAGCAACACCATACAGCACAAGAAACGCATGCCAAACCCACGGCTGCATGTTAGGTGCAGGCACTGCTGCTGCCGTGGCAGTGCTGGTGCTGCAGAGCCCATCACCTGGGCACTCACCCCTCATCAGCAGCTGGACCACTGGACGTGTAGCCACCGGTTACGCCGCCCCTGCCCATGCCCCTGCCCATGCCTGCAAGGCAAACAAAGAGTTTTGAGACAGCAACCAGATCTGGCGGGCTGTCGTGAGGCGGCACGCATGAACTGATCAGCTGCTGCTGAAAAGTGCATACACAACGCCGGGTGCATGCACGGTCTGCTCACCCCTGCCGCGGCCCTCGCCCCTGCCTCTTCCCCGTCCTCCTGTGAAGCCTGGTCCAGCACGCCGCACGTCTGCTGCTGCCCTGCGCTGCTGTTCCGCCTCCTTCCTTCTAACCTCATCAGCCTGAAAGAAATCACAGAAGCAGGCAGACCTCACTGTAACTGGTCCGGCAGAGTAGCAGGTGGTGGGTTGATTGGCAGGCGCCTTGCACTCACCTTTGCACGCTTGTCCTTTTTTGACTCGACCCTTGCAAATGGATCTGCAAAATAGTAATTGAAGTGTCAGACCTGACTCCTTCCAGAGCCTGTAGTGGCTGCACACGGCAACTTACTCTCAAGCAGCTTCTCAGTCGCCTCGTTAGCGTCCCCGTTGCAGAGCTGCAGCATTACACAGATATCCTCCTCTGAAGCTCCAGTTGCCTCCTTCATCATCTCCAGCACCTTCTTCGGCAGCACACTGCTGGACTGCTTGGAAGCCATGCTGTCGGCCGGTTCTGTGACTGCCTGAAGCAAGGGTTCAGGCACGCATTAGCTCTCAGAAAATGGCAATGAAACCGTCACAGAGCGTGAAGCTGGTGTGCTGCGTGCTAGATCACCTGCTGCAAAGCGACGGTGGCCAAGGCTGTCTACTGATCTGCAACGTATCTCTATATGTTGAACATTTGGCTGGCGGGTGAAGTTCCAGCGTAGCTGCAGGCGTAGAAAGAGGGCGGGAAAAGAAGAAAGTCGATGTTTAGGGGCTGGATTTGGTCCTGTTGTCACGACCTGACCGGCCGCTGAATATTACTACTGCGCTGCGTTAAGTAACTACTGTTTGATTTACTTCAGAATTATCAACTTCTGTCAAGACAGCAGGGACTGCCTGCAGTCAAGACACAAAACACACGCAGAGGGATGACATTCCGAATGTTGAAGCCTATGGCCCATTAGTGGCCACAGGATCGGAGGGTAAGTCCACGAACCTAATCTGCTTTAGAGTTTGCAAACTCAGCCCATCATGTGCATGCGGGAGGGCAGTGCACCTGACGTTGCTGACATCTGCAGATGCAACTTACGCTGCCAGCGTGTGCAAGTCTTACAGCTGTAATTGTAAGCAATGTAAGCAGATCTGTAGTTGGCAAGCCACCTAATGGGTAGTGAGCACACGAGCCTCGGGAAAATAAGTGCTGCTCTTTTTACAGGAGGTTGTAACCTCTTCTTAATTAAGAGGCCTCTGTACGTACAGACATGTCTGTTAGAGCCTCCGTGCGTAGCTCTGCAATAATAAATGGAGACTTACCAGCTTGAACAGCTGCAGGCACCCACACTCGGCATCACCCAACTAGATACATACAGCGGCAGCGCATATGAACGAGCAGCGCACACTGTATATGTAACATCATCATCATCATCATCATCATCATCATCATCATCATCATCATCATCATCATCATCATCATCATCATCATCATCATCATCATCATCATCATCATCATCATCATCATCATCATCATCATCATCATCATCATCATCATCATCATCATCATCATCATCATCATCATCATCATCATCATCATCATCATCATCATCATCATCATCATCATCATCATCATCATCATATTACCCATTCAAGCCATAGCATCAGCGCCATCGGCCCCGCGCCCCACCGGGGCGGAAAGAGGAGGGAGCACTGCTCCAGAATGTTTGCAAGCATTGCGTACATCCCAAGGATTGACAAGATAAGCAGCAACACACGGTGACACCATCCGTAAATGTAACATGTGCTGTGCTGAGTATATGTAACATGTGCTGTGCTGAGACACACCAGGGGTAGGGTGACACTTGCTTGCCTTTTGCTGCTGCGTTAGAGTGCTTCTTCTTCTTCACACCGCCTAGGCGGCCTGTGGGTACAGCAATGAGCAACACCTGGCCACCTGTACAGAGTGCTCGCTGCGTGATCACAATACCGTACATACTCAAACTATGAGTTATTGTAGTATTATAAGGAAATTCTATTGATCAAGCACGTCGAGGCACGAGGGTAAACTGTCCCCAATCAAAAGGCACTTTTCAGGTTTGAAAACTATTAAAATCTGCCCTGCCGGGAGACTCTATCATAATGATCCGGTTATGGCGCATGCTGTGCTCCCAAGTGACACTAGCGCCTCAGAGACAGAATCCTCAGAACTTGTTGAGGCCTGGGATTAGTTGGTTGGATTGGTTCTCCTTGGCTGTTGTGGGACCCCATGAGCCTTGTTTGGCTCCTTTGTGGGTGGGCCTGTGGCCCTACTTTGGTGTTTGGTATTTGGTAATTGGTATAAGGCACGCGCTCATGTTACAAGGCAGTTCAATAGCCAGTACAGGCTCTACTTGCTGTTGATTGCCCTAGAACCGCACTAAAACATCAACCCTGAACCTTAACTGAGAGCCATCATCATCATCATATTACCCATTCAAGCCATAGCAACAGCGCCATCGGCTCCGCGCCGCACCGGGGCGGAAAGAGGAGGGAGCACTGCTCCAGAATGTTTGCATGCATTGCGCACATCCCAAGACTTGACAAGAAAAGCAGCAATACACGGTGACACCATCCGACATCTTCCAGAACTGCCCCAAATATCATCAGATACAAAACGCAACACCTTGATTGACGAATCAACCATGGACAAAACGCGGCGCAACTTTTCAGCGCAACCAGGCAGGGATCTGATCTCAGCAAACATACTATCCCTCTGAGCAGAAGTAGCAGGGCAATCAAACATGAAGTGTGACAAAGACTCAACTTCTGCACCACAACAAGGACATCCTGAAGTGGAGTTAACTCTGCGCCCGCCAAACTGACTAGTGCGCTCATGTACACACAGACAACCCATACGAACACGCAAAAGCAATTCAATACCACGTGGAATTGCCACTGAACACAAGTACGGCCTAGGCCTCCTGAAACCCATAGCATCAACATGAGTGGGATGCACATGAGTCACATACCGACTCAGAGTGGAGTGTTCCAACGTTTCACATGCAATTTTTTCAGCATGTAGTGTCCTCACCTGCTTGTTGACATGGCTCTTGCACGCACTGGCTCTGCCTTCCGCGGTCACAACATTCACACCATACTTGCACAGCAGGCTCTGCACATACTTGTGCCACGGTGTCACCGCCACAGCACCACTAGGACGCCTCCATTCAGCTGTAAACACTTGATTTGGCAGCCGAACGCCCTGCATACGCTGAATCCTGTAGTAGTACTCCAAACTAACTGGGAGCCAATGCCGTGAGTTGCATGTGGGCTGTTTGCCGTCGCGGACAGTGAGCACTTCACCCCTGCAGACAAAGGTAAACGCGACGCAAGCGCTGCCGTTGCTGATGTGCTGCGGCTCTGCTTGTCACTTCTCCTCACAGCGCTGCACAACATCCGCGAAGGCCTCGTCATTGCGGCGCCGCGGTACGCAGCCATCGGCAGCAAGCTCAAAGCGCTCGGGCATGACGGCGGCATCGGGCCTGAGCGAGCCGGTCGGCGCGCTGCTTGCCCTGCTGGTCTTCAAGCCATTCGTGACAAGTTTGCCGCAGCTGGATTACGTGCTTGCTGGGACGTGAGGCGTGATGCTGGCCGTGTGTGTGCTTGAGTAGTGGCCTGAGGGACGACGCTGTGGGCAGGATGTGAGGCTGCAGCTGATGCAGGGGATGGCGCTCGGCACAGCAACCATGGGCTGCACGCTGTATGTGGGTGCATAGTTGGCAGTAGGTTTACTGTCAAGCATGCATATAGGTGTATTTTGATATATGTAAGGGGCGCATGCCGTTGTGGTGATTGGTCATGGCTCCTCCTCGTCACCATGTTCTCGTTCTAGCCATAGCATCAACGCCATCGGCCCCGCACCCCACAGGAGCGGGGCCCATGCCTCTTGTCAGATCCATCACTTGATGTACATACAGTGGCCACGTAACATAATGTGATGTGGCGCACAACCATGTTTGTCTTAGAGAGCTGTGCAGCTTGTGCTGTTCTCTTGCAGGTGATTTCTTTTTGTTGGTGTATTCAAAAGCCTGGGGTGCAGCACAGCAGGTGCTGCAGGCTGTTGGCAGCAGGGATTTAGGCGGTGATTTGGGGTGAAACTTTGCATGGGCGTTGCATGGCCATTTCAGCCATGCAGTGTAGCAGAGCCTGGTTTTGGCTTCGACGAGACCGATCAGCACCGGTGCTGTGAGGGTTCCCTTACTGCTGCTGCTGGCTGCTGCTGCTGCTGGCTGCTGCTGCTTGCCGCTCAGCAGCAAGGCATTCAACCAGCGGTGCATGCTGTTTGTCCAGGCATGCACATTGCTATTCCTATGCATTGACACTGTGGGGCACTCATCTGCATGTGTCGGTGTGTCTTCTGCAACCCTTTTTTTTTAGAATCAATGTCAAGCAATGCTTGCTTGCATGCATTCAATGTTGTGCAATGATTGCATGCATGCAGTTGTACACAGGGCTGTGTCCTGCACGCTTGATGCCCAGCTGCACAGCAATGCCTGACAGAGGCAGTGTGGCTCAACAGACTGTTATCAGCGTGTCTCTAGCAACTTGTTACTGCAGGTTGCAGCGCGCGGCTGCGACGAGATGGAGCATTTTCCGCACATATACATCATAATCTGATCATCAGATAATTGACGGTTACATTTTTGGTCACTCGGTCACTCATTGTTACAGTATGATCACACTGTTAACATATGTGCAATGCTTGCTTCAGGCAATCACACAGGGGAATAGAAGACACCATCCAAAGACTTTGCTGCCTGTATGCCGCATTGACGCCCCCGAAGCAACTTCACTGGACTAGAGCCGAAGGCAACTGGCCGATTCCCCGCTAAGAAATTGAAGATTGATGGATTAGGTGCCCAATGAGCCTGTCATTGGCTCGAAAACGGGCGATGCTCCCGTTATGTAACATCTAAACTGTGAAACTGTGGCGCTTAATGCTTTCAAGATGCTCAACAGTGCAGCCAGCGGAGCATCACAGGGGGTAGAGCCAGCATTGCTTACAGCAAATGCAGATGCCAATGCAGCTTTGCATGAGGGAGGCCGGCTGACTCTGCTTCGCTTTTGGGTTGGAGTGCTGCTGCTTGTGACATGTGCAACAGTACACTGGTGGTTGCCCAATGAGCCTGTCATTGGCTCAAGAAACGGGCGATGTTTCCTTCGTGTAACATCCAAACTTTGGTGACAGCCGCTTGGGGAAGCTGATGTCAGCTCATATCAAGATGAAGAACCGTTCCTGCGGCAACTTCAAGTTTTGGGAGCGAGCAGTATGTTTCACCACCTCAAATAGCTCAGTTCAATCAAGTAGCAGAAAAAAAGCTATACGAATTACACTTCCTTGTTTGACCACCGTAAATCTCGTGGCAGTATGGTAGCAGCAGCTGGGATGCTGAAGGGCAGCTCCGGGCACCGTGAAGCATGTTGGGAAGACTCATTTGTACAATATTGTCCGGTGTTAATTATCCAAAGTTTAGGTGATGCTGCTATGCGTGGAAGATGTCACATCCGTCACCTTCATCATCCGACCTTCGTCCGACCTTCATCGGGCCCAGCAAGCCTGGTATATAGCTCCGCCTCGGTACTTTGGTATCCAGACATCCAGACAACATCCTCCAAGTCGTGCTTCCCTGTTGTGCGTTTTACAAAAAATACAAGGCCGCGAGCCTTGCGCACAGGTGCCCGAGCGCGCCAGAGCCTGCAGGCATTGCATGGCTCTAGCGATCGGTGGATTGAGTTCTACACTCAGCTCGGCAGCCAGCGTGGTGACCCGACTGTGGTGGAGTGTGTCAGGAGCCAACTTCAGGGAGCTTACTCAGCATACCGTCTGCAGTGAGCCGTCCAGCTCACTGCTCACGCGCTCACTAGCAGTACTGCTGCACCCCTGCCCCTGGCAGGGAGGTAATCAGCATACCGTCTGCAGTGAGCCGTCCAGCTCACTGCACACGCGCTCACTGCTGCACCCCTGGACCTGGCTGGAGGTTACTTTCAGCATACCGTCTGCAGTGAGCCGTCCAGCTCACTGCACACGCGCTCACTGCTGCACCCCTGTCCCTGGCTGTGAGGTTACTTTCAGCATACCGTCTGCAGTGAGCCGTCCAGCTCACTGCACACGCGCTCACTGCTGCACCCCTGCCCCTGGCAGGGAGGTAACTTTCAGCATACCGTATGCAGTGAGCCGTCCAGTGACGTAACACTGCATACGCGCTGACTGCTGCACCCCAGTCCGTGGCAGGGAGGTAACTTTCAGCATACCGTATGCAGTGAGCCGTCCAGCTCACTGCACACGCGCTCTCTGCTGTACCCCGGCCCCTGGCATCCTCTGCTGCCCTTGGTCCTTACTGCTGCTGGCAGGGATGACTCTTTCACCAGCAGGCGAAAGCAACCTGACCACATCTACCGTCTACCGCCTACCGCCTACCGTCTACCTATCACCTGAGCTGGCTGCTCGCAAGGACTGCATGGGGTGCTGGTGTGGTTGCTGTCAGTGGCAGCACTGCGCCATCCATGCAGGCCATGCGTGCCCGTTCGATCCGGGCACAGGTGTGAGCAGTCGCACATCCATTGGGCGGAAACGCATCTTTCTGTGCAATTGTGAACCTGGCAAGGCTTCAGCATCAAAACACACCTGTAGCGTAGATAAAGATGTGCAGGGCAGAAGTGTCAACACATGCACACTCCAGGCGGGGAGGCACCTGCACACCACCTTCAGGTAGCCTCCAGTAGACCCCATATGGGGATGCATGCATGTCAGAGCCCGTCATGACAGTGACACTCGCAGCAAACACAGCAGCAGCACAAATACACGTAGTGGGTGGATGCTGGGCATTTGGCATGTACTGAATGCTAGTGCCGTGTCCTTTCACATGGTTTCAAAGGCTCTTTTCAGAGTTCATTCAGCCAGACATTTTTACGTTTCACGTTATTGAAGTTACATCGGTAACTTTGCCCGTTTGGGGAGCCAATGACAGGCTCATTGGGCAAAGAGCAAAACAAAAGCAAGCCAACACAATGTGCCGCAAGGTGTGCACAGCAAGTGAGGCCGTCTCACTACTTACAGTCGCCCTCAGGCTGTTGAACAGCTGGCAGGAATAAGGGCACAAAGCGACTGCGGAAACTGAATGCCCAGCACTAATCTCTTCTTGTCACAAAAAATGTCATCAGGACGTCGCGAGCCACCTGTTCATCAATAACATGCATGCTGCAGTGCGGCACTGCATGTACAGCTGGGAGGGCCCACCACGCATACAACCTTTGATCTTGCTTTGCATGCGGTGCGGACTCCTGTCACGATTGTGACGTTGCAACAGCCCAGCTGCAAGCTCAGCTGTGCAACCACGCTGTCATGGTGCCAACCACAAACAGAAATGCATACATGCATCCAAGGCAGCACAGCGGGCGCAGGCACTGCCCAACGAGGGGACGCAGCACAACACATATGCACTGCTGCGTTTAGTCAAAACAAGCTGGCATGGCAGTGACTGCTAGCAAACCAGTCACAAAGAACCCTCCCTCCCCAGCCCTCTATGTTCAGCCCGACTGGCCGCAGCCAACGCAGGCCTTCACACCTATGCTACCCCAACGCTCAAACCTACGCATCATATGCATAAATGTACAGAAGCTACACTGAGCTGCAGCGCGCCGTGCTTCACCCTGCAACAGCTGCGGCCCAGCTGGGCAGACAGAGACATCCCGAAGCAGCCCTGCCCATGGGGGTCGAGCAGTGCTTGTGCGCCTGAAGGCATGCCTCCCAAACCAGCCTGCTCAGTGAGCGCAGCAGCCTGCAGACTCAGCACGCCACCAACAGGCTGTCACTGCGGCAACACCCAGGAGCACTGCTGCTGCTGCTGCCCATCAGCTTGTCGCGCCCATGCTGGTGCGCTGCCGCTTGCGCCCGCTGCCGCTGTCAGCTTGCCCGCTGCTTGCTGCCGGGCCGCCTGCGCTGGCTCCCGGCCCCGCGTCCATGCCGCTGAGGTTGGCCTTGCTGCCGGCCTTGCGCGGGCCGCCGCGGCCCTTCTTGGCCTCAGGGTTGGCGGCAGCCTGCAGCCATTGACGCAGCAGCAGAGCAGGAGGCAGGAGCGTGCCGGCTGAGCAGGCTGTGCAGGTGCTGGTGGCACACAAGCAGGAGTCCTGCCTACGACTTGCACAGCGACTGTGGAGCACAAAGCCGGGAGGCATGCCCAGACTCATGCCAGGCAGCCGACCACCCCAGCTGACTGCATGCGCAGCGGGGGCGCAGGGGCATCGTTGGGTGCGCACTGCTGCTGGTGCTAGGACCAATGCAAGCACGCCCGCTTCAGTACAGCTGTAGCTGCGATGGCTGACGCAGCTGTCGCCTGCTGCTGCTGCCTGCTGTGCTCACGTTTGCGTCCTCCTGCTCCTTTTCTATGAGCCTGATGAGCGTCTCAGCGCGGCGCGCCAGCTCCTGCGGTGTGCGGCTCTTGAAGAACCAGTCAAACCTGCGCGGCAGCACAACAGCACACACCGAGGCACAGGCTGAAGGCAAGGGGGCGCGACATGTGCCGTGAGTCGAGGCCTGACATGTCGCCCCGCGTGCATATGTGGAGTACCTGTGACTGCGATGTATGTTGGAGTTAGCTCCACAACAAGCCACCCTTGAGTGGAATGTCTGACCCTCTCTGCGTAGCCTCAATCATGAGCATGACCCTATACTACATGTTCAAAACAGCACTCAAGTGGCAAGGAGGCATGCTAGCAGAATGACCAAACGTAGATAATGAGCGATGAGGAGGCGTTGCTGCTGCTCGGAACAACTCAATCGCCGTAGCGACACCCTGCACGGCCATGCCCCAGCTGCCGTGCAAGCCATACGCCCAGCCAGCTGCAGGAGTGCGCCTGGGGGCGCCCGCCGCACCTGAACCTCCAGGACTTGCGGATGTCTGCCTTGAGGTCGTCCCAGCTGCCATAGCCCAGCTTGGCGATGGAGCAGATGATGAAGCGGTCCTCCTCCTCGGTGTAGGCCTTGCCTTTGTTGGCGCCGTAGTTGATCTGCACGCGCGGTGAACGCAGCAGGACATCGAGCTTGATGGCAGCAGTCGCGCGGATCCGCAGTTCCGGGGTGTACTGGACTTATATTGTGCTGTCGCTACTGCCTCCAGTTGACAAGCAAGCAGTGAAGGGCTACGCAGTGCTCTGCGCCAGCCTCACCACACTACATGGTTTGCTCCAGCTGCACAGGCCATTACTGGCCCACGCTGCCCCCCATGCGCCCTTCCACCTCAGCACAACGCAGCAGTGTGTTGCTTGCGCCACATGCTGGTGGCCGGGATCCAGCATGACAGCCCCAGCCTGATGTTGCTGCGCCGCCGCGCCTGCACACCTGCCCCACCCCAGCCACGCGCCTGCACACCTGCCCCACCCCAGCCACGCGCCTGCACACCTGCCCCACCCCAGCCACGCGCCTGCACACCTGCCCCACCCCAGCCACGCGCCTGCACACCTGCCCACCCCAGCCACGCGCCCAGCCGGCCGCACCTTGAGCTCCTGCCAGGGGTGCCCACGCGGCACAGCAGCAGCAGCAGCAGCAGCAGCAGCAGCAAGAAACGCAGCAGCAGGAGCAGGACACAGGGGCCGCACCTTGAGCTCCTGCCAGGGGTTCCTGTACTGCTCCAGCTTGGCGCGGATGGCCGCCATGATGTCCGCCTGGCGCTGGATCTTCTGCTCGCCGCGCTCGATGTTCTTGATGAACTTCTCCCAGTCGGGCAGCTCCTGGTAGCGCGACCAGAACACCTGCGGGCGCAGCCAAGGAGGCACGGCAGCACGGAGATACATTGCCCTGGGACAACACCCGGCGGTAACTGGCGAGTGTACATGGCCGGGCGTGCAGGCACATCCAACACCATCAGCAGTGCCACCAAAGGCGGCCAGCACGCCTGTTTGGGTGCTGCAGCAACACTGAAAGGTATGCAAAGCTTGCAGCGCAGTGGATCAGCTGGACCTCGCCACGGGATGTGTGGGGGCAGGTGACTCAATTTGTCGCAGGTCGCCCCACCCTGGGACCCCGCTCACAACATCCCCCCCATACGCAGCCAGCCAGCTCTCCTGCTCTGCCCACACCGCCACCACCAGCATCTGCCCACACATCCACCACTAGCACCTGCCCAGCTTTTGCAAGCTTGCACGTCCTCTCCTCACACCCAGCGTTGACAAGCTCACAGCGTGCGCGCATGCTGCTGCTGGCGCACCTGCGAGTACGCCACCACCTCCTCCCTGCTCTTGCCCTCCACCTCGCCGGCGATCTTGTCCAGCTCGGTGCGCCCGTACTTCTCCGCAGCACGCACAAACGCCAGGAAGTCGCGCCTGAGGCAGGCAGCAGCAGCAGCAGCAGCAGCAACAATTAAGATACAAGCAGTGTTACAGCATGATCTGAGCAGCCGGTGTAACATGCGGTAGACCAGCTTCAAACAGCTGCAAGGATGCCGCCTGCAGCAGCCCTTGCGTCACCTCAGTGCCGTCTGTGCTCCCCTGCTGCAGGCAGCACTGTCGCCATGGAGTGAAGCCGCACTTCACGGGCACGTCGGTGGACACCTGCGTTCATAGCACCACAACCGCTTCCCGGCTGGTGCTGAGTCAGCACCCCAGCGGCTCACCTGCTCCAGCCGCTGAAGCCCTCGCGCATCAGCGCCTGGCGCTCCTCCTCCTCCTCGGGGCTAAGCGGCTGCGGGTCGTCCGGGCCGGGCGCCACCTCAGACGCGACCTCCTCATCAGCCATGCCCTGGGGGCAGCAGGAGAGGGGCGACACAGGCGACTGATGCACCACAACAGCGGTCCGACGAGCAGCAGCTGCAGCCGCCTCGCACGCAAACACGGTGCTGCAGCACCAAGCTGCCAAACACAGACACAACATGTGCTCGTGTGCGAGCGCAAATCCATACCGGCCCATCTCTGCCCAGCCGACCCCCCTACACATGAGGCCCAGCATCGTCCACCTCTCATCTCAGCTGCACCCAGCGAGGTGCCAGCATCAGCTGCTCCAGGCCAGCCCCGCCCACCTGGCCTCGCAGCGTGGCCTCCTTCTGCGCCATGAGCTGCTTGTGCTGCTCGGCGGCGTGCTCGCGCTCGTACAGCTCGGTGAGGCGGCGCGTGTTGAAGAACTGGAAGTCGGCCATGGCGGGCATCTTGCCGATGCGCGTGGCGGCGCGCTCAGACTTGCCGGTCTTCAACGCCTGCAGGGCCGCCGGCAGCCACAGCGGAGCAAGCCAGTGTTTGAGCAGCAGGGATGTGCAGCGTGGATAGTACAAGTGGCCGCAGCAGGTCAAAGCCACAGGCGATGCCGGTATGCTTGATGAAGCCCCGCTGCGGCTTATAAGCAGTTACAAAAGATACGACAGCTGCTGACAGCGCAAGTCAGCACCCTGCTTCATTGCTTAGACAGCCATCAATGCACACCAGCTCCCGACCTTGGTAAACATAATCACATGCCAGTGCTCACACGGAACCACCACACCGAGACACGCACCTGCTTGTAGTACTCGGCCTCGCTGTAGTTCAGCACGCGCTTGCGCTCACGCTTGCTGGGCTCGACCCAGTTGTGGGCCATCACGTTCTTCAGCACGCCCAGATCAGTGCCCTCCTTGTCCTCCTGGTGGAGCAGCCGGCGGCAGCAGCAGCAGCAGCAGCAGCAGCAGTGCTTGCATGTCAGCATACAAGACGTCACATCAGGCCTGGCATGCCTTGCTGCAGTCTGTCGGCTGAATGTATGTGGTATGTGCATGTACCAGCACGCTGACTCAGCCCTGGCACCACTGCACCCCGCACGTGCCATGATGGCCACGCGGCCAACCAACCGGGCGCCCACCTCGTCCTTGAAGTCGTAGAGGCTGAGGCCGCCGTCCATGGTGAACTTCTTGGCGTCCTCCGTGAACTTGTTCATCTTGTCGTTCAGGTCGCGCGTGTCGCGCTCGCCCTTGGTCAGGATCGCCTCGATGTCGGCGTCTGCACATAACAGAGCGAAACAAAGAGTTTAACAAATGACAAGCGCGCATGTCAGTGAGCGCGCGGGCCTGCAGCGGGACACACGCGAGTGAGCAGGGCAGAGTGTGAAAAACAAAACACAAGGGATCAAGATAATTGCTGCAGGGCCTGCCGACTGCAGCTCAATCAGCTGGCATCCCTGCCACCACGCAGTTGCAGAGCCGCATTGCAGGGCCGAAAGCACAGAGCCCCCGACCCTGCCATTCATCCACGACACCCTGGCGTCCTGCAACCCTGCCTCACCTGTGATGTTTGAGGCCTCGCTGCTGAACACCAGCTCTGCTCCGTAGCGCACCATACTCAGCAGGTCATCCTTGTTGACCTGGCAGCAGTAGCAGCGACAGCAGCAGCATGTCAGGAGGGACCTGCACACGTGTGTGAAACACAAATTGGATTCGGCTTTCAGGGCCCACCGCGGTTCAAACGCGGGACCTAGCGATGTGCGGTCGCTTGCTCTACCACTGAGCTATACACCCGCGCTGCAGCCGCACACATCTGCCAGGGAGGCGGCAGCGCGTGGGACTCTGGGCAAACCATGCTGCAGGCAATGGGGCAACAGCTCATGATCCTTCTTTTTGCGTTTTGAAAGCTATCTGGGCGCGTCATCCTGCCTAGCAGCAACAGCCTGGGGCCTGTGCAGCCACCAGGAGAGAAAGGCAAGGATACTTCCCGCCCTTGAAGCCCGCCCAGTAGGGCAAGAATGATGCAGGTGGTGCCCAGGTGCCGCACTGGAATATGACACTGACCATTGAGCAAAATGCCCATTCACGTCGGCACACCAGTGCTCAACCGGCCCAGAAGCCGTACGTGATATTCTGTGTAGAACCACTGCATTCCAAGCTTCTCTATTGGACAGGCAGAGCTGCAACCGTGCCAACCGCCCACCGTCAGCACAAGGCGAGCTGTGCCTGATTGAAAGCAATGAACAACATGCATAGTATACACTGAAAAACAAAGATAAAGTGTTTATCCATCGTTGCATGCGGTAGGTGCTTGCGGATCACACCTCACCGTGACCAACCGTCGAAAACTGAAGCCATTGGGCATGTGAACGGACTGGTACAATACACGTATGCTCATGATCGATACCGTAAGCGCAATAATGGTAAGGAACCAATCTTATAAAAATTGTGCTCGGCGCGATAAAGTTGCACAAAAATATAAGTAATGTCGTGGTGCGTGACATGCATGTCAGTGCGCAACGATCATAAGTAACGCAGCCCTCGATCTGCTGCTGTGGGGCCGTTTTTAGCTCTATTTCTTGTGAAATTCAATACTACATGTCAGATCAACACGTCAAAGGTGTTTTAACGCCACAGAGCAGTCAAAACCGCTCCCAGCAGATGTTGTGTCACTGGTGCCCGCGCAATAAATATAAGTGACGCGGTCGCGTTGATATAGAGGTTTTATATTTGAAATTACAAAAATAAGTAATATCGGTTCCTTATCATTGTTGCGCTTACGGTAATTTGCGTGCGACCTCAGCCCTGCGCCCATGCTTACGCGCAACCCTGCATGCTGCTGCTGCTGCTGCTGCTGCAGGCTGATAAGACTTGCACGCATGCCGGCATTGGGGTTGAGCATTGCAAAACAGCTGCACGCAAATGCACACTGACCCTGTAGCTCTCACAACTGCAAACCTCCACTCCCCATGCCTGCCGCGACACACGCACGCCGGCACACCATACATGCAGAAGAACAAGATTCAGACGGCTCTGCATGTTCAGCAACATGTTCAGCAAGCACTTGGAGTAGCAGAAGCCGGCTCTGCTGTTCCTGCACGTGTTTCTTGCTAAATAATTTGCTGCTCTGTGTGCAGGTTGGGGTAAAATCGACGAGCCACCACATGCAGGCGCACCTTGGTTCCCTGGTTCTCCGTGAGGCGGCCCTGCTGGATGACGAGGGCGTCCAGGCGCAGCTTCTTGTAGGCCTTCTCGATGACCTTCTCCTCGATGCTGTTCTCGATGCAGAAGCGAAACACCTGACAGCATGCAGTCATCCAATGGGAAGCCGCAGGTTACAGCAGCCACCACATGGCCGGCGGCAGCAAGAGAACCATGGACTGTACTGCAACAAGCACAGCACCGCGCCAAGCACAGATAGCGACTACCTCCCACCCCAGAACTATACCAGCCCGTGCGTGCACTCACAACCTCTGCACATTGGCCACTGCTGCACCTGCACCCCCCTCCCCGCCCACAACTTCTAAATATTTGACAAGCACACATGCCCCACAGGCTCAATGCAGCTGCACGGCGCACCTGCACCTCCTTCTTCTGCCCGATGCGGTGTGCCCTGTCCATGGCCTGCAGGTCCATCTGCGGGTTCCAGTCGCTGTCGTACAGCACGACCACGTCAGCGGTGGCCAGGTTGATGCCCAGGCCGCCAGCACGCGTGGACAGCAGGAAGATGAACCTGCGGGGCAGGCAGGGGGTTGGCGGTGGCGTGACAACCGCGCATCAGTGGGGTGCATGATGCGCATGCTGCGCGCGACACCATGCACCCCCGCATGCCAGCCTGCACAACATGCTACGGCTGCGCTGCAATGGATTCAGCGCAGGCCGACTTCTCCATGCTGCAACGCCACCAGCCTGACTGCCATTCTTCCTTCAGCAACCGCACCCTCCCTGAATCTTCCTTGTCATCCTTATCATCCTGACACCCGACTCATTTTTGATTCCCGCACTGCCGCTCACTTGCTGCTGTCTGGCTTGTTGTACTCGTCGATCATGTACTCGCGGTCATCGCCGCCGGTGTTGCCGTCGATCCTGCAGTAGCCGTAGCCCTTGTATAGGCAGTAGTCCTCCAGGATGTCCAGCATGCGCGTCATCTGGCTGAACACCAGCACGCGGCTGCCGCGCTGCTGCAGGCGCTGCAGCAGCTTGTCCAGCAGCACCATCTTGCCGCTGTTCTCCATCAGGTGGTCACCTGCAGAGTGCGGCGGCAGCAGGAGCAGCAGCTGGTGGTAATCACTCGCGGGGTGCCACACGCACACAACCTTGCATGCACACTTGACAGACAACATACAGATGCATGCACCAACACACTGATGAGGCATTTGCACGCAGCGCAGTCCTAGCACATCGCTGTTCACCACCTGGCTGTTCACCTGTTACAAAAGGTGGCCCAGGCTCAGCGCCCTGGAACAGGTAGGGGTGGTTGCAGCACTTGCGCAGCTGCATCACCACGTTCAGCAGCCTGCTGCGGTCAGCGCCGCCGTTCAGCGCCTCAATGTCCTTCTGCAGCAACGCGGCGTACCACTTGCGCTGCATCTGGCTCATGCCGATCTTGAGGATGGTCTCCTTCTTGGGCGGCAGGCTGCGCTCGACGTCGCTCTTCACGCGACGCAGCAGGAACGGCCGCAGCACCTGGAGTGGCAAAAACATGACACGTGGGGTTAGCAGTGGCTTCCCAGGGCTGCAGGGTGCAGAGCCAGGAACATGATGTGCATACGCCGGGTGCGTGGGTGTGACTTTTAGTCACAGGGGCAGCAGGCATAGGCTGCAACGGGGCATGCTGTGCAGAGAGACCACTGCCAGGAGCAGCTGCCGAACGCAGCTGCGCCCGCATCTGCTAGTCCGCCGACGCGCGCGGCATGGGCGCCGTGCAGGGTGCGCACCTTGTGCAGCTGCTGCACCACCTCTGCCTCCTTCTCCTTGCCGCCATCGCCCATGGAGAACCACTCCTCAAACTTCTCGCTGCTGCTGAACACCTCTGGCAGCAGGAAGTTGAGCAGCGCCCACAGCTCGTGCAGGTTGTTCTGCAGCGGCGTGCCCGTGATCAGCAGCCGGTAGTTGGTCTTCAGCATGCGCACCACCTGCAGGCACAAGCGGCGCAATCCTGGTCAAAAACAGGCTGCAGGTCAAAGCAGGCTGCTGAGCAAGGAAGGCTGCTGAGCAAGAAAGGCCGGCGTGCAGAAGCGGCAGTACGGAACAAAGCAACAGAATAGCACCGAACTCCGTCCAACTGGTAGCAAAGGCGGCTAGCACCACTGCACCTGCACCGTGTGTCGAGCAGGGCAGCTGGCGTCATGAACATCCGCACAGCATCACCCTGCAGTGCCGGCAGCGCAGCCTGCGCCGACTGCGCACCGTGCTGAGCCTGCTGTTCTCGTTCTTGATGCGGTGCGCCTCATCAATGATGATGTAGCGCCAGTGGTAGCGCTTGAAGTGGTTCTTCTCCTTGATGACCATCTCGTAGCTGGTGATGCACACGTCAAACGCACCAGGGGCCATGGCAGCTTTTTGAGCCTCCTGCACACAGCAGCAGCAACAGCAGCAGCATGGTCACAGCAAACTCTGGCGGTCAGCACATCCGCAACTGCACCCAGGGGGGCTGATGCTGCTGCAGCTGCTGCCGGATCACTGCATGCTGCTGCTGCAAGCTGTCTATCAGAGTCATACCCTGAAAGTCAAGCACCTCCCTGCTTCCCTTGCCTCACACCCTGCCTCACACCAGCTGTTCACGCTTGTAATGCTGTTGGCTGGCTTGGCTTGCCTCCTCTGCTACCTGGCTTCAACTGCTGCGCTGACGCTGCCCCTGGGAAGCGCTCACCCTGTCCTCTGCAGCGCCGTGGAACTTGATGCAGCGGATGATCGGGCAGAAGCGCCTGAACTCGTTCATCCAGTTGCCCAGCGTGCTCTTGGGCACGATCACGATGTGGGGGCCCTTGATGCCCCGGTACTGGTGCAGGTAGGCAACCAGGCTGATCGTCTGCAGCGTCTTACCCAGGCCCTGCAGGTGGAGGAACAACGGCGGGACAATCAGATGGCAGTGCAAGGGCAGGTCGGGTGCACTTCGACTCACAGCTATGCTGCTGCTGCTGCTGCCGGTTTGCTGTGGGTGTTGGTGCAACAGCAGGATTCTTGATGGGACAGCCTGCCGTAACCTAACTCAGCCCCTGCTGCTGCTGCTGCTGCTGATGATGATGATGATGATGATGCCCAGCCGCTGCTGCCAGCCCAGAGCCAACACACCTGCTGCTGCTGACACTGCATGCGCGGCTTCTGCTGACCAGGCATACCAACTGCCTTCCCTCGTCTTGCCCCTGCTGCTTCGCGTTGCTGCTGCTGGCTGCGGCCTCACCATCTCGTCTGCCAGGATGCCATTGATGCCGTTATCGTACAGGTGGATGAGCCAGTTCAGGCCCTGCAGCTGGTACTCGCGCAGCGTGCCGCCGGTCAGGATGGACGGCTGCGCCTGCAGCCTGTGCACCTGACTGACGCCGCCATCTGCCTCCTCATCACGCAGCAGCTCAGCATCCTCATCGTCCTCATCACGCGCATGGCGGCCACGGCCACGCCTGGCAGGAGCACAGCAAAGCAGCACCAACAGCAAAGCAGCACCATAAGCAGGTGGCAAGCTGATGGTTGGAGGGTTGGGGTTGCTTGTGCACGCTGTGTGTTAAAAAATCACTGCAGTGACAAACGAAACACGCATCGGTGGTGCAATGGCTAGGCTGAACTGCGCCAAGTACTGCTGTTGCATGCAGCTTCTATTGCTGCCGAGAGGGTGGACACAGCTACATGCTGCACGTGTGACAGTGCTGCTGCCGGCACTGCTGGGTTGTACGGGGGTGCAACTCGCCAGCAACTTCAGCACTGCTGTGTGTGAACTGCGCATGCTGCAAGCCCATGCCCAATCTGGGTGCAGTGCCATATCTGAGGCACCTACTTTTTGGCCGCCTTCTGCAGGGTGTCTGCTGGTGCGAAGTGCTGGAAGATTTCAGCCTGGCGCAGCAGGAACTGCAGCCTGTTCTGTGTGCGTGCCGCCTGCGCACGCAATATGGTGGCAGTGTAAGCATGGATTACTCTGCATCCAGCCAAAAAAGCCCCAAGCTGCAATGGCTGGCATGCATTGCCACCAGCAACTTAGCTCACCTCTCCCTCCTCTGCCAAGGAGTTCTGCTCTTCCCTCATCTTCTCGATCATCTGCTTCTTTTGCTGCTGCTGCTGCTTGAGCCTTTCTTTCTCTGATTTTGCAAACTCTGCAGCGTTGCCATCATCCTACAAGCACACAACTGGGCTCAGGGGTCAGGAACTGCCCTAGCCAGCGAGGGAACCCACCACCTTAGCTTGGTCACCACTCGAGCGCACCTCGGGCTCTTCAGTCTCCTTTTCATCGGAAGCTTCCTCATAGTCTTCATCACCCTCATCGGCTTGCTGGTTGATCACCTCGTCTGAATCACTTTCGTCCCCGCCTGCCTGCTGCCCAGCGCCCTCCATATCGTAATCCATGGGCGCATAATCGGCGTCTGCCATGGTGCACGTAGCACCAAAGGCAAGATCAGTGGATATAGGGCTTGCAGGCTACTTCAAGGCGGTACTTTCAAAAGGATGCCCCAATAGCCAGGAGTGCGCGTCACGAATTTTTCAGAGTAAGCTTTGAGGAAAACGAAACATGCTTAAGCAGCTTGTTTGGTTCGACGGCGCCGTGGTGATGGACATGGTCAGGGGTGTGCGGTGTTATGTATAGAGGGATTTGAACTTGCGGGCAGGCACTGCAGGCGCCATCCTGCAGCACTACCTACAGCGCCATCCTGCAGTGGCACCTGCATAAATTGGAGAGCAGCGTGTGTGCATGCTCCGGGACTCAACATTTGCAGCTCCACCAAGCCACCATGGCCTGCATGCCGGCGCAGGCAACTGCCGTGCTGGCTGTACACCTGCGCAGGCATGCATGCATCCTTCTGCCTTCAAGCTGCACTTAGCCTGACTTCTAACGCCATTGTAAGCTGACAGCTTACAACCTGTGCACCAAATGCGTGCTGCCATCATGATGGGCTTGTACACGACCACATGATCCTTTGCATGCATGCTGTGTCCTGTTACATGATGCTGAGCATCCCACTCGGATGAAGTGCAGCAACACTGCAATCGAGAGGGGAAGCGAAACACGGACAAGCAGACACGCTCAACCACCCATGCATATGCTAGGCTGCGCATGCAGGCAATGCTGCCACCACCCATGTCTGTACTGTTCACACACACTCGCATGCAGGGGTAGGGTCACACTGCTTGCTTGCTTGCCTTTTGCTGCTGGGTTAGAGTGCTTCTTCTTCTTCAATCACACTTCTTCTTCTTCACACACACTGCTGCTTCAACCATATATAGCACTGATGCCGCATGCCTGCGGCAGGAATGGTAAGCACAGCAAACACTCCCCGGCCACTAGCCGCATGCAAGCACTGCTGGCTCCACCCACTGCACAATTAATACATTGAGACCTTACGCAATGTTCAGCAGTTGAGGAAGCACACAGTAGCTTACTATATAGCAGCCGATGGATCTACTCTGGAGCACTCTGTGCCTTGGCTCTTAGCTACAAGTGTACACAAGTCGCTTGGCAGGTGTGCTCCCTGGTAGCACACGTGTGGCACAGCAGTGCTGCCTGGCACTTCATGCTCGCACCAGCCGCCCAGCACTGCTGTCACAAAGCAGCCCACCGGATTGGCCACACCAAAGTGCAGAGTTGCGGAGGACATCCAGCAGAATTGGAACATTCACAGTTGAAATTGCTGCCACAGGTGCATGTCACATCAGGCCCTTCACGCTGGATAGAGCGTTCACACGTGCTCCTTTGCAAGCATGCAGTGCTGTGTCTTCATACATGCGCACTGCACACACATGTGCTGGCTGTCATCCCACAGCTGCTGCAGCCACCAGCAGTGCTGCTGCAACTCAGAAGCCGGCTGCCTCTCCCGCTGTACGTGTGGACGCTGCTGTGCTGTCCTGCTGCGTGCTTGTGGCGGCATGCACCAGCTGTTGCACACTGTGAAAGTTCATCGCTGCCACCAGCACCTAACAGTACTGCAGCAGGCTGCCGATGCCTCAAGCAGCATGAAAGGGCCCAGGTGCCACCACCACTGCCTCCGCCCATGCTGCTGCTGCCCCACCCGGTTCCCATGCATGCGCCAAAGCCTCCAACCCCATCCCTCCCTACTTCTTGCTCCCGGCCTTCTTCTTCCCCTTGCCCTTGCCTGCACCGCCCGCAGCACCCCCAGCAGCCTTGCCCGCTGCAGCCTTGCCCGCTGCAGCCTTGCCGCCGCCGCCCGCGGCCGGCAGGAAGTCCAGCAGCTGATCCATGTTGAGCCCACCAGCACTGCCAGCTGCGGGTGCCATCTCTGCTGCCCTGGCTGCATGCAGCCGAACCTCCTGCAGCCCACGCACCAGCGGGTGCGGCTCGGGCAGCGGCCACTGCCTGAAGCGCTCCAAGCTGGGCTCCGCCTTGGTCAGCAGCTCTGCTGCAAGGGCCTGCATGCGCGCGATGAGCTCTGCCTGGCTGCTGGCGAAGCGGGGTGTCCTCAACATCAGGCTGCTGGTCTCCACCAGGGACATCGCGCTGCGCATGTGCGCCTGTCGCACCCAGCAGAGGCAGGGCAGGCGTGGCGTGGAGGCGGCAGCAGCAGATGGTAGGGCACCAGCATCAGCGATGAAGTGAGCAGTGACAAAGTACCGCAGTCAAACAGGGAACTGTGCTTTGCATCGCAGCCCCACACCCAAAGCCTGCCACTGAACGACGCAGTGAAAGACACGCCGCTGCGCCGCCCGCTGGGCCTGCTGCTGCTGCGACATGCCCCCGCCCCTCCGCTCCCTTGCTCACCGGCGCCATGATGTTGGCTGCTGCCTCCACGGGCATGCCCACGGGGCCTGTCAGCCAGGCCCAGGTCGCGCCCGCGTTGAGCCGCAGGCCAGCGACAGCCTTGTGCAGGTAGTCGATGAACTGCGGAGCCACCTTGCCGCCCTGCGCCAGGTGCATGGCCACGGTCCTCACCACAGACGTGAACAGCTCTGCAGCGGATGGTGCGGGGGGGTGGCAGTCCAAGGCAGGTGCAGAGCAGAGAACGGTGGGCTCGCGAAGCAGAGCATATGGAGCGCAAAAGTGGCAGAGTTGCAGTGTGGAAGCAAGAGCGGCTGCACACGTGCCTGGATGGCAGCAAGGGTCTGAGCAGGTACTGAGCCGTGGCAAAGAACGCAATGCACACTGCAGCAGAGCTCAGACGTACTATAGCCGGGCGTTGAGCAGCCAACAGCCGGCACTGCTTGCTCACCGTTCTGCCGTGTCAGCATGAAGTGCAGCGCCCAGTGGTACGGGCCCAGCAGCAGCTGCACCTTCCTGAGGTCAGCCTCCGCGTGCTCGCCCTGGGGGTCAAAGTGCAGCGCAACGTTGTATGCCCAGCGCTCAAAGCGTGCGGACGCCTCACGCACCACCTTGTAGTCGCCTGGGGCAGCAAAGGGTTTGGATTGGATGTTGGGTGAGAGCCAATCTATATGCTTGAAGGGCGCGTGAGGATGGGCACACGCAAGTGTAGGACAGATTTGGGGCTGGCAGCAGGGGGCAGCAAACCGCCATGCCACGAAGACGTGTGCTGTATCTCGAGAGAGACACCTGCAAAAGCACACCTGAGAGGGCAGGACTTGCATACGCATTAGAGGTGCGCATGAGTTGTAGCAGACGCCGGTGCTCTGGAAGCACAGCTGCATCATCTCAGCACCTGGTTGCGGGCAGAAGCTATCTGCAGACACACCTGCCTCCTGTGCAGCCTTGCTGTGCGTGCTTGCTGCCTGCCCCGCCAGCCCTGCACTCACCCACAATCTCCAGGTCCTTGTCCGCCAGCTGCAGCCCACACTTGTTGCACTGCCAGCACATGGGCCCTGCTGCCTCTGCTGGAGCTGCTGCGCCCTCCCCAGCTGCTGCGCCCTCGCCACCCTCCCCAGCTGCTGCCCCTGCTGCAGCAGCGCCTGCCGCAGCACCGCCAGCAGCCTTGTGCTCGTGCGTGTGGCTGTGGCCGTTGTGGCTGTGGTCATGACCGTGGTGCTGCCCATGGTCGTGGTCGTGGCCATCCCCGTGGTCGTGCGAGCACCCGCAGCAGCTCTCCTCCGCCGGTGGCTCAACAAAGTGTGTGCGCATCACTGCTGGATCTGCCTTGCGGGGATCAAACAGCAGCAGGCCTGGGATATCGCTGCCGTTGCCGCTGCTGCCGCTGCCGCCGCTGCTGCTGGCGCCATCTGCTGCACTGCTGCTGCCTGCAGAAGCCGGAAGGGCCAGGCCAGCCATGAGGTTGGGCAGGAACCCATCCTTGCTGCGTGCTGTTGCTGGCGTGGCGCAGCGGTTGCAGGGCAAAGCCGACAGCTTGTCGATCTGAGAGGTGCAGCGCTGGCAAGCGCACACAAACGCAAAGGTGTCCCACAGGTAGCGCTTGCTGCAGGGTCCGACGGGTGCAGCGGCAGCAGGGCGCATCCGGCGCGGGTGTCAGGCGCGGATGCAAGACAGCAGCATGCAAACAGCCGGAGCACTGTGCGACAGTGCCAGTCATAAAACACTGCTACAGCCACATCTGCTTCTCTGCACAGCGTGATAAGCAGTCTCCAGCCAATGTTTGCAAGTTCATGAGCTTGATGCCTTCCTGCTCAAGCACGACCTGTGAACCTGCTGCAGCATCTGCTGCGACTGCTGCTGCAACACAACAATAGATGTCATCTGCTGCAGCTGCACCCGGTGGATGAACCAGCCACATCATTGCAAGCAGCGCGTGCTGCTGCTGCTGCCGCTGCTGCTGCTCACCGGCCAAACACAGACAGCAGCTGCACCTCCGGCACCAGGTATGTGGTGGTCAGCAGCTCGCCAGCTGCTATGTCGCGCAGGGCGATGTGACAGCCACGCCCCTTGTAGGATATGTAGTAGGTGTTGGGGCTGTCGCAGGTGTGCGTCAGCTTGCTGCCTGCCTTGTACATGGCAGCCCTGCGCACACACAGCAACATCAGCAGGCAGACAGGCAGGGAGGCTACTTGGCAATCGGGTGGACAAGCCAGCTTGTGCAAGATCATGTAGACTGTCTTTGTACAAGGTAGGCCATTGCTGTGGCCATTATCCTGCATTGAGTGTGAACAGGCGACAAACAAAACCAGCCGTGTGCTCAACTGCGCAGCAGCACGCTCACCCTCCTCCCATGGTGTGTACGTTGAGCTCTGCTGCCAGCAGCACCCGCTGCACCAGCTCTGGGTCGTCGCTCGCAGGCTTCAGCTCCGCTGCTGTGCCGCCGCTGCTTGCTGCCACTGCCGCGATGATCTTGAGCACCTTGCTGATCTCGGGTGCCATGCCGGCCAGCACTTGCGCCTCAACCGCCGTGCGGCGCATGGGTGATGCTGTCTGCACGTCCTCGCCCGCTGGGCTGTTGAACATTTCCTGCAGGACCAGCTGCTGCGTCTCCCCGCTGGCCTTGCAGTAGGCGAGGTAGAAGTTGATGGCTGTCGCCCAGTCCTCCTGGTGAACCGCTGCTGCGGCATGGTGCAGCTCTGGGTGGGCTTTCAGGTAAGCTTGCAGCTGCTTCATCAACCCGACCACAATATTGCTGTCCCCTGTGCCGTTGAAGGAGAGCAGGGGCTCCTGTGGAAGCAGGCATGAAGGTGCCACATGAGCGACACTGGCAGCAAAGGCGGGCAGTACAGGCTGCTAATTGTGTCAGCAGCAGTGCTGCCTGGCTTACCTCACAGATGACCAGCTCCCCGCGCTTGATGTTTTCAGCTGCAAAGGCTGAGCGCCCATAGCTGCTGTGATCTTTCACAGTGGTCCTGTCTGTGAGTGGAGGGGGAACGGGCTCCTGGTCGCCCATGGCTGCTGCTGTTTGGGCTTGTCAATGTATAGGGACAGCCGAGGTCAATGTGCAAGAACTTGTAAGTTCTCAAGCACAACAGAGCAAAACCAGAGGTGTCGGCGTAAGGACGGGTTGCCGAGACGCAGCCTGTCCAACAAGCGAGCGCAGCTCCACTTGTGTGTGACAATCCTTGGTTATCGTTTGTGTCGACGCTTTGCACAGTGCTATCCATCACAGCCTCCCCGTGGCAAACCCTGCTGACGTGTGACAAGTTCATGATCGATCATGGAGTTGACACCGCTCAACTGTGCTGAAAGATGGCAGTGCATAGAGGAGCAGGATGTACAGGCAACCGTCCAGTTCAGAACGCGTCCCAACGACGACAAGTCACGGGTGTCCAGGTTGAACCGAATGCAGGTTTGACGAGTGTCACAAGGAGGGACAACCAACTGCACAGGAGCCTTCACATTCATGAAGCCAGCTGCTGTACCCGGTGGCATGCTGAACTGTGGCGAGGTCCCAACCTGCCGGTAAATCACAAGTGTCATTAGTTGGCGCCAAACTGGCCAGTGCTGTCATGGGCATGTGAATCATTGACGCAACCATGGACAACCGATACAGTGAAGTTCCTCTGAAATAATGCACTGCAACCCTCAGCCCGACCTGCAAAGGACAAGACACCCGCCACAAGCTGGCATGCAGGAGCATACATCAGTTTGTGCATTTCGTGTAACATCTCGCTGTGATGCCCAGCCGGTTAAGCTGCTGTGAAGCAGCAGCATTCTAGCTGCTGTGTGCCGACGCTCACACGCTGTAACAGCGCATCCTGCGTTGCACAATGTCACGGGCCCACTTCTTGTTGCTGAACAACAACAACCCCGTCTTTCATACACAAAGCAAGTACTGAACAACACGCGTCGTCTGTTAACAGAACCAGATATCCTGCAACTTCAGGGAGCAATTGCTAGCTTGCAAGAAATGGGAGCTCCACAGAATATCATCACAGCTCAAGCATAAACAACCCAAGTACAATGCTTCACTACATGTTATCTACTGCTGAACCAACAGGTACGCTTGCGGTAGCATAGGTTGGCATAATGCAGTTGTGAAACCCGAGATCTCAAGCCGCATGCACCCCAAGTGCAGCAGCATAACACCCACAAGAACAACACCATAATGGTACAGCAATGCAGCAATGTGTGGCATTTAACACTGGTGCTGCCCGAATTGAGCTCACACTGCAGAGGAAGTTGTAAAGCAAAGCAATGTGTCACCGCACACTGAAACACCAAGCTTCAGCCACAGGGCCCTCAGCCTGTCACTCACCCAACCATCAGTAGATGTACAAGCGCGCATAGACAAAGTGCACGTAGCTGATGCGCATAGATAGGTACGTGCTACTAGACACAGCCGCTGCTGTCGGTCTGGCATAAACAACAGCAGAGCTCCATTGTCAATGACGCTGTTATTGCAGTCACTGTTTAGTTTACAGGCCATGCCCTGGCCGTTGCCTGCAGGCACCCGCACCCCTCGCACCACCTACACTGTCATCTGTCACACGTCCCCGCTTGCGATTGTCAGCAGCAGCCGCTGCTGCTGCCTGCGCCGCACCTTCGTCATCGTCTGCAGCATCTGATTCCTGCAAGCAAAGAACAGCAGAGTTGCGGTGTCTAAGCTGTGCTTCCAGTTGTCAGCCCTCTACAACTGAGCTCTTGAGCAACACAAGCCATCCAATGCACCAGGCACATGACACCCGCTCGCCAAGCGCACACAGCCAACAAAACAGCACACCATACCCACAGACGGCACAGCGCATCACAGGCCACTAACCTCCTTTAGTGGCTGCCACCAACCGCTACTCACCAGCAGGCTGATGCATGGCCAGCTGCCCTCGCTGCCGCAGCCTGCATTGCCGCGTCCCTGCTCAGCCGCCGTCAAGCTGCAGCGTGCGCTGCTGGATCCCTCCAGTGGCTGCAATGCGCACGGCAAGCTGGCACTGCTGCTGCTGCTGCGGCCGTTGAGGGTGGGCGCTGGGTGCAGCGTGCCGCCAGGGTGCGCACCCTCCTTCACAGCCATGCCAGTGGCGTCTGCAGCCGGCGCGATCCTGTGCAGGCCGTGCTGCTTTCCAACAGGGCTGCTGCTGTCTGCACCTGCAGGAGCATCAGCGGCTGCTTGGTGACCCCTAAGCCTGTCGGGTGCGCTGTTGCGTACTACTGCGCTTGGGGCTGCTGCTGCTGCTGCTGCTGCTGCTGCTGCTGCTGCTGCTTGCGATGGCCGCCCAGTTGCATCTGGTACAGCCACCCCTGCAGGTGCTCCTGTTGCTGCTGCTTTGTTAGCTGCTGAAGCTTTAGACACCATTGTCGCTGCCAGAGCTGGCGGCAGTGCTGCTGCTTTAGGGATGGGTCCCATACTGTCCAAGTCCCACATGGCTGCCAGGCGCGTGCACAGCAATTGCCTGCAGGAAACCGCCAGGGCAGCAGTCATGAAGCACCCAGTGAACTGCATTTCATGTGCGTCGTGGCTGCTGTCTGCCCTGTTGTGGCATCATGGAAGACTTGTGAGTGCATGGGATGACACAACCAAGACAGCATGCAATGCCCAATCTCTCACAAGCAGGCCAAACACACGAGCAGCAAGGGAAAGATGCTAAACACCTGTAAACTCCAGCACTGCCTCAAAGACCTGCGGCACAGCTGTGAACGCGTTGCTTCAGTTGCTGTCACCATGAAGCTTCACTGCTGCAACTGCACCGCCAGCCCACCTGAATGTCACAGCGTCGCCGTCCTGCTCGCACAGGAGCGCATACTCCTCCGCCACCTGCCCAGCGCGCGTCTTCCAGACGCTGTAGTAGTAGCCATTCAGCTCATGCACACTGCAGTGGCAAGCACACCATACTGGGATCAGAGCACACCTCGCCTGCATCAGCGTCAGCAAGCTGACCTCTGTGCACACCCTGCTGCCGCTTAAATCACCAAGACAGCGGAGCTGGTGTTGCCGCAGGTGCGTCCAGAAGGCTGAGCGCCCATCTCTCTGGTGCAAGCGCACCTGCGTTGTGGCAGGTAGTGCCTGCACATGTGCCTGAACAGCCTGTACTTGTCCAGCATGCCCAGCGCGAACAGCAGCTCCTCCTGGGGCGACCAGGCGGCCTGCAGCTTGAAGCCCAGCAGGCCAAGCCCAAGGCGCTGCAGGGCGAGAGCGTGTGCGGGTGATGGCAGCAAGCATGTGATGGGTGACAGGCGTCAGTGGCGGCTGCACACTAAAGACGGCTTCAAGGCCAGCCCAGCGGCAGCGCCAACCCTGCAGCGTGAGGTGTGCTTGTGGCACCGGCAGGCACCGTGACGCGTGCGACTGGAGCAGTCGGTTACATCGTATGTACGGTATTGTAGTTGTCAGGGATGGCATCAAGGACTGGTCAAGCAAGTGGGCATTGTATGCAGCTATCTCAGATGACTTTGGTCTAAGATCAGGCATACCAGGCGCCGATGCACGACTACGTGTGCATCAGGGCGCTCCTGCTGACAGGCGTTGACGGGCAGTTCAGTCTGTGCCCGCTCTGCCGGACGCACCTCTGCCATGCCCTGGCCCATCGCTCCATCCATACGCTGCAGCCACTGCTGTAGCAGCTGCAGCCGTGCAGCACCAGAGGCAGCTGCAACCCACTGCGCGTGGAAATGCCCTGGAGGCAGCGCCAGCGCAGGGCTTGGCTGCTGCTGACCTGGCTGCTGCCACGCTGCTGGGGTGCAAACTGGCCTGGTCAAGAACTTTGCTTCAGCTGCTGTGGGGCTGGCTGGCCGGGGATGCAGCTGCGGCAGCTCAGCCTGGAACGCCCGCCCTAGCAGCACAGGCTGCTGCTCAGCGGCGTCTGCTGCACTGGCAGCGCTGGCGTCGCTGTCAACAACATCAGTGCCGCTGTCCAGGCTTGAGGTCGCAGTGCTGTCACCAGGGCTGCAGCAGCACCAGCAGTACGTGTGAGAGGAGGCCAGAGAGCAACAGCGGGGAAGTGTGTGCGACATGCATTGTTTGGCTCGTAGGGGCAGCGTGAGGCGGGTTCCGGTCATAAAGCTGCACGGAATTGTAGCAACCTTCTGAAAAAGCACACCACACTATTTGCTGAGGATATCTGTGGTAACTGAGCAAGACGCAAGGCTCAGCCCATGTTGGCATGTTGATGCTGACGCCACAAAAACATGCCATGATGGCAAGCGGTGCCATGTGACACGTACTTTGCTTGCAGGTCAAGGGCCACGTCAAGCACAATCAAAATTCTGACAAGGAGGCGCCGGCGCTCACATGATGGCTGCCGCGGCGTAGCCCAGCCTCACTGGCTGCACGCGCGTGCGCCCTGTGCGTCGCACACCAGGTGCGGCAGGAGCAGCGGCCCGCACGCCCTGCTTTCCCAGTGCCCGACTGCTGCTGGTACAGCCAGCGCTGCGGCGGCTGAATGCACAATCTGCTGCAGCTGACGCAGTGCTGGCGCTGCCCCTGCAGCTGCGGTTTGCTGCACGTGGACGACGGCTGCCTTGCTTCAGCTTCAGCTGAGGCTTGGCAGCACCCAACTCGGGCCGCTGCTGCTGTTGCTGCTGCTTCTTGTGCTGATGTTGAGGTGGCTGCTGCTGCTGCCTCAGCATCTGCTGTTGTTGTTGCTGCGGCTGCTGGTCTTCACTACTGCATGACCTGGCCCGGCTCAGCTGCTCCACGTGCTGGTAACCCCTAAAACCAGCCAAGTGCGTGCAGAAAAGCTGCCTTACGGTCTCTGCGGGCAACAGCTGCGCTTGCTGGTAGGCAAAGCTGTTGCAACTGTTGCTGCAGCTGATGCTTTGGCTAACTTGCTGCCAAGTCTGCAGGTCTGTCTCGGCATCCAGACAGCCATGCTGTTGCAGGACGTCAAACAGAGCCCGCAGGTCTAGTCGCATGGGGCCCCACCACGTTATCCAGCTGCCAGCTACAGCAGCTGGCAGTTTGTGGCCTGTGCAAGCAGCAGAGGGGAGGCATGATTAGGCAGCATTGCCACATCAGCAGACCAGTGACACCAAGCCTCACTAGCGGGAGGTGCCATGAAACTCATCATACAAATGTATGCAGAGTTGCTGATCAGGCAAGCACACAAGCTTGGCAGCAATGCCAAAACAATCAATGCACGCCAAAGACACTGGAGCGCTGACAGCTTCATGCCTTGCACTGCTACAGCTCTGAGCAGAAGGCTGAATTGCTTCAAATCTTCCCTGGATCACGGCTCAGGCCTTTATATGCATGCAGAATCAGCTTGTCAATGTTGTGTGCGTAGACTATCCCGCCACAGATATTCCGCACCGGTGCGCGCAACTAACCGCCACATCACCACACGTGCTTCACGTCGGGTGAGTAGCAAGCCAATGAATGTGCAAGCAGCTGTGCGGCACTCAATGCGGACGCACTGTGCTTACTTCTGCAACTTCTTTGTTGTCGCGAGCCGCTTACCTTTGTGCCGGCAGAACGCTCGGTATGACTCAATAAAGTCCAAATACACAGCATTGACCGCGTATCTCCTCCCATGATGAAGTCGGCCAGGCAAGGAGAAGGGTGAAGGTCCTGTTGAAAATCACAAAAGAGGCCGGCAAAGCAGATGCAAGAAGTGTGCACTAGCTACGGAAAGCACAAGGCCGTTTGTGCGGGGCCAGCGGCAGTGCTATAAAACCGTTGAACAACAACAACTACACCTGTGTTAGCTGCAGCTCAGGAAACTCAGAGAAACCCTGACTAGTTATTCGGTTGGCTGAGTGCGTCGTTGCCAATAGGCCGCAAACAGTGCTTGAACGGCTTGAGCTGGTCGAGTTCGGATGCGGTCACGAGGAGCTGATACCAAATCGTATGACAACAAATGAACTGCGTAACTTACATTCTCCACTGACCTTGGTGTAATCTTGTTTATCCACTTAATAGTCTTAGTTCTTTAAGGACAGTGCGATGGTGACCAGCAGGGGTCAACAACAATGACACTGCTCAGCAGTGCTGAAACTGCAGTGTAACCGCTGCCTGCAAGGGAACAACCTTGAGCAATCTGTTGTTCGACATTTCAAGCAGCATGCAGCAGTTTGTGCCCTCTTCACCAGCAAGGGCAGGCCCTGCAGGCATGGCACCAGCCCCTTCACCACAGCTAAATCGCCTGGACAGAATACTTGAACTAGTTACAGATCATGAGGCAAACTACAGAGAGCAGGTGCATAGAAGTTGCGAGAAATTTTCGTTAGCAGCGCCTGGCTTCCTGCCGTCTCACCACACATGATGCAGTGCCGACAGCTGGTGTGCAGTTTGAATGATGCCAACCTGTGTTCTTGGACATGCACTGCAAGCAGTTCATAACACAGCAGCAGCCCCGTAGCTAAAACTGAGTCTGACATGCACTTGACATGATGTGCGCTTCTGCAGGACATCAAGCTGTCAGAGGTGACGCAGAAGATGGCTGAGCTGGAGATGCGCATGGCACAGGAGCTAGCACCACTCTGGGCGCTGAAGGTGCAACTCGTGCACATGCACCACATAGTCAGCTGCCGGGTTCTCATCAGCAGCAGCAAAGAAAACAGCAGTAGGAGCTGACGTATGTAGTACACAGTGCAAACCATGTGCAGCACATGGTACAAAAAAGCCACACTCTGACCAGGATTGAACTTGTGTATCAATCGGCTGCGGAGGTAGCACACAGCAGCTATGGTATGTCGTTTCAGGACAACTACAGGGACAGCACTCATGTTCTGCTTGCTGCTGCTGCTGGTGTGATTCCTACTGATTCAGGAGCGGAACATTCCCCAGGAGCTGGACTTGGCGCGCACTGCAGTGGAGACTGTCGTGCGCCAACTCACAGCAGTAACAAGGACAAACCAGGTACGCTGCTGCAACTGGACACCCTCGAAGCAGCGCATACATGAGTATGCGCCGTGCCTGGCGGCGTGCCCATCAAACACTCACACATCAGCATTGCTTGTGCCCCGCCTGCCTGCCCTTGCTTTCCGACCCTTGCAGATGCTGCAGTCTGAGTTGAAAGCAAGCCAGCAGCGGCAGCAGCAGCAAGCAGCGCAATACGAGTCAGCAATGGCAGTCCTGCAAGCTGACATGGCAGCGCTGCGTGACCGCTTCAAGACTCGCAGCAGCACACGCGCGATGCAGTGGACCATTTACGCAGCGGCACTGCACTGCAGCTGGAGAAGCAGGCACAAGAGACAGAGGAGCAGCTGCAGGTGTGTACAGGTGGCGCCAGAGCAGCTTCTGCCTGTGCTTGGCTGCCTACCTGCACTTGCTGACGGGCATGCATGCAGCAGCTGAGTGCGCAGATGGTGTATGCCCTGCCGCTGATCAGCAGGAGGCAGCACGTGCCCTGGCAAGCGAGGCGCGCCCTGCCGGTTGCGCCGTGTGCTGACTCGCCATCGGATGCCGTACATGGGCCCCACCCCACTGCCGACTGATCTCTGCGCCTCATCCGCGGCTGCCTTGTTGTGCATCACGCCCGCAGTCCCTGCAACGCGCACATGCCTCGCAGCTGGACCTGCTGCGGCAAGATGCGGAGGCAAACTCAACTTCAGCAGGTGAGCGGTCCGAGCATGGCCACGCTGCTGTAGCCCTACTGGCCGCTGCTATGTGAGATGCAGTGTGCTGCTGTGGCTGCTGTAGCCGGCCTTGCGGCCAGTGGCTGCCTCCTCACTCTCCTGCCTTATCGGCACGGGTGGTAGTTTCCCTGGTGCACGTGCGCACACCAGTGTTTGCAGGGGGACAGACGTGTCCGACAGCTGAATGCAGCCCGGCTTGGCTCTTGCAGTCCGCCGCACTTTCGCCCTCAAAACCCAAGCCTGGGCTGTTGGCTCCTGGCTGCACACTCAGACCATGTTGTGCTGACCCTGCATCGCCGCTTGGCCGTGCCCCTGCTGCTGCTGGCAGTGCGTCAGCTGGAGGCGTGGGCCAAGGGTGAGCTGATGGGCCTCACCGGCAAGGTCAAGGCGGTGCTGGCAGGCTGCGCAGCACACCAGCAGCAAGTCAACCTGCAGGTGTGGGTGCGGCTGGCTGGGTGCCTGGCTGGCAGGGAAGCAAGTGGCAACACGGCTGCCAGCAGCAGCTGAAGGTTCCTGTGAGAGCTTTCACACAGCAGCAGCAGCATGGGTTTGCAGTCCCTGGTTCAACATGCACATGATCACACAGTTTGGTCTTCATATATACGCTGCATATGGATCTGCTCTGTGTGGTGCATGTCAGCAGCTGCGGCACCGCCTGCTGCATGGCCCTGTCACTACAGCACAGTCCTGCGTCCTCCTTTGCTGCAGATGGAGGCACTGCAGCAGCAGTGGGACAACACTAGCTCGGCCATGGAGGGCATGGCTGCTGAAGACAAACGCCTGAAAAAGCACGTGACTCGCCTGCAGAACCAGACAGAGGTAGGAAGGCAGGGCAGCTGGCTGCCTGCGTTCACACCATGCCAATGTCACTGCTGGTCTCACATCACAGGTAGTTGCTCGCAGGCATGCAGCGGGCTTTAGTGCTGTGCCAGATTGCATGCCTGCTGCTGGCTCCAGTGCTGTGCTGGGTTGCACAGCATTGGCCCTGGCACCAGAAGTATGGCTGCCGGAACCTTTCTGTAGCGCCGCCTGTCTGCCATGCCGCCGCAGGAGCTGCAGCGTGCGTCGCAGCAAGTGATCAGCAGCGAGGTAGCACTGCAGCAGTTGCACAACGACATGCAGCAGCTCAGCAGCGCACAGCAGCAGCTCGCAACGCGGCTGGAGGTGCGCCGGCGGCCTCGGGTGTCGAGAGGCTGGTGCCGCGCACGCATGCGTGTGCAGAAAGAGGCTGCTGTGGGTGCTGCTTTTGTACAGTGCACGCACTTTCTCAAAAGCTCACCTTTGACGCAGCCATGGCGTAGCACCACTGCTCTGCTGTGTTGTGCACTCATGGCTTTTATGCAGACCATGCCATGTGTTTCAACACCATGCATGTACTCGCCGTCACCTGCGGCACTCTGCATGCGGACGTCGTGCGTTGCAGGTGACCTGCGACGCCAGCAGCAGCCTGCGGCACAACGTAGAAGGCACGGAGCAGCAGCTGGCAACCCTCAGCAGCACACTGGCCGTGCAGCAAGCAGACCTTGCACGCTTTGCAGAGTCTGTTGGCGCGTGCCTGCAGCGGCGCGGGAGGACGCAGCAGCGAGTGCAGCGGCAGCAGCACCCAGCAGCTACTTGAGCACCCTGCTGGCTCCAGCTGGAGCGGCGCCTGCTGGCAGCGGCAGCGGCAGTGGCCTGAGCTCGCTGCAGCTGCCTGGGGCTGCGGCAGGCATAGCTGCTGGGCTGATGACCATCACAGCCGCGCCGCGGCGGCAAACATGGGCGGCATGGGTGAGGCGCCTGCGCTGCACCACGCTGTACACGCGCGCCAGTTGTGCTTCTTGCTCTCTTGGAATGCGCGACCTCTAGGGTGGGAGCACAACATATGGTGTGCGGCGGGATGAATAACAGCGAGGAACATGGCGCAGCCCATGCTGTATGCTTGGAATTCCGCCGCTGGTGCTGGTTGTGTAGGCCAGCGGCCTTTCCCATACTGACACGCTGTCTGGTGCCGCCATCGGCTGCAGGATCGGCAGCTGTCGGAGTTTGACGACTTGGTGGGGCGGCTGCGGCGGCGGCTGCAGGCCCAGCAGGCAACAGACACCATGCAGGGAAGCAGCAGCGGCACTAGCAGCTGCGGCGGCAGACTGCGGCCAGGCACACTGGCAGGCGCTGCCTCGCCAGAGAGGAGGGCAGTGACGAGTGCAGGAGGCAGCAGCAAGTACCAGCTGCTGTCATCAACCGGGCGGCGTATGGCGCGGAGCTGCTGAGGCAGTGACAAGGCAGGGCGTGTCTCTGTTCCAGCTGCTGTTTGACAGACGCTGTGTCTCAGCCAGTAAAAGAGCTGTGGACGGGCTCGATTACTGGCAAGTGCCTGGCATGCTTGAACAGCTGACAGTCCGGTGTGGAAGCCGCCATTGTGATGATTCCACAACTGTCAGGGGTTGTAGGCTTGTTAGGCATGATCAGTCGATCACAATATACAATACAATACAATACAGTAGTACAGGACTGAACCTGCCTCAGGCACTAGCCCAGCGAGCCGTTGTTCCGCTCATGAGGGTTTCTTGTGATTGTACCCGGTTTCTTCTTCATTGTTTGGGCAATCAGAACCACCCGCACAAATCCGTCAATTCCAGTTGCTTTTTTAGCCCAGCCACGGGCGGTTGGACCGGGATTCGATCACCATGCACAAGGGTTAAATAACAATTGGAAAAGTTTCATCAACCAATTCCCGGATGATACACAATGATAAGTCGTCGGGGTCCACTTTTTTGTATTGAACCCATGCAAGACATGCGCATGGCCGCATGGGTGCGGTATACAACAAGACCAAAATGCGCAATGTCAGCTTCTCAACGTTGCATGCGCATCACCAGTTCTGGATCCTGCCTGGCAGTGGCTGCTGCCTGATCCCGCATGTTGAGTCGCACTTATCAACATGCCACTTGGCTGCCATCCACATCATAAACCACCTCTCTGCTTCTAGCCAGACGACTGCTAACTCTGCCAGAGCCTTTCACTGGTGAGGTGAGCTATCAAACAAAGCAAATGTACAAGGTGTGCGTGCTGACAGCGCTGTCCGTGCCTGCACAAACTGTGATGGATATGGTACAACTGCAAATCATGTACAGGAGGATACCAATTGTTTGGACGTGCAACAACTTGCCAGTGGCAGCTTATCATGCTAAGTCTACAGCCGCATGCACAAGACGGCCCCGGCACTGACTGACACTGGCAGTACCCACAGGCACGCAGCCTCTGCAGCGTATGCACAGCTCCCAGCTAGCTTGCAGCCAAAACAGTGCATCGATGATGTGCATGAACAGCTGTCAACAACCCACAACAACCTCATGTCCACATCAGCAGCACAGTGCCAGTGAGCAGCCCTTGCCAGCCAGCACCACCGGCCCACCGCCCATGAACAGCTGCGTGCCGCTTGGATCCCACGCATGAGTGAACACAGCGAGCTCTGACGTTTCGTACACCACCCTGCTGCCGCCTGACAGCCCTGATGCCCAGAACATATCTGCATCGTTCAAAGCACCAGCACCAGCAGCAGCAGGTTGCCTCCAGGCCAGTGCTGGGAGCCCGAGGCATCCCACCCTCGCAGGGATCCCGCCGGTGGAACCATTCACCCAGCTGCTGCTGTAGGGTGGTACGCAGCGGCTTGCATTGCCGCTGGCGGGCGGCCACTGCTGCAGGTTTCCAGCTGCAGTGCTGCTGTGCGTTGCTGCAGCTTGCGCTGCTGCTGCTGCTGCGCTGCTGAGCTTGCGCGTGTCGTGCATCAGCAGTTGGCCGCCGCAGCAGCCCAGGCCTAGGAGGTGGTGGTGCAGCGACAGCGAGCGCACCTGCAGCCAGCCAGCCAACACAGGAACAGTTGGCAACACCTCTCGCTTCAATGTCCTCGTCAAACTCAAGGCAATGCAGCTGAAGCCAGATTTTACGGCATGCTCTGGCTGTGCGCCAGCGTAGTTTGCTGGCAGCTGAAGGCAGCCAGCCAGCAGCACACCCTGCGACCAACAAGCGTGCAGCGCTCGCTGCATGCTGCAGGCCACTCACCCCGTTGGCTCCGAAGCTGCTGTCACTCTCCACAGGGATGCTGCCCCTGACATGCGCAGCCAGCATGCCTTGGGGTCCCTCAGCGTACTGCAGCCTGCCGCTGCTGTGCTGCTCAGAGGAGGGCAGGCCTGCTCTGCTCACGCGGCGCCTGTCTGCTCTTGCCTGCCGGCTGCGCACCTCCTGCTCCACAAAACGCTGGATCGCATACACAACCTCACCCGGCAGCCGCTGCAGCAAGCGCTGCTGCTGTGCCGCGTCGTTGCTGTGAAAGGATGCAAGCAGCTGGCCCGCCAATTGACTTTGCACGGCGCCTGGACCCACACCCCTGCTGCTGCTGCTGCTGCTGCTGGATCGTCGCCTTCTGCATTTGTGGTCTGATCTGCTGTCGCTGCTGCATCCTCTGCATCTGCTGATAGCTCATCAGATTCTGAATAGCTGTCACTAGATGCTTCGTCACCTGTGGCGTCCTCTTGCTGCTGCTGCTGCTGCTGCTGCTGCTGCCTGCTGTCCGTGCCGTGTTTGTTGCCAGGCTGCTGACTTGCCATCATCTTCAGCACCTGCTGTTCCTGCTGCTGCTGCTGCTGCTGCTGCTGGTGTCTCCACCCTCCGCCTCTTTCTCTGTGGTGCTTCTCCCACAGCTACACTGGCAACTGGCATGCGCGCCACCCTGCTGTCGATCAGAACAGCAGCTCGCTGTGTGCCGACAACAACCAGGTTCCCCTGCAGCAGCAGCGACTGCGGCACTTGAAAGTTGCCTGGCAGCTTGCAGGCACCTGCCAGCTGCAGCTCTGGCGTCCACCACGCCACCACGCCATCCATGCCTGCTGTCACTGCTGTCTGCTGCTGCCTGTCATACTTGACGCAGCGCACCTTGTCCTGCGTCCAGAGGGAAGGTTGCAGCAGCCAGCAGGCAGCAGCAGCAGCAATGGATGGACTCAACACCAGAGATTGTGCACTTTGCTATGCAATGCAGGACGCAGAGCATGCACGCAACTGCTGTGGATCGCGCCAGCCTGTGCCCAGCAAGGATGCAGACACTGCAAAGCCAGGACTGAGGCCCAGCAGTATCATGCGCACAATGCACAGGAACAAACACTGCTGCTCGAAGGGCTTACTGAATGGTACCGTACAGTCGACAGAGCAGACCCAGGCTCATCATTGAACTGCATGGGACTGCGCGCTGCTGCTGCTGCTGCTGCTGCTGCTGCAGCCTGCGGCAGCTGCCACAGTTTGAGCAGCTTGTCCCTGCCTGCTGACACGAAGCGGGATTCATCCAGCCATGCGATCCCAAACACCCAGTCAGCATGCCCGGTCAGCGTCTGCACAGGCTGCACCCCTGCCCACACAGCAGGGCGCATGCGGCGCCATGCAGCAGCAGCAGCAGCAGCAGCAGCAGCAGCAGCGAGACGAGCGTGAACCAAAGGGCGGCCTCACAACAGCAGGTGGACAGCACTGCCGTCGGCTGCGATGACCAGACCATACATAGCGCACAAGGCAGGCGCGGTGGCGCCTGCCGGCCAATGAGGGCGCACACGAGCATGTGCACCCTCGGCAGCGTGGCAGCAGTGAGGCAGAACAAGCGGACATGCAGACAGCGAGCAGGGGCGCCATGGAAGCCTGCAGGCGTGCAGCATGCTGAGCCACGGCTGGCTCGCTTGTGCATGTCCTGCATTCCCTGAACCGCCGGCTGACCCTCACCTGTGCTGCTCCTGCAAGCAGCTGCTGCCTGCACCGGCAGGCCTGGCTGCTGCTGCTGCTGCTGCTGCTGCTGCTGGTGGTGACGACTGACCTGCCACAGCAGGATGTCATTTGGTGCCCGGCCACCTGCAGCCAAAAGCCGCAACACAGCCACCAGGTTCAGGCGCAGCCACATGGTAACATATTCTTCAAGCACAGGGAGTAGCTGCCACTAGTTACTCAGCTTTCAAGCCAACGTGATGTGCGGTGACACCAAGACATGCGCATGCAACTGAGCCGGCGTGCTCACCTGTCGCCAGCCACTGCCCATCAGGGCTGAGTGCCAACGCATGTTGCCCACAGCTGATGGCTGCAGGCACTGACTGGAGCTCAAAACCCTGCCTGAAACCGGACTGCTGCTGCTGCTGCTGCTGCTGCTGCTGAGGGTACTGCAGCAGGCTGTGGCTGCCGCAGCGCGGCTGCAGCATCAACAGGCTGTTGCACTTGGTGCCGACGAGCACAGTCTCATCATCAAGCCACAACTGTGGAGGGCAGTGCGGCGCGGCAGTTGGCTAGGTGACAGCCAAAATCAGAGGATGCCCAACATGCAACTGGCACAACAGATGCTGACATGCAAGTCGGGTGTGAACAGCGTGCCAAGCTTGGAACTTGAGTCTGTTGTCACATTTGAGTCTGTTGTCACATTTGAACAGCAAACGAGCTGCCACAACACCATGCACTGTGCTGCTGTGAACGCCAACTGCGCACCCAAGCTGCGCTGGTAGTGCCATATGCGTGTCTCTGTTTTGACACAGCATCACCACCGACAGACACACGCAAACTCCTGCAGTAGCGCTGCTGCAAGGATACGTTTGCCTGACAGGAACCTACAGAGCAAAATGCCTTGTCCACTGTCTGTTGCGCATCTGCGAGAGGTTTCAGCTTGAGGTTCTGCAACTGCTGGTTGATGTAGGTCTGCTGCAAAAAGGCAGTGTGTCTCCTGGCCAGCCGCAGCAGCATCCCGCCAGTCAAGCCAAGTCAGACGTGCAGATGCATAGAAAGATCAGCCCAAGAGCAGTTGCTGGACGACTTGCAACATAATCCGCAGTGCGATGCATGGCACGCGCTTGATCTCTGCTTGCTGGGTCGCATGCAGGCAGAATGCATGGCAAGTTGCTGTGCTGAAAAGCAGCTGGCAACAGGCTGCCAAGCGAAGGTGCCAGAGTACCCCAGCTTCCGGCACAGCTGCGACCGAATGCCAGTGCTTGACTCACCCCGAAAGCATGTGCTGCCCCCTTTCACAGCTGTGCAGCGTGTGCAGCACACATGGAGAGCTACCTGCTGTGCCTGCTGCTGCAGGCTGCTCTGGCTGTTGCATCAGGAGTGCTGCGGTATGCTGCAGTACTGAATGCGGGCACGTGTGTCCACCATAAAATAGTTCCTGATGTGCTTGCCGCGACTTATATCACCGTGCCACAGTCATGGTGCTGGGCGTGGAACTCAACATGGAACTACTGCTGCATGTGAAGTTTCGGCATGTGAACATTTTTAAAGCCGTCAGCTCACCCATTGCATTGTGATGTTTAAGCAAGGATTAGTTGAGAAGTTGCTTGGATAATCACAGACATTGTGTTCATATCTTACAGAACCGCACTCGCTCGGTACCCACCACGGTCAGCCTTTCAGCTGGTCGGTGATGTGCAAAGCATGAGGCTAATGTTGGACGACGTTGTTTAACTGTCCTGTATAGTCTCATGATCTGAGGGCTCTCGAGTAGACAGGCAGTGCCACTGACAACGGGCTTCTTCTACACGATCTCCACGCATGTTTGAAGTGGAAATATTAGCTCTGCAACAGGCTGCTGGCGGGTGCCTGTCGTGCTAGGCACCAGGGCACTACCAAAATGGCAGAGGAGGAGAGAAGCAGGGTGCTGTCTCAGCTCGCTGCTGCTGTACGCCAAGCTGGAGGACGATCAACGTCTGACGCTGGTACGTTGGCTTATGCAATGAACATCTGCTGCAAATCCCAGCACAGCATGTTGCAGTGAAAGCGCTGCCTTCCACACCCCTCAGGGCTTGACCCTGACCCTGACTGCCTGCTTTTGTGATGGCGGTGGCTCTTACAGGTGTCCTGCAAGCACTCAAACAAGCAGTGGAAAGTGTTACAGCAGCACCTGGGCAGGCAGATGAGGCTGTAGCAGTGGAAGCTCGGTAAGGGTCAATGCGCAGCTGCTGTGCATGGTCTTGCGTGGTCAAATTGTCTGAGCAGCAACCTGACCAGCATGCATTGTGAATCGGCAGTGGGATACTGCATTACTCTGCTACTATGCAAAGCCGAGTGGCATGCATGTGTGACCACCACCACCGCTATGACACCAGTCAAGTCACAGCGTCGACGTTGGCTGCTCTGTGCCGCTGCATGCTCGCAGGATTGCTTGCTGCAAGTTGCTGCAGCGACTGCTGTCAATGCCAGCGGCAGATCTGGAGCAGCAGCAGCAACAGCCAGTAGGCAATGCTGCAGGAGCCAGGGAGCCACAAGGCAGCTCTAGAGTGCGTGCTGCAAGCATCAGTGCAGCTCTGAGGTGTTGCGCTTACTGACAACAAGACATGTATGCTCCCTTGCAGCTGTCGTTGTACCACAGTCTTGGACTTTTGTCGCATGATGCAAGTCTGGCTGCATACGCTGTGTTGGGGCCAACAATGCATGGATGTTCACCGGGATGTGGGGCAAGCTGCTCCTTGCTGTTGTTTCATCTGCGTGTGCTGCCGCAGGCTGCGCTCCGCCACCTGCTGGGACAGCTGCCCGTTGCACAGGCCAGGCCAGCAGCAGCACCTCAGCAGCAGCAGCAGCAGCAGCAGCAGCAGCAGGTTCCAGGCACTGCAAGCCTGCTGGCAGTTCTTCAGCAGGAGCGGCAGCAGTCAGCGCTGGGAGTTCTGGTGCAGCTGGTTGCAGCAGCTGGCCAGTGGATGCAGGCAGCATCAGAGCGCAGCAGCACCACTGGGCCTGGCCCTCACAAAAGCAGCAGCAGCAGCAGCAGCAGCAGTGGTGGCGGCAGCAGTGCAGCAGGTTGGACCGGCAGCCTCGCCTGGCTGCTGTCCATGGAGCTGCTGCAGCTAGCAGTGGCAGTGTCTGAACAAGCAGCAGCCGAAGCACTTGGTTGCCAGCAGCAGCAGCAGCAGCAGGATGCACTGCACAGCAGCTGCCAGTGCCTCCTGCAAGCACTTGCAGCAGTGTCAGCAGCAGGCGAACCAAGCAAGGATGCCAGTGCTGCTGCTGGTGCTGGCGCTGCTAGCGACAGCACTGATGCAGCTGGTGATGTAGTAGAGGGTGGTGCTGGTGTTGCTGCTGTGCTGGCTGCGGTGGAGCTGACATGGCAGCTGTTGTGTGTCTTGGGGAAGCTGGGGCTCAGCCGGCAGCAGCTGCTGCCACACTTGCAGAACACCCTGCATGTGTGCATGGGTGGGCCAGCAGTTGTAGCACAGCTGGCAGAAGCAGCAGCAGCAGGTGCAGCAACAGGTGTCGGGTGTGACAGCGGTTTGCAGCAGGATGGCTTGCTGGGGCCGCAGTGTGTGCTGCAGCGTGCTGCTGCTGTGCGTGTTATGCAGCAGGCTGGGCTGCAGCAGTGGTGCTCTGAGCGGCTGGTGCTGCTGTCTAAACTGCTGGCGAGCCCTGCCGCTGCAGCTGTGCTCGTGCAGGCAAGCAAAGTCAGCAGTGACAGCAGCAGCAGCAGCAGCAGCAGTAAGGAACAGCAGGTGGCTGCAGCTTTGTGGCGGTTGATGGTGCAGCTGCTGGAGCCAAACAGCAGCAGCACTGGTATCAGCGGCAGCAAATCTCCTGCGGCACCAGCATCTGCTGGTGACGATGCAGCACTGGCACTGCTGCTGCTGACTCTGCACATGGCAACCAAGGAGATCACCTGCAGCAGCACAGCGTCTGAGCCGGAAGCAGCAGCAGCAGCAGCAGCAGCAGATGCTGCACTCCTAGCAGAGGATGCTCTGCTGCTATTTCAGATGAAGAGGACCCTCACTTCTTCCACGAGATCTTCTGGGAGGAGCCATCCTTAGCAGCTGATGCCGGCTCAGCAGCAGCAGCAGCAGCGGCTGCTGGTGAAGGGCCAGCTGCCGCTGCCTGTGTGCCAATAGGCCAAGCATGGGGTGAGCTGGCAGGTGTCATGTGTGCGGGTTTGCTGCGCTGCATTCAGGCAGCAGCCGATGGCTACAGGAACAGCAGTGCAACAGAGCAGCAGCCAGGGCTATCAGCACATTTGAATGTGGCGCTGTGCTTCATTGGCATGTCGCTGCCTCAACAGCAGCAGCAAGATGGCACAGAGTGCAGTGGTTGGCAGCAGCAGCTCGTGGCACTGCAGGTGCAGGCAGAGGCAGCCATGCAGCAGCTGGCGTGCAGCTGCCCTGCTGCTGCACAGCAGGTGATGCAGCAGCTGCTGCTGACACCCTGCAGTGCTGCTGCTGCTGCCGCTGCTGGTCCCAGCCGTGGCCGGCAGCTGCTGCAGCTGGCGGTTGGTGTGATGCTGCAGCAGGCTGCTGCTATGGCTGAGGGCACTCACCAGCAAGCAGCAGCAGCAGCTGGTGCTGAGCAGGGCCCTGTTGAGCTGCTCACAACAGGCTGGGTGCATTTGGTGGCGGGCTTGGTGCTTAATGTGGGTGCCTCAGCAGCAGCACTGGCACCTGCAGCAACGCCCCAGCAAAGTAGCAGCAGTGTGAGTCGCACACAGCAGCTGCAGGTGCAGTTGGCCTGGCTCCTGAACCCTGCTCGGCTGTCAGTGCTGCTGGCGATGGCGCTGGCAGCAACGCCACATCAGCAGGCATTGCTGGCAGCTGTGACGGCACATGGACTGTCACAGTGCCTGGATGCCCTGGCAGCAGCCACTGCTGGACCGACAGCAGCAACAGGCACTGGTCACTGTCCTGATCGTGCAGCAGCAGCTGGTGGTGAGGTGAACGCAGGTGCACTGGCACTGTGTGGTGTGCATGCGTGCCTGTCATTGCTGGTCTGGCTGCTGCAGGCAGGCACTGGCAGTGCACCACTGGCCTGGATGCAGCAGCAGCTGCAGACAGCCCTCACTGCACCGGCAGCAGCAGCTTCAACTACAGGTGCAGCTGGGAGCTCAGCTGCAGCAGCAGCCAGTGCAACCCAACTTGCAGAGGGGGGAGCAGCACCAGCAGCAGGTGCACCTTGGCAGCTGCTACAGCAGCCTCTTGCGCTGCAGTGGATGGCTGCGCTGCTGCTGTACAAAAACAGCACGGATGAACTGCCGCTGCTGCTGTATGCGCTGGGCATGCCTGCAGAGGAGCAGGTGCAGCAGCTGCAGGTGCTGCAGCAGCTGCTGCCTGCTGTTGTGCCCGACTGCCTGCCTGCGGCAGCAGCCGAGCAGGTGCAGGGGCTGCTGCAGCAGGTGCAAGAGCAGCAGCAGGTTGCAGCTGCTTTGCTGCAGCAGGCGTTGAAGCTGAGCAACAGCAGCAGCAGCAGCATATGGCAGCAACCACACAAAATGCAGACAAGGCAGTGTCAGCGGCAGCAGCCGGTGGCTGGAAGGTTGCTGCCGTAACAAACAGCAGCAGCAGCAGCATGGAAGGCAGCTGCTTCGCCGTCGCAGCTGTGCAGCAGGCGCTTGATGGTGCCCTGCCGGCGTATGCTGCCGCGCTTGCTGCTGCACCAGGGGACAGCAGCAGCGGCCTCACTTGGGCCGCAGCACTGGGCCTTGCGTGCTGCCAGCAGCGGGGGCTGCAGCTGCTGCAGCTGGCCCAGCCGGCACCAGTGCCAGGCGGCCAACGGCGCGGCTTAGCCGCCGCTGGCTTCAACAGCTTCGGTTCCTACCAGCACCTGCTGCTGCTGCAGCAGCAGCTGGCAGCGCTGCACCCGCAGCAGGCAGCAGGCGCTGGCGGTGACGGCGCCAGCGGGGTGTCTGTCAGGGTGTGTTTGTCGCCGGTCGAGCAGCAGCCTTACACAGCACAGCAGCACGCTGCAGGCGCCCCCCATACAGCAGCACCTGCGTCCCAGGGCACCCCCGACGATGGTGCCAGCGTCCAGCAGGCGGCACACAGCCCGCAGGCTGGTGGTGCGCTGGGTGGTCTGCTGTCGTGCGCTCTGGAGGAGGCGGTGCAGAAGCTGCAGCTGGCTGGCGCTGCTGCTGGCGGCCTGCCTGGCGTGCTGCGGCAGCAGCTGCCGGGCTGCTGTGCAGAGCTGGAGCTGCTGGGGCAGGTGGTGCAGGTGAGAGGGGCCGCGCTGTGAAACATGTGGCACACGCTGCGCTGAAGGGTGACGTTTGTGTGTGTGTTGTGCACAGAAGCAATGTGTTTGGGCTGCTGTGGCTGGTGTGTGAGGCGAGTGCGTCAGGCGCTGGCGCTGCTGGCACACCCAACAACAAACGTTTGCTGCATGGCTGTGTCGTGTGGCGCTGTGCTGCAGCTGTTTAAGTGGTGCTGCTGCTGCCTGCTTGTGCAACCTGCGGCGCCAGCTGCAAGGGGGCACCACAGCTAGCCGCTGACTGGGCGTTGCGGCGGTTCGCGCCCCATCCCTCTGCTGCCCCCCCCTGCAGGTGCACGCCCATGCGCTGCAGCACCAGCTGCCCCGGCTGCTGCCGCTCATCGCCAAGCTGCAGCAGCAGCTTGCAGCAATGCAGCTCACCGCGCTGGCACACGGACTCAGCAGCAGGTGCCGCAGCAGCAGCAGCAGCAGCAGTGAACCGGCCAGCGCCGCCGGTGCCAGCTGCAGCCAGGACGGCATTGTTGCCGCACAGCTGTGCAGCAGCTGCTGTCGCTGTCTGTCGACCCGGAATGCGCTGCGGATGAGCTGGATGTTGTGCATGAGGGCTTGGGTTACTGCCTGCTGGCGTGCCTCAGCGAGCCCCAGGGCAGAGCCTGGCCCAGCAGCAATGAGCCGGCAGCAGAACTGGCTCGAGTTGCCACGGCAGCAGCAGCAGCAGTTGGGGACCAACTTCTGGTTCAGCAGCAGTGGATGTTGCTGCTGCCCGTGGCATTGCCGAGCTGCTGCTAGGGGCCATGGCGCAGCGACGATGCACAGCAGCGGCGGTGGCCGCAGCAGTTGGGCTGTGGTGCTGCAGCAGCTGCACCTTGTGCATGCGTGCCTGCCGCCTGCGCCGCTGCCTGCGCTGTGGTGGAGCAGCAGCTCCGGCAGGGCCCTGGACAGCCTGATGGGGGCGGGCGCTGCACTGGCAGCCGCAGCAGCAAGCGCTGCCACTGCTGCTGCGGCGGCGGCGGCACCGCCGGCAGGTGAAGATGCTGCAGCCGGTGGGGAAGCAGAACCAGCTCAAGCTTCTGGCAGCTGCGGCAGCCAGCCAGCGGCAGCCAGCGGCAGGCAGCCAGGCAGCAGCAGCGGAGGAGCCTGTGCCAGTGCAGAAGCCTCCACCGGGCAGGCAGCAGCCAGCAGCAGCGTCTGTGTACCTCGGCGATGTGCTGCTGCTGGAGCTGAAGTGGCCGCTGTTGGTGCAGCAGCTGAAGCAGCACCACACAGCGCAGCTGGAGGCAGCGGGCGCAGCAGCAGCAGCTGACGGTGCAGCTAGTAGCCTTGCCGCAGCGCTGCCAGACGCCGTGCACAGCCTGGTTGTTGAAGCAGCAGCAGCGCTGCACACAGCAACTGGAGCAGTGAATGCACAAGGCAGTGCTGCCGTGGCGGCGGGGCTGCTGGTGTGTCTGCTGGCGGTGAGAGTGTGGCGAAGGCTGTGGCAGGTGCAGCAGCTGCCAGGCTGCAGTCCGCTGCTGAGACGCTTGCAGGCAGCAGTGCAGCTGTGGCTGCAGCAGCTGGCATCAGTGACGGCAACGCTTGCGAGCTGCTGGTGGCAGCAGTCATCAGCATCAGGGGCAGCAACAGCAGCAGCAGGGTTTGCTCACGCAGCTCTGGCAGGGCTTAGCAGGCAAAACGCTGGACAATTGGAGGGTCGTGCATTTCTGCCAGGAGCTGCTAGGAAGCTGCCAGGGGTCCGCCGCAGCAGCTGCTCAGGCATTGCATGATAACCTGCTGCAGCAGCTGCGGCTGTCTCTGCTGCAGCTGCCTGAGCAGCAGTTTGCAGCTCTGCTGCAGCAGCAGCTGCTGCTGAAGCACGGCTTTGCAGGGAGCGGCGCAGGCATATGCCGGGAGCTCTGGCAGGCGGTGCTGGCAGCACCTGCTGCTGGTGGCAGTGGGCGCGCTGTTACTTCTGGCAGCGCAGCTGGTGCTGACGGGGCAGTGCCGTCACAGGCAGCAGCAACAGCTGTGCAGCTACTGCAGCGCCTGTTGGCTACTTGTTTGAGGCTGTGTTTGAGCCCTGAGGCACTGCAGCCAGCTCAGCAGCAGCCAGCAGCAGCAGGAGCAGTCAAGGCCCGCCAGCAGCAGCAGCCAGCAGCAGCTTTGTGCAGTCTGCAGCTGCGCTCATGGGCATGCTGGTGACGTGTGCGTGTGACGTCGGACAGGACGGCGTGCTCGTGTGCCTGCAGGCAGTGCAGCAGCTTGCAGCAGCAGCAGCAGCAGCTGCAGCTGCAGCTGCCAGCAGCAGCAGCGGTGAGGCTGACAACACGCTGCTGCTGCAGCGGCTGGCCGCATTCTTGCCGCTGCTGCTGTTTGTTCAAGAGGGGCTGTCAGCAGCCAGCAGCAGCAGCAGCAGTGGTGAGGCCTGTGGCGAGCAAGCGGGCTCCGAGGAAGCTTCCAGTGAAATTCACCCCGCAGAACAAACGCAGCAGCGGCAGCGTGCTGCGCCTGCGTCAGGAACAACTGCGGTTTCGCCTCCACACGCAGCAGTGGTGTCACCACAGGTGTCACCAGCCGCGCCCGCTGCTGCTGCTGCTGCTGCTGCTGGTGGTGGTGGTGATGGTGGCACCAGCTCGCCGGCTGTGGAGGTGCAGCTGCAGGACCACATGGTGCAGCTGCTGGGGGCTGCAGCAGCAGACGACGAGTATGAAGATGATGAGGAGTTTCTGGACGACTATGAAGACGATGACGCAGACTATGAACTTCACCAGGAAGCAGGGCCCGGTGTGCCAGGTCATCATCATCAGCAGCAGCAACAGGGCACAGGTTACACCCAGCACCAGCAGGAGCAGCAGCAGCCAGACATTGAGGATGATGATGACGACGAGTATGAAGAGGAAGAGGAAGATGACGAGGATTACCATGATGCAGAGGAACTCCAGCATGAACTCGCACTGGGGGGTGCGGTCGAAGACGAACAGGCAGCTGCTGCAGCTGCATTTCAGGCTGCCGTGTCAGCAGCGGAGGCAGCAGCGGACACGGCAGCAGCTGCAGAGGCACAGCTGAATGCAGCAATGCTGCAAGAAGAGGAGGAGGATCAGGCGCTGCTGGACAGCGAGTTTGCAGCGCTGCTGCAAGAGCTGCTGTCGAGTGGTGCTCCAGCAGATGTGGCTCTTGCTGCCGTAGCAGCAGCCACCGGCCTGGCCCCACCAGCAGCAGCAATCGAAGCCGCAGCAGAGGCAGCAGCGGCATCTGGGGACCCCACCATCATCGCCACTGTCGAACACTTGGCAGCAGGCACCGCAGCCCCGGCCGCTGCTGCCGCCGCTGCTCTGCCGCAGCCAGCAGCAGCCGCGCCAGCGCAGCAGCAGTTGCACCAGCCAGGCAGCAGCAGCAGCAGGGTCACTGCGGAGCCTGCCAGCGCCGCTGTTGCTGCTGCTGCTGCTGCTGGGCAGGGAGGGCATGGCGCTGCCAGCAGCAGCAGCCGCCGCCGGGGCAGCAGCAGCAGCAACGGCTCTGTCCCGCTGCTGTTTGCGCCGCTGCGCCGCTACAGTCAGCCGCAGCAGCAGCAGGGGCCTGCAGGCGCAAGCTGGCCAGCAGCGGCTGCCACCAGCCACCTGGCGAACGGCGTCCCCGACGGCAGCGGCACGGCGTCACCTGTGCAGGCCGGCAGCAGGGTGCAATGTTCGTATGCGGCTCACGGCGACAACTTTGTGGAGCAGCACTGGTACCAGTGCTACACGTGCGGGCTGGTGGACTCGAAAGGCTGCTGCAGCGCGTGCGTGCACACCTGCCACGCCGGGCATGATGTGGTGTACTCGGCCCGCAGCAGGTTCTTCTGCGACTGTGGTGGCGAGGGGGGCCCCAGAGGCAAGGCAGTGCCCTGCTGCTGCTTGAGCCCTGTGCAGACGCTGCCACAGGCAGCAGGCGCAGCAGCAGCAGCCGCTGCTGTGACAGGTGCCAGCAGCAACAGCGGCAGCAGCAGCTGGCTGGCACTTGGTGACAACCAAGCAGAAGCAGCAGCAGCTGGGGAGTGGCAGGTGCCGCTCTGCAACGCCGCAGACCCTCTCAGCTCAGCTTGGTGCTACGATCCAATGCTGCATGCAGGTCTGACCGCAGCAGCAGCAGCAGCAGCAGCAGCCCGCCAGGCAGGGCAGCTGAGGCTGCTGCTGATGCAGCTGCTGTGTATCCTGCTGGTGTTGCCCGGCGGCTGCTGCTGTGCGGCAGCGTAGGCTGGGCAGCGCAGCAGGAAGCGGCAGCAAGGCAGCTGCTACCGCAGGATGTGGTGCTGAAAGCTGCTCGGTTGCTCAAGCCGTGGCTGCACAGCCTGAAGCAGCAGCAGCAGGGAGTGCAGCAGCGGCAGCTGCAGCAGCGGCGGCAGCTGCTGGTATCTGTAGTGTCAGGCGCCATGCAGCTGTCGCGCTTGCTGCTGACATGGCTGCAGCAAGGCAGCAGCAGCAGCAGCAGCAGCAGCGGCAGGGCCGTCACCGCTGCGTCATACGCTGCACCGCTGCCGGTGCTGCCGGCTGTGCTGGCCAGCAAGGAGCTGCTGCTGGAAGCCAGCTCATTGTCACGCAGCAGCAGCAGCAAGCACAACAGCAGCAGCAGCAGCAGCCAGGCCGAGCCGCCGGCTGCAGCCCGCAGCTCTGGCAGCGGCGGCAGCCGGACCACCACGGGACAAGCCGCCGCCGCCCGCCGCCGCTGCTGGAGCTGCAGCGCGTGGTGCGGCTGGGCACCATGGACTCGGCCGGCCGCGGCGCCGGCGGCAGGCAGCAGCTTTGCGGCGGCGGCTGCCGCCAGTGCCGCTGCTGCCGCCGGCGCGGGCCGCGCGCCGCCGCCCGAGGTGCAGGCTGCGCTGGGGGGCGGGCTGGTTGCGCGGCGCGCCGCTGACGTGGCAGCCGCGAGCAGCATGCTGGCGGTGTGCCGCGGCGAGTGGGTGGGTGTCATGGACGGCTGGCTGCTGGCGGCTGAGCTGTGCGGCAAGGACATGTTCAGCCAGGTGGGTGCATTTTTGTATTTTTTTTATCCGCTTGTGGCGTGTGGAGGGCTGAGGATCATGTAGGGGCGCGGGGTTGCGGCATGTGTTCACGTTAATATAATCCAAGAGCGATCTGGTGGGATGAGGGGCCAGGTGTCGCGCGGGTGTTTGAAACGTCGCTCCTTGGCTGACGTGCTTGCGTTGCTGCAGCTGCTGGTGCAGGCAGGGTGGGGCAGCGGCTGCGTGCTGCTTGTCGAGGCTGCTCTTGTGCAGCGCTGCACCTCTGCACTTGCCAGGTGCACCTCTGCCCGCCTGCTGCATCTGCTGGCTGGTTTGCTGGCTGGTTGGCCCAGAGGCGCTGTGGCGGGTGTGCTGGCCTCGTGCGTGTGCAAGCCCTGCTGTGTGTGCCGACGCCATGCCGCTGTGTGCTGCGCTGTGTGTGCCGCCTGCAGGAGGAGCTCGCAGCTGCCAGCCACAGCAGCAGCAGGACCATGAACCCCAACGCCAGCAGCAGCGCAGGCACCAGTGCAGCGACGGCGACAGCCAACACCACGACCAGCGGCGGCAGCAGCAGCAGCAGCTCCAGCTTCTTCTATGTGCGCCGCCACACCGCGAAGTTCCACGTGCTGTCGCTGGCGTGGGACGGCGTGCAGGGCCAGCGGCTGCTGGTGGCGGGCTACCAGCAGGCGCAGGTGTGGGCGGTCAACCCGGCCGACTACACCGTGTCGGACCGCCTCCCGCTGCAGCTGCCGGCAGCAGCAGAGGCTGGCGAGGCGGGCAGCGTCATCTCCGCGGCGCAGTGGCTGCCCGGCAGCGAGGCGTGGGTGGCGCTGACCACGCCCTGCGCGCTGCACCTGTACGACCTGACGCACTCCGCAGCGCAGCCGGCCGTTGTGGTGAGGCCGCGGGGGCACCAGCTGCTGGCAGGGGGCGCCGCATTCCGCCCAACACTACAGCAGGAGTCTGGCGCAGCAGCGGCAGGGCTGCAGCAGGTGCTGCATTGCCTGCTGCTCACTAGGGACGGCCAGCTCCTGTCGGCGGCGCTGCCGCCGCGGCTGCTGGCCGCGCGCCAGTCCTGCTCATCCCACTGGCCCCACATCGGCTGCAGGCGGGAGGCGGCAGCCGCCGGCAGCGGCACATCCGCTAGCGGTTCAGCAGGGCAGCAGAACCCTGGGGCAGGCAGCAGGACCGCGAGCCCTGGGCCACCCTCAGGCAGCCCGGCCGGGCACCAGCAGCGTGGCGCACCAGCAGGCGTGCAGCATGCTGAGCAGGGGCGGACGGTGGCAGCGGCAGCGGCGGCGGCTGCATCTGTGTCACTGCAGAGCCGGTCACCTGGCCTGACAGCTTGCCTGGTGTGCAGCAAGGCCGCGGCTGCCATTACTGCCCAGCTAGCCAGCTACTAGTCGTGGCCGGCAGCAGCAGCAGCAGCAGTGGTGCCAACAGCACAGAGGGCACGGGCACCCTCGGCAGCAGCAGCAGCAGCAGCAGCGCCAGCCCTGTGCAGCTGCTGCTGCAGCTGGACGCCAGCTGTACCTCTGTCATCCGCAGCTGCCATTGGGACACCAGCCAGGCCACAGCCCCGGTGTCCGGCTCCCCACAGCCGCTGGCGCTGAGTCCTGCAGCGCTGTTCTGGGATGTGCCGCTGCTGCCAGCCGCCCGGCGGCAGTACGGCAGTCCTCAGCTGCTGGTGGTGGCGCCGGGGCAGGCGAAGCAGCCCCCGTCGGGCAGCACAAGCGGCAGCACTGCTGCTCAGGGCACGGGCTGTGCGTATGTTGCAGCCATCGCGCCACCACAGGGTGACACAGCAGCACCAGCACTCGGCAGCAGCAGCGGTGGGGCTGGCTGGCACGTGACGACCCAGCCCCTGCATTTGCGGCACAGCGCCGGCGACGCGCGCCTGGATGGCCTTGCCGTGCTGCCATTCCCGTACACGCAGCAGCTGCTGCTGGTCGCGCTGTGCAGCAGCGGCAACATGTACATGTACACCAGCAGGCGTCCGGCCGGCTCGCCGCCCCTGCAGCCCCACACGCAACTGCTGAGGCGGCGCACGCTGCAGGCAGAGGACAGCAGCAGAGGCGCGAGCAGCAGCGATGGTGCGGCTGCTGCAAGCGGCAGCGGGGCCGCCCATGCAGCAGCAGCAGCAGCAGAGCCTGATCACCGGCACCCGCTGAGCAGGAGGGCAGCGGCAGCAGCAGCCAGTGCAGCCGGCGGCAGTGTGTCAGCGGCCGAGTCGGCGCAGGGTTCAGCGGCAGCAACTGCCCCGGGTTCAGCATCATCATCATCATCATCATCATCTGTGAAGCCCTTTGGCAACGCTGGCGTGTCCATTGTGGAGAGCTGCCAGCACCTGAACAACCTCATAAGCCTCTCGGGGGACATCACGCGGGCAGGGTCGCCAGAGGCGGCAGCGCGGGCCCTGCTGCGGACCCTGGCTGACCCGGAGCGGCGGCTGGAAGCTCCCACCGCGAGCTCCGGCATGAAGTTGACCGTGAAGTTTGCGGCTGGCAGCGGGCTGGTGCCGGCGGCGCTGCGGTTCCTGCTGCCTGGCGGCGGCAGCGCGCCGACAAGCGTCACAATCAGCGCAGCGGCAGGCAGCAGCGGTGCAGCAGGTGCCAGCGGTTTGGGCGCAGCAGCAGGCGGCGGCGGCAGCCGGTCAGCAAGTGCGGCGGCTGCTGCCGCTGCCCCTGCAGCTGCCCCGAACTTCAGCCGACTGGTTCAGCTTGCCGCAGCGAGCGCTGGCGCCGACGCCGCCAGCAGCAGCGGCCACTCGCAGCGTTGGTACCAGGTCGTGCTGACGCCTGCCGAGTCCCTGGCAGTGCTTGCTGCAGCCGGGACGGCCAGCACCGCGGCTGCGGCTGCCACAGCCGGCGCCACAGCCGCTGCTGGCAGCAACGGCGCGGGCCAGCTCGTGCTTGAGTTTGCCGCTGCTGTCGACCCCTCGCGGCGTGCCGCTGTGTGCCACATGGACGTGTGGGGACAGCACGAGGAGGCTGTGCGGCAGCGCGCAGCGGCGGAGCAGCAGCAGACCGACGATGAGGTGCGTGCGGCGTGGCTGGTGCATCGTGCCGGTGCCGTGCCTGCCACTTGCAACACAGCCCGTTCATTCCTCACAGATCGCCCTCAGGAAAATCAAGTATGTTCTACCATATATATGCAGCAAACGAGGAGCTTTCAACCGCCGCTGTGGCTGTCCCCGGGGGAGAGTGGTGCAGCAGCGCAGCAGCAAGCAGCTGGTGTGGTGTGGTGCATGGCAGGCGTGCATGCACGCACAGCAAGCCGTGCCTGCCGGCGCTTGCACGGGCCGACGTGCAGTGATCGCGGCAGCGCAAACACTGTCGAGAGACGGGTCTGCTGAGACAGACGCGTCGTCTCCGCCTCTTGACCACTCAACGCTCCAAGTACAGTCCTGAGCTGGGTCGACTGCTCTTGCTGCTCCCTGTGTCTGCACTGCTGCGCCGCAGGCGTTGCCGCTTGAGTTGGCTGCACTCGCGCAAGCGGCATGCAGCTTGGGCGCCCCAGCACTGCCTGCAGCGGCAGCAGGCGCTGGCGAGGATGCCTCAACAGCAGCCAGCCTCAGCCACGTGCTGCTGCATTCGCTGGTGCAAGTGGGTGCAGCAGCGGCAGTGGCAGCGCCTGGCATCAGCAGCGAGGTCCAGGGTTCAGTGCTGCCGGCGGTTCAGGCGCTGCTGTGCCCTGACGTGCCATCTGCAGCCAGGTGGTACCCCAGCTGGGCGTTGGAGGCAGCCGCGCACCACCTCCTGGCAGCCACAACAGCAGCAGCAGCGAATGGCGGCAGCAATGCACTGGAGGCAGCCCCTGCAGCAACCGGCAGCAGCAGCAGTGGCGGCCACAATGCTGCAGCCTTGGCGCAGACGGACGGTTGGAGGCTGCAGCAGGCTGCGGCAGTGCTGCAGCAGCTGGCGGCACAGCAGCCGCACAGCCATCTGCGGCAGCAGCGCCGCCCGGTGCTGCCGTGCTTATGAGTGACGCAGCGGCGTTTGCCGCCTTGCATGCCTTTGGCCTGTTGGCCAGCGTGCTGCAGGCGAGGCCGGCAGCTGTTGTGGACTTCCTTGCCAGGAGTAGCAGTGGCAGCTTGTTAGCTGCAAGTGCAGCTAGTGCTGGTCCTGCAGCAGCAGGTGCATCTGGTTGCTTGGCCGAGTCATGTTGTGTGCTGCTGACGAGCGCGGTGTTCAGCTTGAAGCAGCGGGCCGCAAGCTCACTGCTGCCGCCTGGCCTGCTGGTGCCACTCACAAAGGCAGCAGTGTCACTGCTGCTGGCAGATGCGCAGGCAAGGCTGCAGCTCGCAGCAGAGCAGCAGCAGCAGCAGCAGCAGCAGCAGCAGCAGCAGGCAGTGTGTGTTGCTGTGCAGGGGCTGCGGAGTCTGCTGCTGAGTTCAGATGCGCAGCTGAGGCTGCACAGTGCAGCAGCACTGGTACAAGCCTGCTGCCAACCGCCCAGCAGCAACGGCAGCAGCAACGAGCCAGGCAGCACTGGTGAAGATGCTGCACTAGCAGCCAGCAGCGGCAGCAGCAGCAGCAGCATCAGCGCCATGCCAGCATGGCGCTGCGTGTTTGAAGGCGTGGCAGCAGCGGTGCTGCAGCAGCAGTCGTACACGGCGCAGCAGCTGCTGCCAGCATACCAGGCCATTGCAGAGGTCGCCACCGCACACAGTAGCAGCAGCAGCAGCAGCGCGGGTGAGCAGCAGCCCAGGGGCGTGCTGCAGGCTGTTGTGCAAATGACTGTGCAGCAGCTAGCACACTGGCAGGAAGCCTACAAGCAGCAGCAGCAGGAGTTGGGCACCAGTTGGCCGACTACAACCGGCTGCGGCAGCAGCAGCACTGCAGGCTTGCAGCCACTGGCGGCTGAGCGCCTGCTGCTACTGCAGCTGCTGCTGGGCCATGTCGTGCCTTACAGCTCTGGCAGCACAGCGCTGCTGCTGCAGCACCAGCGCATCCGATGGCACCCAGCCCGCAGCAGCGGCCGATGTCGGGGCTGGAGCCCTGCTGCCCCAGTTGCAGCAGCTGCAGCCCGCGCTGCTGCAGCTCCTGCGCCTGCTGCTGCCGCTGCTGCAGCAGCAGGACAGCCTCGACGGCAGCAAGGCAGGCGCGTGTCACAAGGTCACCGGCAGCAGCAGCAGCACGCAGCCTGGCCCTGGCGGCTGGCCGAAGTACCAAGCGCTGCTGAGCCCCAGCCCCCTGCTGCTGAAGTGGGGGGCGACACAGCGGGAGTGCAGCGCGCTGTTCGCAGCCAAAGCTGGCAGCAGCAGCAGCAGCAGCAGCAGCAGCAGGCAGGGCGTGGGTTGGCTGCTGGACCCCACCTTGGAGGGTGCGCGGGGCTGCAGGATCAGCCAGGGCCTGCCGCTGCAGCTGGCAGCAGCAGCAGTCGACCTGGCGCACACACTGCTGCGCCACGGCCTCAGCCAGGCCATCGCAGCTGGCCAGGGGGCTGAGCAGCAGCAGCAGCGGCTGCAGGCGTGGTGCGGCGCGCTGAGCGGCATCGTAGACATCAAAGCCCTGAAGCCAGTCAAGGCGCTGGCCAAAGCGGTGCTGACGGAGCTGGCAGGCGGTTCGGCCGGGTACAAGCAGCACCGGGCGCTGCATCACCTGCAGAGGCATGCAGCGGCGCTGCTGCAGCTGCTGGGGCTGGATGCTGCTGCAGCAGCCCGGCAGCCAGCAATGCGGCAGCAGCAGCAGCAGCAGCGGCGCAGCTGCAGATGAGCTGGCAGCAGCAGTGTGCAGCAGCTTCGTTGCTGTCGCAGCTGCTGGCGGTTGCGGAGGCACAGCCGAGCTGTTGGGCGCGCATCTGCTGCAGCAGCCTGCCGCTTCTGCTGCCGCTGCTGCTGCAGGTCGGCGTGCATTGCAAGGTGCCGCAGCTGTGCTTGGCGGCCGTCAAGCTGTTCAACTTGGCCCTGACAGGTGCTGGGGTGAACCCCAAAGCTGGCAGCAGCAGCAGCAGCACTGGGGGCAAGGCCGGCAGCACGCAGCAAGGCAAGCAGGAGCAAAGCAGCTCTGCCTGCAGCGGCAGCAGCGGAGGCGGCAGCAGCCAAAAGCCTGGTCAACATTCAGGCGGGGGTGACCCTGCAGCAGTCAAGAGCAGCTGTGGCTTGCTGCCCGTTGACCTGTCTTGGCTGCAGCTGGCAACGCCTGCTGCCGCTGCTGCTGCTGCCGCCGCTTCTGACCAGCTGCTGCTGAGCTTTGTCTCACGCTGTGTGCTGAGCTGGCCAGAACCCAAGGAGCGCAAGGAGGCAGCCAAAACCCTGGTGCTGCTGCACATAGCCCTCGAGGGCTCAGACCCGCGCGGGCAGCTGCAGCTGACGCAGCTGTTGCTGGGCCTGTTGCCTGCTGCTGGCGTCGCTGCTGGTGCGGCGTCCCTGCAGCTGTTTGCGACTGCTGCACACTTGGTCAAGGCGACACCTGCCGCTGCAGCAGCAGGATGCGACAGCAGCCAGCCACTCACAAGCAGCTGGCAGGATGCACTCGCAGCAGCTGCTGGCCAGCTGTTTGGCACTGCTGTGGCTGCATCAAACGCACTTGCAACACACCCGTACGCTGCAGCATACCAGCAGCTGCAGCAGCTGCTGGAGCTCGAGCCAGTGGGCAGCAGCAGCAGCAGCAGCAGCAGCAGTGGGGCTGCCAGGCACTGGCTGGAGTTGAGTGCCGCTGACGTGTTTGCTGCTGCCGCTGGCCGCCCTGCGAAGCGCGGCCCCAGCAGCAGCAGCAGGCTGGCCAACCTGGCAGCTGAACTCAAGTTTGGAGACCGGCAGGTGCGTGGGGTGGGCGGTGTGGGGGCTAATGCTCCGCTGCAGGCGCTGGGTGTGCTGCAGCAGTCTAACACTCCCAGTCGGCCAATGCCTTGTTTATGTCGTGCTGGCAGCTGCGTCACACCACCGGCAGCTGCCTTTGCTAGCTGGCTGCCGCCCCTTGCTGGTGCTTTGTGGTCAGGGCTGCTTGAGTGTGGCTGCCGCACCACACGCTGTGCTGCTGTGTCTCCGCCGCTGCCGCTGCTGCCTCTTGCTGTCGCGTGTTGCGGCGTTCGCACGCTGCAGGTGATGGCGCGGCTGGGCGGCTGGCACCACGTGTACCGGCTGTCGCTGCTCATCCACAGCCCCCGCAGGCCAAGTGCGTGGCGGGGCTGCGGCTGTGGTACTGCGATGCACCCCTAACAGAGCTGCGCCAGCTCAAGCCCGGCAGCAGCAGCAGCAGCACGGCAGACCCTGCAGCAGCAGGGCTGCTGTCCAGCAGCCAGGGCGACCGTCCAGCCTGGAAGCTCGCGGCGGCTGACGTGGCGCTGGCGCCCGGGCAGGCTGACGTGGCGGTCGAGTTTGAGCTGCCGCTGCTGTGCAACGCGCTGATGCTGGAGCTGACCGGCTGGCACGTGAGCGTGAACGAGGCCGCGGCGGAGGTGCTGCACTGCCCCCGCTGCAGCCACGTCGTGACCGACAAGCACGGCATGTGCAGCTACTGCAGGTGGGCGGGGCGGCGGCTGGTTGGCTCGGCTGCTGGGCATCGCATCAGGGCAGGCAGGGCGCATCATGACATGCGGCGGCAGGCCGCAAGCAGCAGCAGCATGCTGCAGGCAGCTACAGCAGCAAGGCAGTGTGCGTGTGTGTGTGCTGACAGTGTAACGGCTGGTTTCGTGGCAGGGGCACATGCATGCGCATGTCGCAGGAGGCGGCCATGCCTGCGTGCATGCTGCGCACCATATGCCTGTCCATTGGTGTGTGGCGTGGTTGCCGGGGTGAGGCAATGCACATGCGCCGGACGCCCCCGCGCCCGTTTCGTGTGAGCTGAGCTGATGGCGGCAGCTCTGAGTCGCGCGGCGCGCTGCCGCTGTCTGCCACCCGCCGCCCTGATCCGCTCACCCCTGCACCTCACACGCCGCCGCAGGGAGAACGCCTACCAGTGCCGGCAGTGCCGCCACATCAACTACGAGGCGCCCGACGCCTTCATATGCCCCGAGTGCGGCCACAGCAGGTACGGGCGCTTCGAGGTGACGCTGGCGGCGGCGCCGGCAGCGGACTACCCGCCCCTCACCGCGGAGCCGCACTGGAGCCCGCACTCGGCGCGCTGGACGCTGCAGCAGAGGCGGCAGGCAGCGCGGCGGCAGCGCTGCGATCGGCGGCCGCCGCGGTCGTGCACCAGGCTGCGGCGCTCGCCGCTGCACCCTACTCCGCCCCCGCGCTGCACAAGAGCGCCGCCGGCGGCAGCAGCAGCAGCGGTACGGGAAAGGCGGGCAGCAGCGGGACTCGCGGCAGCCGCGCTGCTGGCGGCAGCGCGGCTGCGGCTGCGGGGGGCCCAGGTGCGGCTGGTGCTGCGGCGCCCCTGCAGGGCCTGCGGCCTGGCCTGAGGCAGCTGTGCACGCTGTACGTGTCTCGCTGCAGGCCCGCGTTTGAGGAGGCTCTGCGCACCGCCAGGGTGCACGCCGCCGTCAAAGCTGCAGTGGCGGACGCCGAGCAGGCGACAGCTGACGCCGACGCTGGTCCAGCTGGCGCTGTGCTGGCAGCAGCCGCTGCACCAACAGCCAGCAGTGACAGCAGCAGCAGCGGCAGCAGCATGTTTGGGAGCTGCGGGTATGCCCACACGGAGGCAGTGCTTGGTGCTGTCCTGCACCTGCTGCACGGCATGCTGTCAGCAGCACCCACAGCTGTCGCTGCTGCGCTGTCACGTGCTGCTGCGGCACCGCAGCTGCTGCAGCTGCTACAGCCAACCTGTGGCCTGGCAGGCTCTGCTGCAGCTTCGGCACCCGGCAGCAGCAGTAGCAGTGGCAGTGGGTCGGTGCCTGCGGTGACCACTGCCACAGCAGTGCGGCAGCTGCTGCTGGCAATGGCCAAGGCGGATCAGCGCCTGCATGATGAGCTGCTGGCACTGCTGACTCAGCGGCTGCTGCCACGTCAGCGGCAGCAGCAGGCGGTTGGTGGCAGCTACAGCCTGGTGCAGTCAGGGCATGAGACGCAGCTGCTGCTCGTCATGGCACACCATGAACCCAACAGCTGGAGAAGCAGAGGCAGCAGCTGCAGGCGCAGCAGCAGGGTGACAAGCCGCTGGACTGCCTGCCAGACTTGCTGCAGCACCCCAGCAGCTGCTGCGGCTGCTGCAGGCCGCAACAGCCTCTGCAGACCAGCAGCCGGTGTGGCCGGAGCTGCTGCTGCTGCCGGGCTTGAGGGTGATGGCTGCAGCGGCAGCACTGCAGCAGCAGCTAGATGCAGCAGCAGCTGCAAAGCCTGCAGCAGCAGCAGCAGCAGCTGTGGCAGTGCTGGATGTCGAAGAACCAGCAGCAACTGTCTGTCATGCGGCACAGCAGACCCCGACAGCTCAGCAGCAGCAGGTGCTGGTGGCAGAGCTGCCAACTGGGGACGTGCCAGCGATAGCGGCAGCCGCCGCAGCAGCAGAAGCAGCAGCAGCAGCAGCAGCAGCGGAGGTTGAGGCCGTAGATGCTGCATTGGCAGAGGAGTTGGAGCAGCGCAAGATCGCCGAATATTTCAGCCGGCGGGGTTCAGGCGGAAGTTTGCACACAACCTCCTACTCAAATGCCCAGCAACAGCAGCAGCAGCAGCAGCAGCAGCAGCAACCGTATGGCAGCAGCTACGGCTCTCCAATGCTGCCATATGGCGGCCAGGGTGCACTTGCGCAGCAGCAGCAGCAGCAGCAGCATGCTGTTGCTCGTGGGCTCAGTAGGAATGGCGACAGTGGATTTGCTGGCAGGCGGCAGCAGCAGCAGGGTTCTGCGCACACCCTGGCCCAGCAACCAGCAGCAGCAGCGCCGAAACAGCCTCTGGAACAGCAGCAACTGGAGAGGCAGAAGCCGCCGCCGCAGCAGCAGCAGCAGCAGCAACTGGAGAAGCCGCAGCACCAAGGTGGGGCAGTTGCTGCTGCAGGGGCAGCAGCTTGCGAGCTGATCTCTCTGCCGGAGCTGCTGCAGCTGTGTCAGCAGCTGCTGCTGCACCCGCACAGCTCACTGGTCAGGCAGGAGGCAGCGACGCTGATGGGGCAGCTGCAGCCAGACCCAGCAGCACGGTTGGAGCTGCTGCTGCAGCTGCTGCCGGCTGCTGCTGCTGCTACTGGTGCTGGTCCTGCTCATGCAAGCGCTGCTGCAGGGACTGAGGTCTTCCAACTCCTGCAAGGCGCTGTCACAGCGCTGATGACAAGCAGCAGCAGCAGCAGCAGCACGAGGAAGCAGCGCAGTAAGAAAGGTGACAAGAAGCAAGCTGCTGATGTGGCAGGTGACGACGCCGGCACAGCCAGTGCTGCCACTGCTGCTGCTGCTAGCCCTGCCTCTGCTGCAGCACTGCTGAGTCGCCTGCTGACCGTGGCAACGCAGCAGCTGGCGCTGCTCGTGCAGGCCTTGCTGCAGCAGGAGCAGCAGCAGGGGCAACTGCTGACAGTGTGCACTGCTGGCAGCAGCAGCAGCAGCAGCGGTGCCGTCTGCACCGCTGGCCTGCCCCTGCTGGTGGCCCTCTGCGAGCAGCTGCTGACAGGCCTTGCGCAGCTACAGCAGGGGTCTGATGCCCGGGCGGCATCCTCGCCTGGCGGCAGCGGCCCCTGGGTGAGCCACGCCTGCCTGTGCGGACTGCTGTGGGCCGCGGCCGGCCTGGACGCGCTGGCGCCCTGCCGCACCGCCGCCAGCAGGGCAGCAGCAGAGGCGCTGCAGCGGCTGCTGAGGCAGGGCTGGCTGGAGGGCGGCGGCGGCAGCGGCAAGGCGCAGGGCGTGTGGGCGCAGCCTCCCGCCCCGTCAGCAGGCCAGCTGGAGGGCAGGAGGGCGCAGCTGGTGGCAGCGCTGGTGGATGTGCTGGCACACGAGCTGGGGCAGCAGCAGCAGCTTGCAGGACCCGGCGGGACTGCTGCACTGACACAGGACAGCAGCAGCAGCAGCAGCAGCAGCGGCGCAGCGAGTGCTGCTGGAACAGTAGCATCATGTGCAGTTGCACCCCCACCCCCAGCAGCAGCAGCAGCAGCAGGGTGCGGAGGCTGGCCAGCGCCTGCGCACGCCCCTGCCTGCACGCGCCGCTGCAGCATGTGCGTGAGCGCCGCCCTGGTGTCGCTGCTGGCGGCAGCGGTCACGCCCGAGACGCCCAGGCCCAACTACCAGCTGCTGCTGGAGAAGGCGGCGACGCAGGAGGAGTTCATCCCGGGGCAGCTGCCGGCGGGGGGGCTGGTCACTGCAAGCGCGCTGGCGGCTGCTGCTGGCGGCGGCGGCGGCGGCGCGGCTGTCGTCCTGATGCGCGACGTGAAGAACTACATCTGTGCGCGGCTGGACATGGCAGGTGCGGCGCGACATCCTGCAAGTGCTGCCTGGTGCTGTTGGTGCTGCTGCGCTCTTCGTGCGGCTGCATGTATCGCCGTTGATTGTCGAGTCGCTGAACGTGCGGGTGCAGGCAGCGGCCTGTGGCCGGGTGGGGGTGGTGTCAGATGTGGTCGGGTGCGGTCGGGTCGCATGCCTGCTGCTGTGCTGCGTGCCGGCAGGCGCTGCGCGGGTGCTCAGGCGGACGCGGCAGGCACCTGCTGGCGGGAAGGCATGTCGTGGCAGCGCAGGGCATGTTTGTCAGCGGCAGGGCGGCTCCTTGTCAAACCCGATGGCGAGCGATGCGTTGCAGGTGTGCGCGACAGCGGTGGGATGCAGCCGGGCGACAAGTTTGCGAGCGCTGCGCCGCTGCACCCCTTGCGTTGCTTCCTGTTCAACCCAGCATCTGCCACTGCTCCCGCCGCCCCTCCCTGCCGTCTGCCAGGGCTGCTGGGCGACGACTTTGGCATGGAGCTGCTGGTCGGCAACAGCATCGTGGCGCTGTCGCTGCCAGTCGACGACGTCGTCGAGCGCCACTGGTGGCCACGTCAGCAGCAGCGCACATCAGGCTCCTCAGGCCCTGCAGCAGCAGCGGCGGCTGGGCCGCCTGCGGGTGTGGCTATGCCCGTCACATTCAGGCTGTCAGGGCTCGATGGCGAGGCCACAGAACCGCTGGTCAAAGACCTAAACCCCGCACAGGGCGGCGACCAGGGCACGGAGCAGGAGCAGGGGCTGGCGGCGGTGCTGTCCCAGCAGGCGGGCAGGGGGCTGGGCGTGCTGCTGCAGCTGCTGTTGCTGGCGCAGCAGCAGCCGCTGCGGGCGCTGCGCTGGTGCAGGGGCGAGGTGCTGCAGCTGCTGAGGGCGGCGGTCAGGCTGGAGCCTTGCCGGGTGCAGCTGCTGCGCATGGGGGCGCTGGGCACGCTGCTGCACCTGGTGCACCTGTCCTGCAAGCCGCTGCTGGCAGCAGCTGCAGCTGACAGGGCCACTAGTGGGCGGCAAGGCGCAGCAGGAGCAGCAGCCGCTGCTGTTGGGGGGTTGGGGGGAGGCATGGGTGGTGCGCAGCTGCTGCTGCTGCTGGAGGCACTGGAGGTGCTGGTGTCAGAGGCAAACAGCAGCGGGCAACCCGTGCTGCTGGACGCAGCACCTCCACCCACAGCAGCAGCAGCAGCAGCAGCAGCAGCAGGTGACGCTGCAGACGCACAGCACGGCACAACCGCAGCAGCTGCGGGGGCAGCCCATGGCCTTACACCACCAGCAGCTGCTGCCAGCACGCCCGCCGCTGCTGCTGCTTCCTCGTCCGCAACGGAAGTGGCGCAGCTGGCGGACGGCCTCAGTGTGCTCGAGGTGGCCGGCCTCGGCGACTGCGCGGCGGTGCTGGCGCGGCTGCTGACGTCACTCGCGCAGCACAGCAGCACCGCGCAGCTGGGCCTGCTGCAGCACTTTGCGCCCGCGCTGGACCTCAACGCGCTCGATGCAGCGTGTGGCAGCGGGGGGGACGCGGCCGCCGGCAGCAGCGCTGGCGGCAGTGATGCGGCCACCCCCGACCCCGGCAGCGAGGGGGATGGGGAGCCGGAGGGTGACGCGGATGGGGCAGCAGCAGCCGGTGCGGGGGGTGGCGATGACGGCGGCGGCGGCGGCGTGCTGTCTGTGGTGCACAGCGCGGCGGATGGCGTGCTGTCGGCGCAGGAGCGCAGGGTGCAGCTGCAGGGCTTCCTGCGGCTCACAGAGGCACTCAGCAGCAGCGGCGGCAGCAGCAGCAGCAGCAAGTTTGGTGACGGCACAGCTGTGGCTGGCAACGGCACTGCTGCAGCAGCAGGTGGTGGTGTGCAGCCAGCAGGCCAGTCGGGCGGCTTCAAGCAGCTGGTATTGCAGCAGGGCATCCCAACGCGGCTCGCCGGCTACCTCGTGGACGTGTTTTCACAGCAGCAGCAGCAGGAGCAGCAGGCAGGCAGCACCCCAGCAGCAGCAGCAGGGGAGGCACTGCTGACTCAGCCTGGCTCTGCAGCCTGGTCGGCAGCAGCGGTGAAGCCCGGCGTGCCTCTTGCGCTGCGGCTGCTGGCCGCCCTGCTGTCGGGCCATGCGCCAACAGCAGCAGCGCTCGCAGCGGACGCCCCGCAGCTGCTGCGGCTGCTGCACGTGCTCGAGGGCACCGCAGGCGGCAGCACGCTCACGCCGCTGGCCGAGGCGTGCCTGGAAGCCGCGGCCGGCAGCGGCGACGCCGGCGTGGCGGCAACGGTCGACGCCCTGCGCGCAGCGACAGCAGCAGAGATGCGCGCGCGAGCAGCGAAGAAGCGCGAGGCGCTGCTTGCCAGCCTGGGCATGGTGCAAGTGGAGGCCGGGGTCGAGGCCGGGGGAGGGTTTAGGATCCTGCCAAGCCCTGGCGGAGTGCCCGCGCTGAGCCCGCTGGCTGCTGAGCTGGCAGCCTTGGAATCTTCCGTGGATGCCGAGGAGGCGGCCGGCGGTGCGTGCATGGTGTGCAGGGAGGGCTACTGCCTGCAGCCCGGGGCGCTGCTCGGCTGCTACTGCTACTGCAGGGTGGCAGCAGCAGCAGAGTGGCCAGGGTGCAGCCCGCCGTGGGGCACGCCGTACGACCTGCTGTTCACCAGCGTGTCGCACTTCAACCTGATCCATGTCGACTGCCACGCGGCAGCCAAGGCAGCAGACGCATCGCTGCGCCAGCCCAAGCGTGAGTGGCAGGGCGCCACGCTGCGCAACGGCAGCGTGCTGTGCAACGCACTGCTGCCGCTCGCTGCGCCCGCAGCAGGGCCGGCGGACACGCCATACGCAGCAGCAGTGGCCGCATTCTGGCAGCAGCAGCTGGCGGCGCCCAGCGCCGCAGAGGCGGCCGCAGCGGCTGGAGGCAGCGGCGGCGGCCGCAGCAGCGCAGCCGGCGACGCTGCAGCGGCTGCAGCAGCGGTCACGGCCAGCCCCAGCCGGCGCGCCGCCGCCTTCAGGGAGGCCGACAGCAGCCTGCTGCGGGTGAGCCTGGTCGCTGCGGATGTGGCCACGCTGCTGCGCCGGTTCGCATACTCGCTGAGCTTCAGCGAGGAGGCGAGGGGCGGCGGCAGGGCCAGCAACGCCCGGCTGCTGCTGGCGCTGCTGCAGCTGGGGCGGTACTTCGTCGTCGAGGCGGCGGCAGACGAGCTTGCCGAGGTGCAGCAGCTGCTGGCGGCTGCAGGCAGGGCAGCGGCAGCGCTGGGCCTGGAGGCACCCACGCCTGCACCTGCAGCGCCAGCAGCAGCTGGCTCGGGTGTGGATGCGTCCGTCGAAGCGGCTGGTGCAGGCAGCACTGCTGCTGGTGACGCGGCTGCAGCAGCAGGCGGCGTGGCTGGCTGCAGCCGGGAGGAGCTGTCTGAGCTGGCCGGCTCTGCCGCGTTTGTGCTGGCGCTGTCGCTGCTGGTCAGCGGCCCCGCGGAGTGGATGGCGGCGCGGCGCAGCCTGCTCGCGCTGGCGGTGCGGCACGGCGTGGCTCGCTGGCTGGACGTGTGCGGCCCCGATGCAGCGGCAGGCAGCAGCGGCGCGCCCAGCGGCAGCCGCAGGCGCCGCAGCAACAAGTCCGGCAGCGGCAGCGGCAGCGGCAGCAGCAGCGGCAGCAGCCTGGCAGCAGCTGCTGCAGGGCTGTCGCAGAGCCAGCTGTGTGAGGCGGCCGCGCCCATGGTGCGCATGTTTGGACTGGTGGACTGGCTGCAGCAGTGGGCCAAGCCGGCGGTGTGCGGCAGCGGCAGCGGCTGGTCGGCGGCGATGGCGGGCCGGCTGCGCGACCTGCCGTGCTGCGGCCAGGCGGCAGGGGAGCTGGTGGAGCTGGTGCATGAGGGCGAGGGGTCGCTGGGCCTGCAGGACCTGGTCGACGGGCAGGGCCTGCTGGGGCTGGTGCTGGGCGCGGCGGGCGTGCACTGCTGCGAGGGCTTTGTGACACGCGCCTGCGCACAGCCGTGACGGCCTGCTGCAGCCCGCGCAGAGCCGTGGGGGCCTGCTACAGCCTGCCCTGCGCTGTGCGGTGGTGATGGAGGGCACTTCCTGCTTGGGTGCACAGCTTCAGCTTGCGTGTACACTGGCAGCTTGATGGGCGCACCGTCGAGTTGCCTGCTGGTTGGGTGTCGCGTCACAGTGCTGGTGGTTTGCATGCTGGCTAGCTGGCGGCAGGGAGCTGATCAGCCACGGTCGGCAGCTGCGGAGCTGGGTCGTGTGCCATGCTGCTTGGTCATGGCAGCTGCAGGGCGGTGTGCGGCTGCAGCAGCAGTCGGAGTTGGGTGCAGTCTGCCTGGGCTTGCCCGCAGCATTGCACCGACAGGGTGGACACACCAATGACGAGAGCAGTCGTGCAAGTTTCCGCGTGCCTAGTGTGCTGAGGCGCGTTGCCAATGCCGCAAGGTATGGCTCACAAGTTTGACCACAGGGTGGACATAGGCCGGCCGGCGCCATGCATCAGCAGGTAGGTCGTGCAGATTGTGTTGTACAGATCATTTGCGGCACCTCCGCAGCCGCTGTAGGTTCCAGGGCTGTTCGTTGCTGCCTGCATGTTCATTGTTGGGCGCGGCAATGATGCAGGCGTGCGTTGATTGGTAATCATGGGTCGACCCAGACGTCTGGTCAGTAGGGTTGTGCATAAATGCAGGGAATTGATGGTTGGCCAGGCGGTTGGTAACAATGGACAGCAGCAGTGCTGCTGACCCTTCGCGATTGTGGTCAGCAGAGTGTTAGTAGATGTAGCTGCTGTTATGGCTGTTGTAACGCGCTTTCTTGTCATATGCTGTATTTTGGGTGAATGTGACGCAGCTGGCGTTTGCAAGATCGTTCATGGCAGTTCATCGCAGTTCATGGCACGTCACATGAGCTTGATACTGATGGTCACATGTACGCTGGGTTCAACACTGTACAGTGCACTGTACAGACATGTCTGACTAGTAGTAGTCGCAGTCGGCACATGCATCCAATGCAACCGGCAGCTTGGCATGGCCCTGGCGAATTCAGTACCATAATGATTGCCAGACTATCTGAAGGCTTCACAGGGCGCAGTCTATGAGGTTCCCCCCCCCCCTCAATGAGCCTCTCGTTGGCTCCTGAATGGGGTTCCCACTCCTTGATGGGTGGAGCATGTAATGTAATGTAATGTAATGTAGTCCCCACTGGAATCACATGGCCACAACTCTGGGGCCGATGGCGCTGATGCTATGGCTTGAATGGGTAATATGATGATGGCCACAACTCTGCTGATTACACGCTATGCATAGTGCCTCAATACATGGCATATGCAGGGCTTCTTAGCCCCAGCTACCCAGCCCCAACGCATCGGCCTGGCGTGCTACCACTGTCTATTTACTGTGGTTCCACAACCAGCCGGGGCAGATCCTGAGCACCACTTCTGTCTGCAGCAACAGCAGCAGTAACAGAAGCAGCAGCAGCATACTACTGTTGCTATTGTTCCAGGTGCGACTTTGCATCGCTGGCATCATAGCAGCAGCAGCATGTATAGCAGCAGCACTATTTCCTCGACATCAATCAAATGCACGGTATTGTGTTGCTGTAATGTAGTAACAGCTGCGCCACTGTGTCGTGCTGCAGGCGCAACCATGCACTGGGCAACGCCTTGGCTGCGCAATGCATGTTGGAACGTGGTAGTAGTACTCTAAAAGCCATTGCACAATTTCAAGCATCGTGGCTGGCTGACTGCAGGAGTCAAACAGTAACCACCTGCACGGCCCACTTACGGCGTAGCCTCGGAGGTTGCTGATGCTGCCATGCTTTACGCTTATATCACACTTAAAACTTACGAGCAAATTATTTTGGAGCATACATGCAGCCATGCGCGCTTATATGTCCTGCGGTTTCCACCGTGGCAGAAACGGGCGGCAACTTCTGCCAGCACAGAACAATCTGCGCTGCACGTATGTTTTGAAGTTATACTTATTTACAGTTATGCCGTGCCAGTGCGTGCGGATGCCGTGCTTCTGGTAGGTGCGAGGGTTTTGTTGCACCTCGCACAGCCAACCAACACGTGCACTACACGTGCGGTGGAGTCGGGTTTTGAACATGCCCTGCTGCCGAACATGGATACTGAATGCCTACTCCTACTCGCCCTGGTCATGCTCCGGGAGCTTTTTCGCTCGAAAACGTCCCGGAATCACTGCACGAACAGACCTAGCACGCCCCTTCGCACTGTACTGTCGAAGTGGCATCGCCTTAAGCCTGCACAGCTTTGCATTCAGCCACGACGAAGGGGCATCGCCTAAGCCTGCACAGCTTTGCAGTCAGCCACGACAAAGCTCGTTCACACCAAGCCGCTTAGTTACCGGCGGTGAAGGGGTTGGAGCAAAGGGCTTCGCGCAGCTTCGCACCAAGGGGGCTTAGTGGCCAGGGGTGTTCACAAGCTACTAAGGGGGAGCTTTGCAGCTAAGCCCTGCGAAGCCCCGTGCACTAAGCTAAGCCCTTAGTACTCAATGACAAGCTTAGTTGCAAAGGTTTTGGCTTCGCCAACGAAGGGGGTTGCCAGGGCAGTGTACACGCAGGCCCACTAGGACCAGTGCCAGGATGACCTCCAGGATAGCCATGCTCATGGGTGTCGCGTGTTATCTTGGGTGAAATAAATCAGGAATAACCGAAATAATCGACTATAACCAATGCAATATGGTATCCTGAAATGCACGTAGAGTATGTACGCATGTAGTGCTCACCAACATCAGTCTTTGCTGCTGCTGCTGCTGCTTGCTGCTGCTGATATCATGTATCGATGTGCTCTCATACAGGAAGACTCCCTCTCGGAGCTTAAGCCATCAGACAAAGGTCATGTACATTGTTGCAGCATGCACATGTTTCCAATGGCAACATTCACTACCATGCCGCACAGCTGACAACGCACAGTGCATGTATACGCGCTGACTTTGTCCCGTTGCTGCCCGGCTCCTCGCTTTCCCCGCATCTGACCATCCCCTCTTACAGAAGTGTTGATGATACTGTACAAAGCTCATGTAACAGATTCAGGATGCATGTCCTCAGCACAACACAAATGTCACGTGCTGCTGACTAGCACAGCACGTTCGGGTTGTGGCCAGGCTGCAGCCACACATGCACAGTGCATGGCATCCAAGGGTAATGATCAAGGGAATGAGGTAAACCCTGTGACACATACTCACTCCCTTGTGCCTGAGCTGGTGGGTTGCAGCATGGCAGTAGCTACACCCTCTTCATATGGAGGAAACTGCTGCTGCTACTTGCTGGTGTGGCGGCTGCCGCTCAGCCATGTACGTGCCGCTGCTCATCGGTAGCTAGGCCTAGCCAGGGTTAGCCGTGCCAGTGGCTTGCTAAGGTTAGCCAGGTCTGGCCCTCGCTAACCTTCTCAAGGCCTGCTAAGGGGCTTCAAGCAAGTTGCCATGTCCCTAGCTGGCCACTCAGCTGGGCCTAGCTGGCCACTTAGCTGGGCCTTAGTAGGCTGCTTAGCAGACCCTAGCTGGCCACTTAGCGGACCTTAGCGGTGCATTAGCTGGCCAGTTAGCTGGGCCTTACCAGGCTGCTTAGCAGACCCTAGCTGGCCACTCAGCAGGCTCCTTAGCAGACCCTAGCTGGCCACCTAGCTGGGCCTTAGCTGGTGACTTAGCATGCCCTAACTGTGCATTCACCTGGCCACTTAGCTGGGCCTCAGCTGAGTGCTCAGCAGGCCCTGGCTGTGCACGCGTGTGGTGGCATCATTGCTTTTCACAGAGGTTTAGGGAACCGTGGTGACGCAAAGTGAATATACGCATAACGAGTCTGCCGTTATACAACCCCAACATGTGTCAGGCCTGCACATATCTGGCAAAGGTGTCTAGACACACAAACTAACTGGTTATCGCGCGCAAAGGACCAAGGCCCATTCCTTCCCTGCATACACAGCAACAATGCTCGTGAACCATCCCTGCACACATATGTGCTTCCAGTTTTCCTGTACAAATCACATGCATTGCTGCTGCTCTACGCATTTCATGCACCTCACACAACATGTATGTAAGAGGACACGGCACTAGCATGCAGTACACTGGCAGCCCACCCAACCTAAGCCATTGAGGGCTGCTAACGCATGCTAATCACTGCTAAGAACGCCAATAACAGGGCTGCTAAGCCTGCTAAGGCTGCTGAGGCTGCTAACCATTGCTAAGGTTAGCTGGCCACTTAGCAAGCTTTGTACTAAGCCTTAGCAGGGGTTAGCAGACCACAACTAAGGCTGCTAGGTCACTGGTAACCCTAGCAAAAGGGCCCCCTTGCACGTAAAGGTATTAATCCAAGTGGTCAACCCTGAGTCATGAACTTACATCAGGCCTCTGGGCCAGTCAGACACAACTCAAGGGACTCAATACAGTACGTAAAGCATATTTTGCACGACCAGCCTGGCAGCACAGCTGCTGATGGGCAGCGGCAGCACTGTCTCACGCACTCAAGATGGCACGGCTGGCGGCCACAACTCTGCTGATTACACCATGCATAGTGCATATGCAGGGCTTCATTGCCCCAGCTACCCAGCCTCAACGCAGCATCCTGGCGTGCTACCACTGTAGAGACACTGTGGGTTCCTCAACCAGCCGGGGCAGATCCTTGGCACCACTGCTGCCTGCAGCAACAGCATCAGCAGCAGCAACAGAAGCAGCAGCAGCATACTACTGTTGCTGTTGTTCCAGGTGCGATTTACATCGCTGGCATTGCTAAAACCGACATGATTTTCTCCACACCATTCAAACGTACGGTATGTGTGATGCTGTATTGTAGTAACAGCTGCGGCACTTTGTCGTGCTGCAGGCGCAACCATGCACCGGGCAGCGCCTTGGCTGCGCAATGCATGTTGGAAAGTGGTACTAGTAAGCGGAAACCTAGTGCACACAATTCAAGCATCGTCGCTGGCTGACTGCTGGGGTCAAACAGTAGCCACCTGCACGGCACACTTACGGCGCAGCCTCGGAGGTTGTTCATCCTGCCAAAAATAACGCGTGTAATACATTTGAATCATACGAGGAAATTATTTTGGAGCATACATGCAGCCATGCACGCTGTTATCGGCCTGCGGTTTCTATAGACGGTAGCAGCAGAAAAGGGCGGCAACTTCTGCCAGCACAGAACGATCTGCGCTCCACGTATTGTTTTTGTTATACTGACACACAGGTATGCTGTGCTATTGCGTGCGGATGCCATGCTTCTGGTCGGTGCATGGGTTTTGCGGCACCTCGCACAGCCAGCCACCATGTGCAAATGCCACTCATTGTGTTCCATATCGGAACACAATCTGCATTCCGTCGCTGCTGGTGTGCGCCATATAGACAGGCAGCAACCCACACCTTGCTGCGGCTGCCCCCCATCATGTTACTTGCAATCTACTAGTTGAGGCAGTTGCAGGCCAACCTCGTGTAGACTGCGATATACGTTGGGCTACGTACAATTATGGACCAGGGGTTTAAGTAGCAACTAACGCTCTAGCTGCGGCAGATGCATGCACTCACAGCCAAACTGCAAACTGCGTGTGTCCACGTGTTGCATATCTCATGTACTGTCATCATCGGCAATGCACCGTGAACAGGCAGCAGGCAGCTGGCCAGCTACATGGCAAATGGTCTGGTTTGATAATTCCACGCCTGCAGTGCTGCTGCCTAAGCTGGTGGTCTGTTGAGGCTGATGATGCTGCTGATGATGTCACTGCCAGCCAGTGCATCCAACGACCACACATTGAAGCTCTTTGGCACCTGCAGCACAGCAGCAGCAGCAGCAGCAGCAGCAGCAGCAGCAGCAGCAGCCGCCTGTGTGCTATCTCTCTCTTGGGCTTCTGTTGCAGGGCAGCAAGTAAGCGGCTAGGTAATTGTGACAAGTGTCGTGCCTGTACCGCATAGGTGGGACGTCAGCATATGCCACCGCACACCTACAGCCAACACGTGCTGTGTTTGGTCGAATGCACATGTGCTGCGCAGTGCAAGGCCATGCTGCGCTCACCTGGCTGTCCTGCAAGATGTCTCGCAGCAGCTCCGCATTGGTCTGCTGCCCAAGGTCGTACAGCGTGCGCGCAACGCCCAGCCGATGCAACTCAGCATAGGCCTGCTCAAGGGCATGCGCCTGCTGCTGCCGCTGCTGATGTACCATGCCATGATGCTGCTGCCGATGGCTGCCAGTAGAGCTTATCATTTGCTGCTGCTGCTGCTGCTGCTGCTGCTGCTGTTGTATGGTCCACAGCCGGCGGCGCAGCAGCTGCAGTATGGTGCGCACTCCCAGCGTAACCTCTGCGCTGGCCAGCAGCATGTAGCTGCTGCCCTGGTTGCTGTCGCGGTGCCAGAACTGCAGCCACTGCAGCAGCTTGTCCTTCAAGTCGGGCAGCTCCTGCACACAAGCACGCAGGCACACACATTGCAGGCCTGCACATGCACCCCAAGTCAACGCAGCCACGCGCCTTTCTCACCATGCCGTGCTTGCAGTTTGCTGCCCACACACATGCCATGTCTGGCACGAGGGGATGAGTGCTCTGCCTTCTCCCTGCTGTGTTTCCCTGCTATGTTACGGTGCTGCTGCGGTTACTTATGGGTAACGACGCCCTTGTCAGGTGCAGCGCCAGCACATGCACAGGGCTCAACTCGGCACGTCCGCGCACCACCCCACAGGCCACCCCAGGCTTGGTCACATGCTGCGCCACTTGTGTGGTGCGTCGCCCACCTCTGTGTTGGTGCCGTTGGCCCAAGACTCGAGCAGGCGCGGCTGCTGCAGGCACGGCAGGCCCTGCTGCAGCAGCTCGCGGCCGTACAGCAGCACAGAGCCCTGGGGTGCAGCAGCAGCAATGTCACCCAGCGTCTGCTGCTCCACCTGCGTACACGGCACACGCCACATGTGGGCTGTGTTCACACGCATCACGCGTTGCTTGAAAGACGAGCCCAAACATGGTGTCGTTTCCATGGTGGTTCGTGCGACAGGCATATGAGGCCGCAGCTGACGAACACGGAAGACACTTGGAACAGCACAACATAGCTGAACAGCGCACATGAGACGGACCAGCCACGGTGCTGTGAGGAATCCGAGCATGGCATGCCCAGCTGATGTGCCGCTCGCCGCACATGGAAGCGAGCCGCCCGCTCGTGCAGCAGCCAAGGGCCGCACCTGATGCTGTTGCAGGAACTGCACCCCTGCCAGCTCCCGCCTGATGATGTCTGCTGCTGCTGCCCACGCCTGGGGGCTCATGCGCTGGATGCCGGCCACGTTCACGTCCACCGTGTCACCCTTCACCAGGATGACAACAACCTGCGATCAACCACGGCACACAGCACATCTGCACACGCCTGCTACACACTGAGGCCACGCAGCAGTAACAGCCACCGTACAACAGCTGTAGTGCTCAACATCTAGCACATCTCGGTACTCACTTGGATACCTGACCAGCTGACCAAGCAGCCCTAGCGAGCACGCAGCCAAGCAAGCACGCAGCCAAGCAAGCACGCAGCCAAGCAAGCCTGAGTTGAGGTGTATGGCTTATTCGTGATGCTCACCTCTCTGGGCTGCTCTAGCAGGAAGCGTGCCACATCAGCCAACACGCCAGCCAGTGGGGCGCCAGGCAGGCTGTGGCTGATCACGACAGAAGGCGCCAGCTCAGCGGAGCTCAGCGGGCCGCCAGCAGCAGCATAGTCGATGCGGCCCTGCAGCTGGTGGTCGAGCCAGAAAATGCCCGGCAGGCCGTGCGCAGGGGATGCCGCCGCTGCTGGTGTGTCAGATGCTGCTGCTGCTGCTGCTGCTGCTGCTGCTGCTGCTGGGTCAGGCTTGATAAGCGTCTGCTCAAGCTGCTGCTGCTGCTGCTGGCGTTGGAAAGCTGCTGCTGCATGCGCTGCTGCAGGGGTATCCACGGGTTGATGGCCAGCCGGATGTCCAGCACGCGTGCTCCAGCCTGCAGCTGCCTGCAGGCAGGCGGCAGGCCACGTCAGCGCCAGCTGTGTCAGCCATATGCGCCAGGTGGCAGGCCACATCAGCGCCAGCTGCGTCAGCCATGCGCGTCAGGTGGCAGGACGCATGCGGCCGCACTGCTGATGCAGGCAGCACCGTGCCCCCCTCAAGGCCCATGCAGCATGTGCCAGCACCAGGTCGCTGCCAGTCTGTCATACCAAACATGTCGTCGACATGTCACGCGAGTGCTGCACAGCTGTTTGCTGAGCAGGTTCTCCGGGTTGCACAACCAACTGAGGCGGCCACAGGCGCATAGTACGCTGCTCAGCTCTTGCGGCTTCCGCCTAGGCAGGCATCAGCATGGCTAGGGCCAAGCCCTGAGCTGGCTGGCAGCGCAGCCCTGAGTCGGGCACCCCACGTACTGCAGCCAGCGACGCCATCAGCCCCTGGCAGAGCTCACAACGACGGCAGCGACATGTGCACGTCACACTCACTGGTACACTGTCAGGTGCTGCGTGCGCGAAAGGTCCCCACGATGTTGAACAGCACAGCAGCCACCTCATCAAACACCAGCGGCAGGTGCGTGGGGACAGTCCAGGGGTAGCCTGTGCCTGAGTCGTGCGTCCCTGCAGTACAGCAGCAGCAGCAGCAGCAGCAGCAGCAGCAGCAGCAGCAGCAGCAGCAGTGCGTTGTGAGGCATGATCATGGTCCGATGCTGTAAACAGCAGCTGCCACGCCCTGCAGCATGTTTGGACGGAACCTGCTGAGGTTGTGCAAAGAGAGATCGAGTTCACGTAAGCCGTTCGCCAATTTTGATGGCATGCACCACACAGGCTGCAAAATAGGAGCTTGCCTGCGCTTAGAATATCGCCTGGCTTGGCTGAGAGTTGAAGCAACGCAGCGGGGCAGCCCCCCCAGCAACTGCTGCCAGCTTAATTGTGTTTGCAGCCCAATCCAACGGCCGGTTTTAGCAATGCAGAGTCGCAGCCATCTCAGGTGTGCACTCATGCAGTTGCATAACTGCAGAACTTGCTGCATGAAGCAGCGCCTGCATCATGTGCTGCGGTACACTCACAATCGTTACTTCAGTTTGGTCAAGGGCGGCTGCCTGACCATCAGGACCCCACCTGGCATGTACAGCTCCTGCAGCCGCTTGTGTGAGCAGCAGTGGCCCATCCAATCTGCCGGCAACTGTACTGCCGGTGCTGCTGCTGCCTCTGCTGAGGGATGCAACAGCTGGGCACTGCTTGGACCCTGTGGTTGCAGCTGCATGCGCTGCTGGCGCAGCCTTTCACGCTGCACCTGGAGGCATTGCAAGGCAACTTGCATGGGTTGGGCAGATTGCTTGCATTCAGGCAGCACATGCTGGCACAATGACGGGCTGTCCTTCTGACCAGTTATAGAGAGTGCTGGTCTTGATAACGCAGTGCCGCACAAGCGGCCTCATACCGAGAGCAGGAAGGTTCATGTGATGCTGCCATGACTGTATTGCACATTTTGGCTGGTCATGTAGAGCAACATCTGCAGTAGTGCTACAGCCCTTGACATGCTGGCGGGACACTTGCTGACAGGACCCACCAGCTGTCGAGCCAGCACACTGCTGGTTTGGGTGTTGAGTACAGTCTGTACATCATCTCCCCGAGGATCGGCGATCCGTGCCCCATGTCCGGGCTGGAAAGCAGTACCTGGGAACAGGACAGCCCAAAACAGCACAGCCAAGCGCACCCTGCCTAGCGCGGTCAATCTTTTCACTACACTGAACATGAAACCTGCTGATACACTTCGCCTTATACAACGGCTGAATGGTGGAGGCACCGACATTATTGGATACGAGCATCACATGCGCAGCTGACGAGGCAGAGAGACAACTTCACGATGCACTATGAATTACGTTTGTAATTCAACATCCTCGCGTGTGATCTTCTGAAACATACTGTTCACGGCACTACTCCAGGGCCTACAAGCCCTATTGCAGTGCATGACTGCGTCAGTCATCGTCAGGCTTGTGCAGAAACTGTCACCGCCTAGCTGCCAGCATTGTCAACTGTACAGAGCTGATTGAAAACCATGTGCAAGGCACGATGCAGCATATGCAGCGCTCACATAGGTGGCATGGGCCCCATTGGTGGGGAGCCCCTGCCACCACACCGTGTGGTGACCATGGCTGAACTGCCTTGCATCATGCCACTGTCTCCTTGTAAAAGCACACGGCCTCCTTGTGAAGAAGCAGCAGCACTCTAGCATGAAAGGGCAAGCCCACAGTGTCACCCTACCCCTGCATGCGAGGCTGCGCATGGAAGCAAAGCTGGCTCCGCCCACTGTACTGCGCCGCTGGTTGTACTGATGAGCACGTAGCAAGCATCCAAGTCCAGAGAATGCTTCGGGGGCACCAACCCTTCCGCGTACAGGAAGCAAAGGAGAGGCTACAGGAAGCAAAGGTGCATGCCTTGTAAAGAAAGCAGCACTCTAACGCAGCAGCAAAAGCAAGCAGCATCACCCTACCCCTGCATGCCTTCATCATCATCATCATATTACCCATTCAAGCCATAGCAACAGCGCCATCGGCCCGGGTGGTGTCGCCGTGTATTGCTGCTTTTCTTGTCAAGTCATGGGATGTGCGCAATGCATGCAAACATTCTGGAGCAGTGCTCCCTCTCTTTCCGCCCCGGTGGGGCGCGGGGCCGATGGCGCTGATGCTATGCTTGAATGGGTAATGTGATGATGATGATGGACATGTTTCTGACACTAGTCCGCTTGGTGTTCACGTAGTCCGTGCTGATGAGCATCATGCATTGCATTTGCATGTCATTTGTTTATCTGGAGTCAAGAAACCATAACATCCGTGCTGTTGACGAATTGCAGCTTTCAAGCCAAGATCAATCCGTTTCTTTGAGACCCTAGTGTCCAGAAGTTCCAAATGAATGAATAGTCTCCTTCTTGCACCACATTCTATCTACATCTTCAATCCACCAACCAAAAGTGATCTCTGCAGGTTGGGAGGGGAAAGCCAGCTGCTTTCCAGGCTCTGGACCCTGCAAATTTTCCTGGCCCTGTTAGGCCTGCCTGTTACTCTGCCTATCCTCTTTTGGAGGATGCTGCTCTCACTGTATTTGCTTATTGATTTTTGTTTGCTGATCAGCTGTTTCGTATATCTAGACTGCTAGCTGCAGTTGACGCCGTCACAGTCCATACATATAATGCCATTTTGCCAAGCCATTTCTGAGCACAGGCCAACGGGAATTACAAGATGATCGAACTCAAATGCCCTCAATCGCTGTAATCTGCTGGACACGCTGCTGATACAAAGCAACTCCAAACAGCTACCAGCCAGGAGGGCAACCTGGTCAACATAATGTAGTCAACCAGGCATGCCGAGGTATCTGAAAGTGGTCGTGGAACAAATCCCACGAGCTGATACCCCCCAGAAGGAAGCAGCCAGCCCGTCTGCGCTCAACAACACAGCCAACAATGACAGCCGCGGCGCCAGCTGCGCCGCTGCCATGCACGCCTTTGTCAGGCACGCCACGGCTGCTGCTGCAGGACATGCCACCTTCACAACAAACAGCGGGCTGCCTGCTGCTCAGGCGCTGCTCCTGCTGGATCCCCCGCACACGTGGCCCGTTCACTTCTGGGTGACGGTCACGACCTTGCCGAGCATGACAGCGGTGTTGCCATCCAGGAAGGCAATGCGGGACAGGCCCTCGCAGGACTTGAAGCTGTCCACCACCAGGGGCTGCACGGGCTCAAAGGTGACCTGGGCCATCTCGTTGGCCTTCAGGGCGTGGGGCGCCTCCAGCTTCTTGCCACCAGTCTCCTTGCCGACCTGTGCACAGGAACAGGCAGCACGCGAAAAGGAGAAACCATGAGAGGTCAGAGACAGGACAGCCGCATGTCCAACCGACACGCGATAATCGCGGGAATGCGGTTGCGGCACATTGATGATCGCAGCCTGGTCCAGCAAGTTCAGACCAGCACCACAGACCACAGAGCATTCAAGCATTGCACAAGCCCCCTGGTGTGTTTGATCAGCTGCAGCTGTCTCCGCCGCTGGAATGTGCAAGACATTATGCAGCACATAAACCTGCAGCAACATGCACACTCACCAACTCAGAGCACATGATATGCAATGCTACATTAGCAAGCAGTAGTAAGCACATCACAATGCCCCTGACGAGCCTCTTCACTGCAGCTGCCCGCCCGAAGAGGCACAATCGTCCAATGCACAGCTGAACAGGTTCTGCGGTATTGTACACCCAACAAACCACCTCTTGTGCCCTTGCAGGCCCCGCTGCTCACCTTCCAGTCGATCTTGGTGATCTTGCAGGCGGAGCGACCGCAGCGCACGAAGCCGATGGGGCTGTAGCCCGCCTTCACCTCACCGGGGATGTCCAGAGTCTGGATCTGCAGGCATCAAAGATAGCAGACACCAGCCAGGGGCGGAACAGGGTTGGGTCAGTCCTGTCAACAGGGTTCGCATTGCAACTAGTTTAAAATCCTGCATTCAGCAAGGCCTGAACGCTTTGCTGGGCGCAAGCACACAGCATAGACATGCAGATGCAGCTGGCCTGCGACTCAACACCGCAGCTGGCCTGCGACTTTACAATGCAGCAGCGCACCTGTGCGGTGAAGTCCTTGCATGGCTTCAGGGTCTGGTCGCTCTTCAGGATCATCACGTCGCCAGTGCGAGGCATGTTGCCCTTGTCCAGGCCCTTGATGTTCATGCCCACGTTGTCACCGGGGCCGGCCTTGTCCACGCGCTTGTGGTGCATCTCCACAGTGAACACCTTGCCCACGCAGGGGTTGGCGGTGGTGTGGGTGGGCAGGAAGATGACCTCATCTCCGGGCTTCACAACGCCCTGCTCCACACGGCCAGCCAGCACATCACCCACACCCTTGATCTTGTAAGCGCCGCTGATGGGCACGCGCATGGGGGCGTCGGTCTTGCGCTCGGGCACCACCACCATGCCGTTCAGGGCCTGCGCGGAGATCGGCAGAGGTGCAGGAACCACAGGTGAGCAGGCAACTATAGGAACAGCAGGGTGACTGTTGCGGTAGGCGACACCAGGCAGCAGATGTCATTTACATTCAGGGTGAATGGCATCTGCAGAGTGGCAACAGCAGCAGCTGGCTTCGCAGTGATCTGTCCTGACCTGCTGCTGCACTGGCACGTGTCTGCTTCAGCTGCAACACAACAGCTCTGACGACCCTGCAGCATGCTGTCCGTTTCAGGCCAACCAGCAACCCCGAAACTCACGTCCAGCAGGCAGTTGATCTGCACCTTCCTCTTGTCCAGGGACTCCACCTCCATGCCCTTCCACCAGGTCATGTTGGTGCTCTGCTTAATCAGATTGTCACCCATCCAGCCGGAGATGGGCAGCACAGGCACAGCCTTCTCCACAAAGTCAGGCTTCCAGCCGACGCGGGCAAGCATGTGGCGCATCTCATCGCGGATCTCCACATAGCGCTCCTCCCTGCATCATGCAGCGGCAGCAATGACAGCACGTTGTCAGGGGATGAAAATCGGCGACGCAGCAGTCTGACATGCACATGAAAGCAGGGTGTGATGTCAGGCAAAACTTCTGCCTGCCCAGCATTGCCTGCGAGTTTTGAGCAAGACAAAAGCTGCTGCAATCCTGCTGTCGGTGCAGTTCAATCACCCACCACAGCACACACAGGACAGCACACACAGGAAAATGCATTTCTTGGGCGTTGGCGATACACAAAGCCAGAAGCCTAGCCTGCTGGAATATATCTGGCATGCACAATGCAACCACCAACTGAATCCGAACAAGCAAGGCGACACAACCACAACTGTGTGCCACACAGCAGCTGCAGGCCGACAGGAGCATCACAAGCAGCACACAGAGCTGCCCATGCGCTGAATGCAACTGAGCTGCCAAGTGCAGTAATCCAGTCACCAGCAAGCACGCACCACTGTTGTTGACTGCTATGGCAAGCTGCTTGCAATGCCAACCCACCTGTAGCCAGCGACATCGCTGTCCATCTTGTTCACACCCACAATCAGCTGCTTCACACCCAGCAGGTTGATCAGGCGTGCGTGCTGGCGGGTCTGGCCCTGGATCTCAGCGGCCTTGTGGTCACCCTTCTGGATGGCAGTGGTGAAGTTACCGTCAGCGGGCACCATCAGCAGGCACACATCAGCCTGGGCAGCACCAGAAATCATGTTCTTGATGAAGTCCCTATGGCCTGGTGCGTCAATGATGGTGTAGTGCCACTTGTCAGTGAAGAACTCCTTGGTGGTGCAAGCAATGGTCACACCACGCTCGCGCTCCTCCTTCTGCCTGTCCATGTAGAAGGCAAAGGCGAAGGACTGCTTGCCCAGGGCAGCAGCCTCCTCCTTCAGCTTCTCCAGCTCACGCTCGGGGATACCACCGAGCTCGAACAGCAGGCGACCGGTGGTGGTGGACTTGCCGGAGTCGACATGTCCTGCAATGCGAAGGGCAGCCAGGTAGGGTGAAACGCTGCCACTGCGAATTGGCTCACGAAGGAAAGCTGCACGCTGGCTGTCAAAAGCACACGCAGCTACTGATTGTCCAAGCAAGCGCACTTACCGCAAATGACGATGGACAGATGCTCCTTGCCCTCAGCCATGTTGCCTGCAGCAAGAACAGAGGGGGGTTAGAGGCGGAGGCTTCGATGGCAGGCCGAGGGTGCCTCTGATCTGAAGCTGTGAGCTGTTGCGTGGGCTGCATGCATGCGCCTGTCCTTGCTGCTGATGCTGTAATGAGGAAAGCTGCTCTGCGGGAAAGCTGCTGCTCCAATTCCTGCGGGTGGCTGGCGGGCTGCTGTTGCTGCCAGGAGGCGCCTAGCCCAGGCCGCGCTGGACCAGATCTGGCTGCACTAACACTAATAGTATGGTTCTGCCGCCCCAATCATGCGTGCATTCAATGGCTGCCATGACGTGGTGGCGCACCTTACTGACAGCTGCTGTGAAAATTGAGCAGCAAAGCAAAGTTGCTAACGTTGGTGTCGATGCACCAGACGTGTTGAACTTGCGAAGAAGGGAGGGGTCCTGGCGTCCACTGCGAATATGGGAGAGAGCTGCCAAAGAGCCGTCGAGAGGTTTAGCCCAAACCCAGGGCATCCAGCAGGCGGCCGATCGCTACGTGTGGCGTGAGTGACAGAGTTCTGACCCTCTTTCTAGACACCGTGCCAGCCCAAGTGCAGCGGCTGGAAGTGTAGCAACCAGGTGGGCAGGCGGGGAGGACGAGGGGGCATCAAAGGCAGCGTGGTATGTGTTTTTGTTTGTATTTACTTAGTGTGTAAGCTTGTCAGTGTCTGATGTGTGCTGTCATGGGGGGCCTTCGCACAGCAGCAGGCGGCAGTGATGCAGCAGGGCAGTGGATGCAGCCAAGCAAACAGGACTGCGTGTAGCGTGATGTTGGTGTCTTCGGGTGGGCTAGGCACATACCATGGTACTTATGTGTGCTTATCTGGAAGCTGGGATGACATGGGAGCAGCAGGCCTGGCAGACCCCAAGTGATGGTGTAGCTGCCACTGCATGCACAGCTGGGATGGGAGCTGCCGAACATGCCCTTGGCAGCAGGGCAGTTGGGACGCTGCGCAGTTGCTGCCGTAGCAGCCGGAGCAGGAGCAGCAGCTCAGCGGGAGTAGGGTATCAGCAACAGCGGGCTGGAAGCTGCAGCAGCAGTGAACAGCAGGCATATCCAGGCAGGATGAATAGCAACAGCATGCTATGTGGAAGCGGTTCACACCAGAAGCAAGTGCAGTGGTTAGCTGGCTTGCACTGAAAGTGGCAGCCACAGACCTGTGGGGTGGCTTGATGCTGCTGCTGGCGCTGTGCAGCAGCAGCAACAGCGACAGCAGCAGCAGGTTGTGCTGGAAGGAACAGCTGAGGCCCCGCGGTTTTGCGGAAGTCACTGATTAGCCACAGAGCAGCACAGTGGTGGCTCATGGCAGCAGCTGTTGGGCAGGGAGGGGTGTGGTACCACACAGCAGCGCCAGCAGCCACGCATTACATCAGACTTTTCTGCTGAGCCCGCATGTATTGGTGTGCCGGTAGCTGTCTATGTTGGCGCCTGCAGCAAATGCAGATGTCGGTGTCTTATGCAGCTCACCCCTGCTTGCTGCCTGCACTGCTGCCTATTGTCGTCGTCATGTGTGTGTCGCTGCTGTGTCGCACGTTGTGCTCGTCACGCCCGGGCAGGCAACAGGTCGCGATGGTGCTCAAGACCACGCTGTGCCGCTTCAGCGGCCTGCGCATCTGGCCAGGCCGCGGCATGCTGTTCATCCGCACTGACAACCAGCAGTATCTGTTCCTGAACAAGAAGTGCAAGCGCATGTACCACAACAGGCTGCGCCCAGCAAAGCTGGCATGGACCACCACCTACAGGTGATCACGCGGCAGCGGGCGGGGACAGGCAGGGCTGGCCGGCGCCCAGCAGCAGCAGCAGCAGCAGCTGGCGAGGATGGCAGGATGACCATGTGCAGCAGCAGCAGCAGCAGGAGAAAGCTGCGTACTGGGGCAGAGCTGGCGAAGCGCTCTGTGATGGGGCAGTGGTGTCACACGGAGTAGCAGGCAGCAGACAGGGGGGAGCTGCACGAGCTCCACCACCAGGCTTCAGGCATCATCAGGTAGCAGTGCTGTGCGGTGAGGCAGATGCAGAGAACGGCAGCAGACAGCAGTGGCCAGACTGGCTGTGCTGTCCTGCAGCTGGGTTGCAGGTGCCGTGCAGCTGTGCGCCAGCCGGCTGCCCCCAGGGTGTGTTGCTCCTCCTCCTCCACTCTGGGTTGCCCTACCCCTTTTTGTGTTGTATGACAAACAAACCCTGCTGAACGCTCCCCTGCTGTGTTGCTGCTTGGTTGCCTGCGTGCTGGCGAGCAGGAAGGCCCACAAGAAGGACCAGGTGGCTGAGGTCAGCCGCAAGAAGCGCCGCACTGGTGGCAAGGCCACTGCGCGTGCCATTGTGGGTGTTAGCCTGGAGGTGATCAACAAGAAGAGGACTGAGAAGCCCGAGGTGAGAGCCACGCACATGTCGTTGTGAAGGAAGGGGGGCACGGCGGCATGTACGCTGGCTGCACTCAGGTGCTGGGGATGAGCGTGATCAGATCAGCACGCAGCCCCTGGGCCAAGTGCAGAATGGCATGCAATGTGCAGCAGCGCTTTTGTGTACTAGCATGTTCCATGCTGTTGTTGATGCCATATGTGCGCTTTTCCTCAGGTACTGCTTGACCTGCTGCTGTGCTGCGTGAGTAGATTACATGTGTCCATGTGTGCGCGCGTAGCTGTGCACCTGCTGCTCTTCTTTGGTTGCTCTCAATCATGGCACACAAAGCACTCCTGCCACCCAAGTCAGTCAGAGGGTCAAGTGACGAGTGGACCGATTTGGCTCACCTCATAACTGCCACTCATGGTGTTTTTTTTGCTTGAAAGGGAATATGACAATGGTGCTTTGTCGCCGGCACTGGTGGTGTCTCCTTCTGCTGCTGCCGCCCACAGGTGCGCCAGGCCAGCCGTGAGGCCGCCATCCGTGAGATCAAGGAGCGCGCCAAGAAGGCCAAGTCAGACAAGGCGAAGCAGTCCAAGGCTGCAGCTGCAAAGTCGGCGCCTGCACCCAAGGCAGTTGGCCGTGGCAAGCGCTAAGCAGCTGCTGCTGGTGTGCTGCTGCAGGGCGGCAGCTGTGTCTTGCAGGCAATTGCTGATGGCGAGGTCAAGCCGTGCGGCAGCTGCAGCTGCAGCTGCTGCTTGGCAGAGCGGCAATGCTGTGCATGCCACAGTTGGTAACATTTCTAGCATTTGCCAGGGCGTTGAAATGGGGTTGCTGTAGTCGCTTGATGGCCCTCAGCAAGGCTGCAAGGGTGAAGTTATGCACGCATTTTGCGTCCTGGCTTGATGCTTGAGCCCTCAGGGCTGTAACCACCAAGTTCAAAACAGACGCAGTCGAGGTGTGCCGGGTCCTGCCAGCTGTGTATAGAACACTGATTATCCGTCGACACAGGCGGCCACCGATTGTGTAGCCCGCTCGCGTCACTGCCACGCTGCAGTACCTTCACAGAGGAACTTCATCAGGCTAGCATCAGGCCGCCGAGTAACGACAGGCCGACACAAATAAAACATTGTTGAACATGTCTTCACGTGTGTTTTGCTGCGGCTCTGGTCTGTTGGGCAAAGCCGCTCAACTGAAGGTGGGTGGCAATGCTGCTGTACGGCCTGCTGGGGAGATGACGCTGCGCGATGCATCCTGCAAGCTGCACATGGGTTAACAAATCCTCCTTCAACTTCCTTTCCTTGGCGTTGAACCAATTCTTGGCAGCACCTGCTAGTACTGAGCTGCCCTCTGCTGCCCGCTGCCAGCACAACTTGCTGCTGTCTGTGATGCACAGTTCATCAACCACCGTTTTCAACTAACCATGTCTTAAGCTTTCATTGCTTTTTACCTTGCTGCTTGCAGGACCTCTCATTGTGCCACTCGTCACGTTGCCATGGCAGCCTGGCAACTAGCAGGAGGCATCAGACGTGCAGCGTAGCAGTCTCAGCATCGGCAGCGATGCCTGCCCCACACAGCAGTGGCAGCGCAGCTATCACTGGCAGCAGTCCGCAGCAGCAGCAGCAGCAGCAGCAGCAGCAGCAAGAGCTTCCAAGCCTGCTGCAGCTGGTGTCACTGTATGGTGCACGCCTTACCACTGCTGCTCAAATGGTGTGGGCGCAGGTAACCTACACCAGCAGAGTCAGCAGGCTGCTCAAGGCACCAGCAAACAATCTCCATAACTGTCTTTCCTGCAGCCCACGTGGTTTGCAGCGGCATGATGCTCAACGTGGTTGGGTGCTCGACAGATACGCTAGATGCCATCAGCAACTGAGCAATGACTGCACATGCAGAGTTTTGCAGTGCTTGCACGCAGAGTTCTGAAGTTGGGATGGTGCTGAAGGTCTGTCATGTGGCACAATTTCTTGTGCTGCTCCTTGCAGGTGTTGCAGCCTGGCGATGTTGCAGTAGATGCGACGTGTGGCAATGGCCACGACACACTGTTCATGGCGCAGCGTGTTGGGCCCTGTGGAGCTGTGTACGCCATCGACCTGCAGGTATGCTGCAGCTCACCAACAGCTGTGTGCCTGTTGCTCGTGCTTTTGCGACTGCGGTATGTGAAGGCCCATGCCACATGCTGAGCAGCCAGGCCTGATGCAGCAGCTTTGGCTGCACTGTTGTCCTGTCTCACAGACTGCCGGCAGCGGGTCAGCTTGAAGGCCAGACTCCTGCAACCCGCCCTCTGCGCATTGTAGCAACAAGAATCACAAAGTATGTGCATGTATCTGCTTTAACAGACTGATGGCAGATATGAAGCCAGTGGGCAGATGTCTGCTATGACAGCGCCAGTGGTGTAAACTGCATGCTGGTAGCATGTAACATCAACCACAGGGCACACACCCGACACAACCTCATCCATTGCTTGCTGGCTGCACACTGGCACATGCGCACACCGCAGGAGTCCGCTGTCGCATCAACGCGCCAGCTGCTGCAGCAGCAACTTCCAGCAGATGCTTCACCGCAGTTGCACCTGCTGCAGGGCTGCCACTCGCAGCTGCAAGAGCTCGTAGGCAGCAACCTTGCAAAGCTTGTCGCGTTCAACCTGGGGTACCTGCCTGGCGGTGACAAGGGCATCGTGACAAGTGCTGGCAGCACTGTTGCTGCTGTAGAGGCTGCTCTAGAGGTGAACTGTGCCTTGCAGGTCTTGGAATTGCGCTGGCCACTTGCAGGCAGCACATGGAAGAAAGCATGGTGCAGTGCCGCTGACCACTGATTTAGCAACACAAGATCAGCGCAGTGTTTCCCAGGCAGGCGTGCATCTCAGCCGCATGCATGCCGCTGTGGGGAGCATCGGGAATATTGCACAGCATACATGCAGCTTAGGAGCAGGTTGATCCTGTTCCTTCACCTGGTTTTTCAACAGAGTGCTGCACAACCTTCAGCAAGCTTTGCAGTGAGCTACTGCCACAGCACGCCTGCTGCAGCGCCACACACGACATGACGGCGGTCCAACATGCACCCTACAGCCACCTGCATTGTGTTCGTCTGCAGCTGTACAAAATGTACTCGCTGCCCTGCCTGCAGGTTGTGTGCCCTGGTGGATTGGTCAGCATCATGTGCTACATTGGGCATCCAGGTGGACTAGAAGAGTATGAGCAGGTCAGGTCCCTGCTGGCTGGCCTGTCCCCCTCCCACTGGACCAGCAGCGAACTGAAGCTGGTCAACAGGCCCACGGCGCCTGTGATGCTGCTGCTGTGGCGGCGGACGGACGTGCAGCAGCAGGTCAGCCGATGATGCGCGAGTGGGGGCACAGCTGCCGTGGCAGTGCTGCTGAAGGGTGGTGTGCTGTGGCAGCTGTGCAGTCTGCCTTGATGTGCGCAGCAGGGCAGCGAGCGCTCCACTTGTTTTATTAAGTCCTTCACGGCATAAGCCATGATGAGTAGGTGCACGATGACGGTGTCTGCGTTGCAGTGCGTTGTATGTGTCCCAGCAGTGGGCCGTTGCTGCTGTGTGCCAGTTGCTGTGAAGCGACCTGACATGCGGCCTTGGCCCACCACTGGAGCTGCATAGTGGCTGTCTTTTAGAGCGCAGTGAGATCCATAAGTGCACTGGCGTGCTACGGTGTGGCGTATGCTGAAGAGCCAGACAGAAAGCAATGACGTAAGGCAGCGCTGCTAGAGAGCAGTGGCGCAGCTGCAGTGCTGTCGCTCCGGCACCACAGGGCAGCCTACAGGCTGCCAGCCAGTGGCGCTAAGCTAAGATGGGTAGCTGACAAGATTGGTTTTCACCGGGTAAAATTTCCCAAGGCCTGCACTCTAGACTTACATCAGATATGGCAGCTGGACATCTCAAACTGTCCAGCATCGTTTACAGTGGGTGGTCCGCGTTGCATGCATGAGCAGCAGCAGTCATTCGCTTTCATGCGGGGGGTGGGTGGGCTGCCGGTGTACTGCATGCTAGTGCCGTGTCCTCTCACACTGTAGGTGGCACCTAGGAGCCATGCAGATCAGTTCTTGTACATTCTCTGCGCTACAAGTATGTTCGGATGTTTGAGGCCTTGCTGCAGGAATGTGTGCCTGCATGGCAGCCCACTTGGAGCACCAGGAGAACTTGGGCGGGGGTCTCCTGCCACACAGTGGTCCAGCTTGTTCAGGTACGCAGCTGTGCATACCTGGAGCCCAGGAGCCGTTTATCTATCGTTTACATTCTGCTACTGCACTTGGCACCATGCTGGACTAGTGGCATACAACCTGCTAGCACAGGAGCGCTCCGCACAACTCAGTTGTAGTGGGCTCAGGTTGCGTCATTTTAAGTGTCAACTTGGCCTGCTTACTGGACGTTGCAGGCACAGAAGTTCTGCTGGCTGACCTAGTGACTCAGCCATCAAGCTGCTGTACTTTTCAGGTGCCCGTGAGGCTCACGGCGTAAGCACGTTCAACTAAGTAGTATGGGTCGTTGCATAACTCCTTTAAGCCCGCCTGAACACTGTAGGAAGCTGCAGCATGTAAGCGGGCAATGCTGTGCAAGCTGCCAACACTCTATGCTCTGAAATGCTGCCAGGTTGATAATGAACCTGCTGTGAAAGCAGGAGGCACTGAGATTTACACTGATGTGCTGCTGCTTGTTTGACTGATGTGCTGTGCTGCACAAGCACTCGGAGATGACCTGGTGTTTGGAGGCTGCTGAAGCACAGACACTACGGAGGATCTGGGCAATATAACAACTGGAGCCCAGGAGCCGTTGAAACCCGTTCTGTGATGGCGCTGATGCTATGGCTTGAATGGGTAATATGATGATGATGATGAAACCCGTTCTGTTACAACTGTCGCGAGGTACCACAGGTACTACTTATCATCATATTACCCATTCAAGCCATAGCATCAGCGCCATCAGGTACTACTTAGTAGTAACACATTGTACTGCATGCTAGTGCCGTGTCCTCTCACATTGTTCACAAGAGGTAAGGGCATTACCTGCGGCTGACAAGACCCATGCGGTCAACAACCATTTTGTGGCAGTTGCACCTCAGGTTCAAGGCTTGAGATGACACCAAAGTATGGCAGTGACAGCCAGTGCCTCAGCAACCATAAGTTCGACCTGACTCCATCACACAAACAACACTGTTTTCATCGGATACACTCTCAAGCCCGCGCATGCAGCATATGATGCCACAACACAACCATATGGGTATGTGCATGTTGCAGCACAGCAAGCAGTCATGTATTTTTGCTACAGCCATGTTGCTGCTAGCACGGCCGAACAGACAGTAGACATACATCACATAGCAGCTGCAAGGTGCCCCGCTCAACTGCTGCCACCGCAGCTGCTGCTAATGCTCATGCGCACCAGCAAGTGCAAGGCACAGCACCGCTGCTGCAATCCCTCACACTTCACTGCCGTCTTGATTGCTGCTGCAGTCTGCAGTTGCAGCTCTAAGAGTGGCTGTAGAGAGCACCCCCAAACATCAAGCATATGGAGGACATCTCTGCCACTAGTGATGCAACAGAGGCAAAGATATCATCACTATATGATTGTGTACAGTGAGGTTGAGCCAGCTCAGCACACCTCGTGAATACTCTGAGCCAGGTCAGCACACACCTCGCAAGCCACCCCGCCGATGCATCACGTGCCAGATGAAGCTGCTTATATCCTTCATTGCGATAATATACATGCGTTAAGAGTGCTGCTGCTTCTTCACAAAGCATACAACACGATGGCGGCAGATAACAATGGCATATCCACCTTCTCCACCAACCAGATTGTCCCATTGAGCACCTGGTTCAGGTCGTACATGCGAAAGCATGGCACAACAGTACTCCACCACCAATGCATGGTGTCACAGCCGCAGCCGAGAGGGTTGCCTTGCTGCTGCAATAGCAGTTGCTTTGCACACCTGCTGCTAGGCGCTATATGAAAACACAACGTGCATCATGTTGTGCACCACTCCTCCTGCCAATTGCGGATGATGGACGCACTACACTGCAGTACAAGAGACTGCTGAACTTAGCAAAGACAGCACCAAATGCTGCTGCTGGAATCCCTAACAGGCCCCACAAGAGAGGTTCAGGGCAATTAATGCACACAATGAAACACTGCAAGCCGATACACACATAATCAAACCGTTTGGTACACATACACACAAGCCACGATGGGCGGCTGCAAGAATCCTGCCACACCTACCGCACAACTGCCCGCCAGCCTGCTGCGCCTCTATTTGCTGTGCAAGACACCTCCTGCCTACTGATGCTGCAGCCACAACCAACCCGTTGCGCAGCAGACATATCTGTTGCAACAAATGCGCCTCACCACACTACTGCAGCATCATCGATGGGGGTGCTGACTGTGCGCACATCACCTATGACATCCTTCCTGACTCAACTGCAGAAGCTGCTGCGCTGCCATCCAGCAGCTGCCCATCAGCAGCTAGGTGCGCGGACACGGGTTTGGAAGAGGCTTGGTACCCCGCGCATGTTGTTGAGCCTGGCGCTAGAACTGCGACAGATCCACCATGTGCCAAAAGCTCATTACCGCTGCTCCGTTTCTGTCGAAAGACTCATAAGCCTTGTCGTAGTTCGCAGGCTCCACGAGAGAGCTGGAGGAAGAAGGCGCTGACAAGGGTGCAGCTGAGGGCATGGCGCCAGTCTGCTGGCGCTGCTCTATCTCATGAGGCATGATACTGCTCATGATACTCTGTACGAGACTTTGATGAGCTGCTGCGGGCATGATTGCTGGCGTTCAACGATGCAGTGTCTTTTGGGCCAACTTTCGTCTGGAGCGCGCGGCTGTGTTATGCAAGTAACTTTTAGACTGTAAAATGGTTCATGTTGTTCGATGCGGGCTGTGTGCTTTCCGTAGCTGCAGACGGCCCTTTAAGCCAGTGGGGTCCTGACCTGGCACCAATGAGGCCTACCATAACACTTAACAGGACCTCCAACGCGGCTGAAGGTAGGCTTTCAATTGTACAGTATATTTTAATGCAGAGAAGTACTCGACGGGTTGTACGAGCTGCATCTCAGAAAATTTCGCAGCTGCGAAACGCTCTCATTCTCAGGCACCCGATGAGCGCAATCGATCATTTGATCAGACATTGTCACAGATTTGACGGTTGGTGTGCTTCCACAAGCCATTGTAGTGCAACCGTGCAAATGCTTTGTCAAACCGATTCAAGTCACGTGCACACTTAGCCCACCAACCACCTGTGCTGCATGAAGCAGACTATGCAAAGCACAACGCAGCAAACGCAGCACTTAAAGCCTAAAGCGTTTAACATATGTGTGGTCCTTGGATCCCCTTTCAGGCATACGGTTCTTCTGGTTGCAATGATGTGAAGTGACGCCCAGCGAGCATGGCTGAACAGTACTATGCCAGCCTCGCATGCAGGGGTAGGGCGACACTTGCTTGCCTTTTCTGCTAGAGTGCTGCTTATTCTTCACTTGTCACTTCTCCTTGACATGTCACTCCTTTGCATGCAATTACCTGCTGCTGACAAGACCCATGCGGTCAACAACCATTTTGTGGCAATTGCACCTCGGGTTCAAGGCTTGAGGTGACACCAAAGTATGGCAGTGACAGCCAGTGCCTCAGCAACCACAAGTTCGACCTGACTCCTGTCACACAAACAATCCAAACAATCCGTGGGCCAAGGTTCTGTCATCGAGGTTTTGTCAACGGCCATCCAGCTGGACTACAAAGCCAGCGGCAGGACCAGGATTTGTCTGGGCACCAGCCCGCCGACAATCCTGCTGCCGCTGCGCTCTTCGCTTGCTTCAGGTAAAAATATTGAGATATCAAGAGCGTGCGTGCGCAGCCCTCTACCTGATGCTTCCTAAACGCAGAAGGGTTGGTGCCTCTGAAGCTCCTGGACCTGGACAGCTGCTTTTTACATGTCATCAGTGGCGCCGGCATCCTTTACAGTGGGTGGTCCGCGTTGCGTGCATGAGCAGCAGCAGTCATTCGCTTTCATGCGGGGGGGGGGGGGGGGGGGTCGGATGGGCTGCCAGTGTACTGCATGCCTTGCATCATCTCCATTGTAGAGCAAATTGAGTATCTGTACATGCCATATCAACGACAGCAACAACACGCCAGAGCTTCTCACATCTGTGTCTCTCACATTGCATGCCCGCATCAGTCCCCTCGAGCAGAAGCCGTTGTACCCTTACACCCTTGCCTTTCGCCGTGACTTGCCATTGCCACTGGCTGCCTGCTGCTCTGCCACCTGCTGCTGCTGCTGCTGCCCTGCTGCATCTGGCCTTATGCGTTGGGGCTGGAACACATACACATTGTATATTACGTTGCGTCGTATCTGCGCCATGGTCTCCAGGAACAGGTTGTAGCCCTCCAGCTTGAACTCGGTGAGAGGGTCCTTGGAGGCATAGCCGCGCAGGCCAACCGCTTGCTGCAGGAACTTGATTGCCTGCAGGCGCAGCAGAAGCACGCACAGGTGCGTTGGTGGCCATCGCCACGTGCAACCCCCGGCAGACGAACAAGTCACACCGCAGTGTGCTGCACACTGGTGTGATGTGCTCCCCATGCATGCGCTGGGAGTTTTGCGCACCCGTGCGGTCAACACGTCAACCGTTCAAGGCCGTTTTTTCACGTGCTGGCACACGGCATGCCTGCCCGCTCAGGTACTCATTAACCAGTCAGGTAGTAGCCAGACTTGCACTGACTGTTCTGCCTCGAGCTGCAGCCGTCCCCTTAGCTGTTCCAACCACACAGTGCTGGCTAGCAGGCCACCGCCTGCTTTGCCGCCCGCCTCACCTGCAGGTGCTCCTTCCACAGGTTGTCGGTCTGCGTGAGCACAAAGAACTTCTGCGCCTCCTGCATCAGCCCAGGCTCAATGTCGTCAACAGCAGCCGCCTTCTGCTCGTATGCAGCCACTGCCAGCTGGCGCAGGTAGCTGCGCAGGCCCTCAAAGGTGCCGCCAGACTGCTGCAGCAGCTCCTGGCCTGCACAGGCACAAGGAACAGCACACACACGTTGGAGTGCAGACATGCTGGTGAACTAAGCGTGTTGCAGCTGTATGAGCAAGACCAGTGACATCAACCTTAGTGCACCAGCTGCAGCTACGCCGAACCCCGTTACCACAGCTTGTGTCTGCACCGCAGATTTGCTGCAACTGCACGCTGCTGCAACAGAAAGTGAGCATGATGGCTACACAAACCGCACGAGGTGCTCCTTGTGCGCCAGGCACCCGCAGACCCGCCCCCCGCCCGTCTGCCTGCCTGCCAGCCGCGCCCGGCCCCTGCCCCACCTGTGAGCCCCTCCAGCAGTGGGCAGTACTGCACCACCTTGGCTGCCAGTGCGTCCAGCCGCCACTCGGACGGGTCCGCCGTCTTGTCAACGTTGGCCTAGTCGTGCACGGCAGCAGCAGCAGCAGCAGCAGGTGTGCCAGGGAGCCCCAGCATGCACACGCCACACAGACTGAATAGTCAGCTGCACCTTACAATCCGGCAGCTGCCGAGCTTGCAACAGCTGGGAAGGACAGTGCGCTGGGCATGGCCCTTCCTGTGCACAGCAGGTTGAGCAGGCAGCGGCGGCCAGCAGCGGCGGCAGGGCCCCGCCTCACCTCCAGGATGTCGTCGCAGGTGCGCTCCGCGTACTCGACCATGGCGGGGGCCAGGTTGTCGCTCAGCAGCGCGCGACGGCGCTCTGCGTACACGCGGTCGCGCTGCGTGTTGACCACCTGATCGTAGTCAAACAGGTTCCTGCAAGCACACACACACACACACATGCACCAAGGTACAGGTCAGCACCACACACCATGCAAGGCTTGGGGCTCAGGAAAGACAGAACCTCGCGTGTCAAGCGATGCCCCCAACCACACCAGGCTCCGCAGCGCAAGAGCCGCACCCCGCCAGAGCCGGCACAACAGGAGTGCGGCAGACATGTACACCCTCGCCAGAGGCCCGTGCACAACAGGATTGCGGCAAACATGATGCAGGCGTCGACTCACTTGCGGATGTCGTAGAAGTAGCTCTCCACGCGCTTCTGTGCCGTGTCGAGGGCGTCGGTGAGCATCTGGCTCTCCATGGGCAGGTCCTCCACCCGGAACGCAACCATCAGGTTCTTGATGCGATCCCCACCAAACACCCTGCACGGCAGGCACCAAACAAAGGACGTTGACAGTGCGCGGATCTTGGCAGCTGCAGGTTGCGAATGGTTGGTGTGCAGACCTGCCAAGAGTTCTAATGATCAGCTGCTGTGCTCAACTGCACAGCCAGGCAGTTGTGGAACTGCTGAACAGACGAGGATCTTGGTCAGTTCTTTGTGTCCCCACTGAAAGAACACGCCTGCATCAAGCCCAACCCTGAGCCATGCACCCTGGCCGCAGCGCAATGACAGCACCACCCCTGCCCACCTGAACAGCGAGTCCTCCAGGCTGAGGAAGAAGCGGGTGCTGCCGGGGTCGCCCTGGCGGCCGCTGCGCCCCCGCAGCTGGTTGTCGATGCGGCGCGACTCGTGACGCTCCGTGCCCACCACATGCAGGCCGCCCAGCGCCACCACATCCGCCTTCTCCTGGTCAGTCACCGTCTTGAACTCGGCAAGCATCGCCTGTGCACGGGTACAAGCGCGCACAGTAGTTGAATGATCGACAGGCAGGGCAACAGAGGAATGAGCAAGGCTCCTCGCTGCAGCACCGCTTCTGCCCAAGGCCAGATGTACTCGAGCAGCCGCGTGCAAGCAACAGGTGATTGGCAAATGCAGAGGGCAAGCCACACACGTATGAACCACACGGGGCAGTTGTGCAGCGTCAGCGCGCACCTGGTACACCGCGCGCAGCTTGAGCAGCACCTCATCATCAGTCGAGCCCTTCTCGCAGGCCACACTCAGCCTGTCCTCCGCCTCAAGCAGCGGCAGGCTGCGCTCCCCCCATGCGGCAGCCGCCCCCTTGGCGGCGGACTTGCCTGCTGACAGCGTGGACGCGCTGAGCTGGCAGGGGAAGATGGCGGGGTCAGCCGCAAAGCTGGCCGCCATGGAGCGCCCCGAGCGGGACTTGGCGTACGCGTCAGCGGAGTCAGCCTGCAGCACACAAGCAGCAGCAACACGATAGGTGCATGGCTGTGTGCTGCTGCAGATGCTACACAGCTTGCGAGCTAGAGCCCCGTGGCAGTGCGGCAGCTCACAGCTCATGCGCATGTGCATGTGCTACCCTCCAACACCAGCCACATGTACCATCCAAGCAGCAGCTGGAGCTTGGCCCAGTCAACTTGTCGGCTTCCTGCTGCGATTACGTCCTGCACGCCACCACCAGCAGCAGCAGCAGCAGCAGCGGCGGTGGCTGACCTGCCACCCCCGCTGCAGCCGGCCCCTCACCTGTGATACCACCTCGGGCATCAGCAGCTCCCGCAGCTTCAAGCGTGCCATGTAGTCGGGGTTGCCGCCCAGCAAGATGTCCGTGCCACGGCCCGCCATGTTGGTGGAGATGGTGACTGCGTTGCGGCGGCCAGACTGCGCCACAATCTCGCTCTCACGCTCCACATTTTCTGGCTTGGCGTTCAGCACCTGCAGCGTTGGCAGCAGCAGCAGCGTGTATGAGCACCCACGCATGCACCTGCTGTGCACCATACGCTGCCCCTCTGGGCGACCACGCACGCACCTATCACAAAGCCTTGTGCTGAACCACTTTCCAGATCATGCTTTGCTCCATGAACTTCCTAGGTGAGACACTGGGGCCTGTTGCGACACCGTACGCGCGCAGACGCAGGCCCTTCATCACCAGCATGCAGCCGCACCTGGTGCTTGATGCCCTCCTGCGCCAGCATCTCGCTGAGCAGCTCGCTCTTCTCCACGCTGGTGGTGCCCACCAGCACCGGGCGGCCCTCCTTGTGGATGCGCTTGATCTCGGTCACCACCGCGCGCCACTTGTACTGCTCAAGCCTGCATGCATCGACGGGCGGGCGACGAGGGCAGAGGAGCATGCCAGAGGTGGTTGCGCGTGCGTTCAACAGCTTCCCCCAAAGGCAGCCACTGCGTGGCTGCTGCTGGGAACGGCACCGCCTCTCGTGGCACACCTTCAAACGCCTCAAAGGCAGCACGCATGCTACAGCCGCCTGAAGCTGTCATCACTTATGTGCGTCTCACACGCACACACCACCCCCAGCATGGCCGGGCAGTATCCCAACGCAGGCAGGGTAACCTTGTGCTGCAACTTGAGCAGCAGCAGCAGCAGCAGCAACCTCACCTGAAGACCACGTCAGGGTTGTCCACCCTGCTGATGGGCCTGTTGGTGGGCACCACCGCCACCGGCAGCTTGTAGATGCCGTCAAACTCGCTGACCTCTGTAGCGGCTGTGCCGGTCATGCCTGCAAGCTTGGGGAAGTTCCTGCAAGCAGATACGGCACAGGTGGCACACCATCAGGACAGTTGCGTGGCAGGCAAGGAGCTCGCATGCTGCGCAGGCACACGGATGCAGCGCTGAACATTTTGGCAGCACTGGGTGCAATCTTGCGAACTTGACGAAGCCCCCGCAAGCACACAGCAAGCACGCATGCAGCAGTGACGCCTGTTGCCCAATATGCTGCAAGTCGCCCCGTTTGCAGCACACACTGACTGCTTCAACCAGCTGCTAAATGCCGGTGCAGGCATCACAGCCCCGTCAGCACCCCTCCTCCCCGCACCTGAAGAAGGCCTGATACGACACGCTGGCGAGCGTGATGCTCTCTGCGTTGATCTCCAGGCTCTCCTTCGCCTCAACTGCCTGGTGCAGCCCGTCAGACCAGCGGCGGCCCGGCATGGTGCGCCCCGTGAACTCGTCCACGATGATCACCTGCAGCCCACAGATCGGCCATGGGTGGCGCAGCAGGGCAGAGTGACTGTGAGCCCTTGATCTGGCTGACTTGTCAGACCATGTGCTGCGATGCAGGGCAAGAATCCCCGCTAGTTGTCACAGCTTGCCGCGACACCATCTGGTGCTGTCACTGTTGATTGGCACCACCAGCAACGCCAGCCCGCACCTCGTCCTTCTTCACGATGTAGTTCACGTCCTTCACAAAGAGCTCCTTGGCCTTGATGGCGTTGATGATGTAGCTGGCCCACTGCGTGCGGGGGTCGTACAGGTCGGGCACCTGCAGGACCGCGCAGCAGCAGGCGACGCACGCAGCAGCAGCCGGATGTCACAACACGTGTTCCTGCCAAGAATTCTCCAACTTATTGGCTTGCCCAGTTGCTTGCTGATGTACTGGTGAGGCACTCGCAGCGCATGACACAAGAACCAAAAGCTCCGTGGGGTTTGTGAACACGTCAGCGCCCATCATGCGCAGTGCTTGGCTGGCCCACGGCATGCACGGGCTGCGCCAGCCTAGGTCCTTGGTACGCAGCAAGGAAACAGGCGGGGCTGACAGCAGCACACCCAGCAGGCAGGCATCCCGCACTCACACGTGCACGCATTCTACCACCCGACTCACATTAAAGCCCATTTAACTAAAATGGGCAACGGCACCCAATGCACAGCAACAAGAGCTGCCCAGCACGCAGCTCAGCTCAGTCGATGCCCCTCCAGCAGCAGTCGTCACGCCCTCCCCACACTGCAACGCGCGTGTGCGCGCCCCACCTGCAGCACATCCTCCACCGCCTCGTAGCCGTCCTCCGTCAGCAGCACGTTGCGCTGCTTCTCGTCGACGGTGTAGTGCAGGTCCTTGGTGAGCGCGTCCGCGATCTTGGCGGCCTTGTAGTACTTGTCGCTGGGCTTGTCGCTGGTGCCGCTGATAATCAGCGGCGTGCGCGCCTCGTCGATCAGGATGGAGTCGACCTCGTCGATGACGCAGAAGTTGAAGGGCTGCTGCGCACGCAGCACAAGCTCTGCGGGGGACTGCAGCAGGCAATGCAGAAGAGCCAAGGGTTACAAACAATACGTGCACAGTGCGAGCACGCAGTGGCGTTGATGGCACGCACGCTGCCAGCCAGCGTGCACCAGTTCAACCTGCCACCTGCGCTGTGCATTGTTCTTGTTGAGAAACCGTGCTTGGCTGCTTGCAGGCTGCCGGCTGCCACCGCGCATGCGACGTGTAACATGTGACAAGTGACATGACCTCAACTTGCGGTCCTGCCACTCACGCCGGCCAGGTTGTCGCGCAGGTAGTCGAAGCCCAGCTCGCTGTTGGTGACGTACGTGATGTCGCCCAGGTAGGCGGCGCGCGGCCTCGGGCGTCATGTCCGCCTGCACCAGGCCGACCTGCAGCACGCCACCCGCCGGCGCGCCACACACAACACACACAATTGGTGCAACACCCCGGAAACACACCAAGGCTGCACGCATGCTGCAAACAGCTGAGGCGGTAACTGAGCCATGCTGGTGCACAGCTTCGGGAACGTCAGCAGCTCGGTCGGCGCTGCTGAAGTTCGGTGTCGTGGCACTTGCTGACACCCAGGTTTAGACACCATAGAGCTTGTACAGCCCATCCCACCCCACCCCACCCCCTCCGCGCCTGCTGCTTGTTCACTGCGATCAGCGCAGCAGCCCTGGCAGCGCAGCACGCACCTGCATGCCCAGGAAGCGGGGCACCTGCCCCACCCACTCGCTGTCACGGCGAGCCAGGTAGTCGTTCACGGTCACCACATGCACGCCCTTGCCGGTCAGTGCATTGAGGTAGGAGGGCAGCACAGCAACCAGCGTCTTGCCCTCGCCTGCAGCAGGCAGTTGACAGGGAGCAAGGCGGTGCAGCAGTTGCCGTCAGCACCAGGCAACACCAACCCAGCAGCCTGGAACCAAGCCATGCGAAGGCCAACACATGCTGTGGATACCAGTGTGGAAGCAGCATGCAGCCCTGTCTTGCTGTGCTTGCTGAGCGCCAGCTCGCAGGTGCAGCAGGTTAAGTGTGTGTGGCAGTAGACTGGTGTGCTGCCAGGAGCAACACTGCAACAGCCTCGCTCTGCTGCTGCTACTGCTGCTGTGCTGTTGCTGCTATGTGCAGCTGCTGTTTCCTTCGCTGTTGGCTGGGCCGGAATGCTGCTGCTGCTGCTGCTGCTGCTGCTGCTGCTGCTGCTGGTGATGCCTGCAGGGCTGCTGCCACTCGCACCTGTCCTCATCTCTGCAATCTGTCCCTCATGCAGAATCATGCCTCCAATCAATTGAACATCAAACGGCCGCAGCCCCAGCACACGCTTGGACGCCTCACGCACAACCTGCCAGCGCAGCCAGCAGGAGGCGCAGCAGCAGCAACAGGGTGCATCCACAAACATGTAAGCGCAGCAAGGGGCGTGGTGTGTGTGCCTCTGACTAAGCGTGCAGCGGATTTTGCATGCTGCAGCTGCATACAGCTGGCACACAGCTGTTGCCAACAGGTGTGACAGTTGTGCATGCATCTGTTTGCTGCTGACATGGATGCATGCATGCAGCGTTGCATGAATACTGTGTTAACAATGACAGCACTGCAGACACAGCATCAGCAAAACCAGGTGCATTGTACCACTCAAGAACTCATCTTAGGTCTGCCCAAGGTCATGCTGCTGCTGGACGTGTGTGGCTCACTCAGGCTTATGCATGCAGGCTTGCAAGTATACAGATTGACAGGTGGTGCAACCCTCGTATGGCTAGCCTAATTGCAAGCACTCCTCGACCCTTCATTGGCAATGCAGCCCAGCAACACGTGCATTTGTTGCTTAGAGCAACATCCAATGGCATGCAGCTAGAGCGGGCACCGCGCATACACTTGTTATGACCTGACACCAGCAGGTGTCACCGGCAGCGATGGCAGCACCAGCACTCACTGCAAAGGCCTCTGGCAGGATAGCCTCCAGGCTCTCGCCGCCCTGCACGCGCCTTTGGAACTCCTTCGTTTTGGCCCTGAGCTGGTCGTCACTGAGAGCGGCCATCCTAGGCTCCAGAGCATTGATTGTCTCCACACGGTCTTGGTACTGCTTGCCTGTCTTATTGGAAGGGTCCTGCTTGAAGATCTTGTCAAAGAAAGCACGCGTCTGCACCACTGGGCGACGATTTGGCGCTCCAGGCCTCAACGGGCTCCTCCCTGACAGGGCAACCGAGCTGGTGGGCCTGGAGACGCACCCACTGCTAGCCACTGGCTTCATTGCAGCCCGGACTGGCAAAACGGTCACTCGCCCTATTAATGCATGTGAAGTAGGTTGTCTGCTAGCCCGGAGGCCAGCAGGAGCCTTACTAGAAAGGAGCATCGCTTGACCCGCTCGTGCAGGAGTTCCTATGTAAGGTGAACAAGCATGCACAATGCAACAACATCTACAGTCAATTCAAGCGTGCTACGAAACAAGATCGCAAGCTTCTAGCTTGATTGCAGGGCAATGAGCTGGCAACAGTGTTACATATGTCAACATGCGATGTTACTGCCGCCCATAACCGTCGTGCTGTCAGCGAGCAACACCAGTGATCCTCATCATTCTTCAAATCACATTTAAAGAGAGCAAACGCATGCACCGCGCCTGCCATCCAGCAGGCCCAGCTCGACCTGAGCATAGCCTGCTGCAACTGCAAGCACAAAGTTTGCCTGTTGCGGTTTTGGGCTGCACCTACGCTTAAACTATTTGCTTTCACTTCCATGTGACTAGGCACACGTCAGGCTTGCTGGTGCAGCCACGCCAGTCAGCGGCTGCAGCAGCATCCTGCAGGCCCGCTGCAGCCACCCCACCGGACTGCTCACAACAAGAGCAGTGAACCGTTTTGATTTGCTAGCTCAAGGCAGTCACAGGCTGACAGGTCGGAGGCAGGTGGCCTGCAGCTGCAGGCTGTAGCATCATGGCAGATGATGCATCCAAAGGCAGTGGGCGTGGTAGTGGCGGTTCACGCAAGGTAGGCGAAACAGCAGCTCAAGCTGCGCAGCAGCACAGTTGAATTCGAGGACACCTGGCATGACATTGCGTCCTGCCTGCAGTGACGCCTTGATATGCTATGCCCTGCTTTGCTTAACCTGCGCTAAGCCCATGCCTCACACCTTCACATGTAGTCAGCAACCATGCATGCTTTTGCGATGCACCGTGCTGCCTGCTTGCATCCTGCAGTTTGCGCCCACAGTGCCCAGCAGGCGCCGCAAGGCAGAAGAGGGCCAGGGCGCAGCACCATCAGCAGCAGAAGCAGCAGCAGCGAATGAGGCTTTCCAGGACCTCATCCGTGCCGCACAATCAGAGTCCAAATGGGAGCGGGGCAGGGGCAGGGGCTTTGGGCGGGGCAGGGGGGGCTATGCGCCCCACATGGTCACCTTTGGCGGCGGCGATGATGGTGGGGTGAGGCGGATGGGCAGTGCACCGCAGCCCATGGCTAGAGCGGCACCGGGCGTCAAGCAGCAGGCAGGCAGCAGCAGGTGCGGCGGGTGACCGGCGCCTGCGGGTGTGAGGAGCAGGTGCAGAAGCCCTGCAGGAAGCAGGCAGGCACGGCATCTTCAGGTGCAAGTGCTGTTGCATGAGTTACTTCTTGGCTGAGCGGTTGGCAGCAGGACGCGGCTGGAGACCCCGCTTGCTGTGAGAGAAGCACAATTGCTCATGCATGCTGCCTGGCTTTACGGTTTGGTTACAGACGGCTGCAGCAGCTGACCACTGCAGTAGTGTGCTTGCTCCGACTGCGCATCAAGCAACCAATCAGCAGCTTGCTGAAGCTTGCAGCCCCTCATCGCTTCCCATGTGCATCCGGACCCGTTGGCTTGCCATCATGCACATGAAACTCCTGCAAAACGTTGCAATGTGTGCTCCTGCAGTGCTGCCGCCAAGCGCGAGCAGAAGCCCAGCAGCACGTCGAAGCTGAAGCTTGATCCGGACGGCAAGGCCTTCCAAGGCTTTGACAGCGGCGCTGATGATGACCTGGGCAGCGAGGAGGCGGGGCCTCAGTACGACTACAGCCAGTACTACCCCGGCACGCTCCCGCTGCAGCTGCACCACCCTGAGGATGACGTGGGGCAGCCGGAGCTGCAGGCGCGGCTGATGCGGCAGGGCGTGCCGCACGACCTGGTGCTGCAGCAGGTGCGCGACTGCAGCTGCACCGAGCTGCAGCACGGCACAGCCGCTGTGTGCGGTTGGGTTTCCTTGCTGAGGTGCTGTGTGCTGATGCTCCAGAGAGTGCTGTGTGCTGGGAGGTGTGAGGTTGCCTTCACCTGTCATGTAATGGCCGCTCAGCTGGGGGCAGCGTGTACAGCAAACGCTGCTGCTGGCGCAGGGTGTGCCTCTGGCCTGCATTGCAGGTTGCAGATGGGTTTCATGTGTGGGAGGTGACTCTGTCAGTAGTATGTCTCAGCTGCGAAGCGCTGCTTTGTCTGCACACCAACTGCCTGCTTGCAGGACGACCCGGAGCACACAGCGCAGCAGCTAGGCCTCACAGACCTCTCGGCAGCGCAAGACCTGCTGTACTTGTTCCAGCTGCCAGCAGTGCTGCCGCTGCAGCGCCACCAAAGGCAGATGCAGCAGACGCGCGCGGGCAGCGGCGTGGCGCCTCCGGCAGTAGCGGCAGGGCTGCAGGACAGCAGCAGCCAGCAGCAGCAGGGGTGAAGGACCTGCCCTCTGGCAGGATTGGCAAGCTGCTGATTTTCCAGAGCGGCAAAGTCAAGATGCAGATAGGAGATGTGCTGCTAGACGTCACGGCAGGGCTGCCATGTGTTACACGGCAGGATGTAGCAGCAGTCAATACGTCGTCGAAGCACCTGGTGCAGCTGGGACCAATTGCGCAGCGTGCCGTGGTGTGTCCGGATGTGTGGCAGCTAATGGCAGACGGGCCCGTGCCTGAGTTCCCACGTGCAACAGGTGTGCCACAGCAGGCAGCTGCAGCAGCAGCTGCAAACGGCATGCCGAAGTCTTCAGGAGAGGGCAGGGTGAAGAGGAAAGCATGAGTGACGGTGATGATGATGGCGCGCCAGCAGCATCAGAAGCAGCAGGCAAGGCTGAAGCTCCAGCGGCAGCCGCAGCCGCACTAGCAGCAGAGGACATGGATGTAGACCGGGAGGAAGAAGCAGACAGTGACTCAGATGAAGAAGATAGTGAAGACGCAGCGCCAACACCAGCAGCAGCAGCTGCCCCAGCAGCAGCAGTAGCGCCGCCGCCGGATGATGGCGTGGCAAGCTTGCTGGGGCTGCCTGCTGGCTCGGTAGCAGCAGCAGGAGCTGGTCGTGGCAGGGGCCGCTTCAGGCCAGCTGCAGGCCCAAGGGGTGCACGGGGGAAGAGGGAGGGTCAGTAGCAGGGCCTAGTGACGTGCAACGCCTGGCTGTGCAGGCGCTGCGTTCATATCAGCTCAAAGATCAAACGTGATGCTACCAACCCAGCTGTCTGGACACTGCATCCGTCTGCATCTCTGCTTGCTTAATTCCGTTAGTTGCTATCCAAATTCAGGAGGTGGCTCATCTTGCTCAGTAGTGCTGGCATTCCCAGCTTCAATTATCATTATCATTATCAATGTTGCTGCAGTCTGTCTCTTAAGTGGATAGCTTGCTTTATCAGCTACTCAACTTTGGATCCGATGTCTCCAATTGTTTCGGTCTCTGTGATTTAAATGTCAAGCGTAGCTGCTTGTGTGATTGCGGATCGGACAAGTCGTAATCAGTTGGAGCGCGTGTTCAGTTCACGGTGTGCTAGGGTTTTCGGATCGGTGCACAGCAAGGAAGTTGAGCTTCGCGCGCCCACTACCGCCTCCCACAAGGTAATCTGTAGTCTAAGTTGCCGGCCCATACCTCCTGTGTACACGTAGCAGCCCTGCACGTCTTGACATGGCAGGCAAAGCGGAAGTCGGTGCTGCAGCCGTTGCCTTGGCAGCTACAGGTATGGAAGCTTCAACGTGCCGGTATGTGAATTGCAGACATAGGGGCTCACGCAGCCAGCAGGGTTTGGCGGTGACGAGATGAAGATACAGTCGCCCGTTTAGCGAAAGTCATATGAACGTCAGTCCTGGCAAATTCAAGAGACCAATTTTCCGCAATACACCGTTTTTTATGCGTGGCCGTAGTTTGATGCATTAAAGAAACAGGAGCAGTAGCAGCAGCAGCAGCAGTAGCAGAGCGCATGTTGCAGCTGCTGCAACTTGCCCTGGTATGCAGGCACGTTTGCTGGTGCTGCTCTGTTTATCACGGCGGTGGAGCATCCTGCTGCCATGAAGGACAGCTGCAGCAACTTCTACAGCTACTTCACCCAGATGTACCCCAGGTGCGTGCATGCCTGTGCTGCAGCCAGGCAGGCAGCGCTGGGTACCTGGCAGTGCGGCAGTTCACACAGCAGCGCTACATCAACACACTTCTTTGGTTGCACCTCAAACTGCGCCTGGCTGCTCAGCAAGCCAATGTTGCTGCAGCTGTTGCTGTGACACACCTCGGCATGCCAACAGCATAGGGCTGGCTGTTGGTAGATGCTCACCTAGGATTGCATGCAGTGGGCCTTCTGGCAGCCCTCGTCATATCAGCACATGTTCACAGCCACCACATAAGCGTGTCTGCAGGGCTGCGCGGCTGCAAGGCGGTCTGGCCTTGGTGGGCTCACATGCAGCCCTGATTGCAGCCGCCAAGTCTACTGACAAGGACGGCAAGCTGCTGTGGTCGCTGTCGAGTGGGCTGCTGGGTGCGGTGTGGCCCTACACGCTGCTGGTCATGATGCCAACCAACAAGAAGATCCTGCAGCAGGTGAACTGAAGATGGTCTGCATGCACTCAGGCAGCAAGCAGCAGGCGCCGGACTTCCGCAGGCATGACATCGGCAGTCAGCACAGGGCGGGAATGCAGTACAGCGGATTTGTAGTGCACTGCAGAGGTAGTTGGTGGTTTAGCGGGTGCTGCGTGTTGTAGAGCACATGCTGCGTATGCTTGTAGCTTTGGCATTGTGTGTTTGGATGCAAAACAGCACGTACATGAATGGATGGCATCACAGTGCCATGGCAACCCAAAACATGAAGTGCTGTTGCGTGCGACCCTACAGTACCACCGCACAGGATCATCACAGCTTTGGTAACTCATGCCTGCATGCCTCAAATTGCTGCTGCCTGTGTGACGCCATGCTGCAGGACGAGACAGACGAGGCTGCACAAGCAGTGCTGCTGACAAAATGGGGGAAGCTGCACAGTGTGCGCACAGTGTTGTCAATTTCAGCTTTCACGATGATGCTTGCAGCAGCGCTCCGGAGCCGCAGCAGCAGTTGAGTGCTGGTATTTGAGCAGGCAAGAGCAGCAGGGTAGTCTTGCATAGGGTGCATGCTTGGCTCACACCATATCAGTGTCTTGCTGCTTTGGCTGCGATGCAGCAGCAGCAGGCAGCGGCATTGGCAGGGGTATCACAAGTTGAGGAGAGTGTAAGTGCCATAAGCAAATCATGTTTGGCGGCAGGGAAACAGCAGCAGCAGCAGCAGCAGCCAGCAGCAGCTGGCACCTTCATATGTGCTGCACACCTGGGTGGCGGTAGCGGAGCGGCAGTTTGGCAGGATGCGGACGTGGACAGCCAACAGCAGCGTGCTTTATGTCTCATGAGCTGCCTGTTTTGTTGATGTTTGTATAGGGCTGATGGATGATCACAACCAAACTCATCACCACTTTCTGGCACCTGCGGGGTGTAGGCCCAGCCACGCAGGCGTGCCCCCACGCCGCCTTCTTCTATTCAGCGCTGGTGCGGGCTGCTGTCAGCCCTTCCCAGCTCTTCAATACCTGATGCTCTTGGACTGTGGCAGTTCTTCCACGTCCGGACAGCAGATTAATGCACAATGAACTTGTTCACAGGGTTAATCAGCAGTAAGGCTGATTTCCTGCTTGCCTGTCCAAGGCAATGCAGCGGATGTAGCTGAGTGTCATGATGCATGTCATTGACTGCCCAGCTGCAAGCTCCGTGTTTTGGGTCGCGACCCAGGCTGGGTGCAGGCTGCTGTCAGTCTCCCCACAAGTAGGGTTTGCTGCAGCCACCGAATGCTTACCAACATGTAGTGTCTGGCAGTGGCCTGCCTCGTGGCGGGAGTTGTATTGTGACATGCTCCTGTTGCACGCAATGCCCAAGCACATGCGTGGTGTGGTGTGCAAACTGTCTGCATCGTGACGTTGGCCCTGAACGGCAGCACAGTCCTGTTGCTGTGAACTGCTCTGCGATTTGCATTTCTGCAGTGACAGGGGGCCACATCTGTGCCTGCTCAAAGCCACTGTGCCTGCACATGCTGTGGTGCTGTTGTTGATGGAGCGAGGCTGTGCTTTCAGGCTTGTTAAGTTGTGCTGGCACATGCCTCTGATTGAGTCGAGTCTCTCAGGCCTACTGGTGGTGTGCAGTTGCGTGCTTTGCTGCACTTAGCATATCAGCCGTGCATTGCATGTAGCTTGCTTGCCTGGCATATGTACTGTCAGGTTTTGAAACACATATTTGTGTGCTCCTGCGGATCATCCCATGGTGTCTGCTCCTGGAAAGCGGGAGACAGCCAGGCACTACACAGCGCTGGCACAGAGCAGGCACTACAGCCAGGCACTACACAGCCAGGCACTACATAGCGCTGGCACAGAGCAGGCACTGCAGCCAGGCACTACACAGCCAGGCACTACACAGCGCTGGCACAGAGCAGGCTTCACAGCGTGCAGCTACAAGTTGGGAAGGAACTTCAAGAGCAACATGTCTGCGTGTTTGTGCCTGTGTGTGCCACTGCAATCATCTCAGCTTGATGCACCGCTGATCAGCGGAGTCATGACTCCCGCTACGCAGATCAAACTCTGCAGTGGTATGAAATAGTAGGGCCTCTACTAGAGTTCCTCTAGGGGCACAAACGGCAGAAAGCAACGTGCAATGGGAATGCAATGCACAGGTGATGGCGATGCAGCCTGCAGTGTGACGCTTGTGGGATGGCTGTGCCATCAAACCCTGCCGCACGGGCAATGGGCGTGCGTGGCCGCAATGGCGCAATGCAACAGCATGCACTGGCACCATGCAATGTTGATGCTTGCACCCTGCAAGTTGATCATTGTAAGAGTTGTATGTGGCGTCAACCACCATCGACTGTATCCTGCATGTTTGACTCACATATGCATGAGCAGCAGCAGTCATTGGCTTTCATGCGGGGTTGAGTGGGCTGCCAGTGGACTGCATGCTAGTGCCGCGTCCTCTCACATATAACTGTAAGAGAACGGATTTAACGGCTCCTGGGCTCCAGGTAAATGCAAAATGACATACCTCCAAAGCAATGCTTGACCAGGAGCGGCCCGCTCAAGCTCTCCTGGTGCTCCGAGTGTGCTGCCATGCAGGCAAGCTGTCCAGCATCAAAGCAATAATTGTACTCTGCGCAAATTTGAGCCTTCCCAGCCAGAGCACGAGCCAAGAGCAGAGCTCGCAAACCGCTACAAGCTGCCCGCTGTGCAGCATTGCGCTACTAGCTAGTACTGCGAAGCTTGGCAGTTTCGTATCTGAACTGAGTGTGGCACAGCTCAATAAGCTGTCCACACTGTGGCAGGCAGCCAGCACGCCAGCACAGGATGATCATGATGCATGTGTTCGGTTTACGGCTGGGGCGCGCAGGTCGCTGGCTTGTTGTACAATTGGTGTACATGTTTGGGCAACAACTTCAGGTCACACCACAATGTGGCAGCTCGTGCGGACAGATGCTTCAGACACACTTTCCAAACGAACGTCCTGAATGCTTCGCCAAGTGCACCTGCATTGCAGCTGTGCGGCACTGCAGCTGTACGGGATTAGCACACTTTTATCATAACCTGATGATATCAAAACCAACTTGCAGGAGCTGCCTGACTCAGCGCATCTTGCCATGCCTTTCTTGAAGCCAGGCGAGTTCACTCACGGCACGTGCCGCATGTGCTGCAATGCTGTGTTTTGTTAATCTGCAAGCTCTAAAACTTGCTTTTCTGCAACAGGTTACTCCAGTTGCTATGTAAGCATACCTGGCTGCGCACCCCATAGCGGCATATATGCGAGGAGTAGACCGCCCAAGCGCAACACACACCGCACAGCCGTCACGGCGTGTGCGCCACAGCAGAAAGAAGCACACGCAGCGGGCCGCTTGTAAATAAAGAAACGCCTCGATTAGTGCTCAAATAGTCCCCAACCGAGTCCTTATGCAATCCGGCCTCTGGTACACCGAAAGTAAAGTGTTGAAGTGTTGAAAAACGGCACTGGAGCTCCCTCGAGGGTACCGTATAAGCACGAACACATAGTAAGACAATGATAGTAGGCTTCACAACTAGCATGTCGGAAACACTAATTCAGAGTAGGATGCCGAGCCGAGCTGCCGGCTCAGCCTACCTGGAGCTGGAATACCAAAGTCATGGCAGCAGTGTGAGTGGCTCTTTCAGCAGGCTGGCTTCGCTGGTGCCGGCCTAAGCATTAATGTGCTGTTGGTAAACTCTGCAGTTGCTGAGCAGTATAAGTTTAATCACAGCAGCAGCAGGGGCAGCAGTAGCAGCAACAGTTGCCATACTCACTGCATTTTCAAGTTGCTGCACACACACTCTATTTGCCAGCAAGCAGCTGCTCTGCCATCCTTCCTTGCTGGGGCTTGAAGCAGCAACCTGGTGCACTTGCGGCTATGGCCCACGGCAGAGTGAGCGCAAGATTGGCTTCAGTAACAGGGGCCGGCTGAACTGAGAGCTGAACTTCACATCAGTGGCGCAGAAAGCTCGGGGAAGGCAGGCACAAGTGAGTAGCAAAGGCCGGGCAGTACGTAACGCACATGGTCTGGCAGTACGTCTGGCAGTACGGGTGCAGTCACTCAACTGCAGTCACTCAATTGCGACCAGCAGCACGTTTGGCTAGGCAGGGCATGCAGTTCATCTGTGTACCACAGGTCAGCCAGTACATTGTGTCGCCAATTACCAGGCAGTACATGCTGTCCCGCACACTAGGCGCTGCGTTGAGCCACAGAAGCCAGGCAGCACAGCGTGTTTGGCTCACCACACATATGCGCAGGCAGGGTAGCAGTCAACAGCCCTTCAGCAGCTGCCACGGCCACCTGGTGCCGTATCAGGCCGCCTGGCAGTGTGGTGATTTGCACAGGTTAAGCCGTACAATTGGTGTGGCTCAAATGTCGGTTGTCGCCTCACCTCTGCTGATCAGCGTTGCGGCTCTCCACCCATTGGACAAAGCAGCAGCTGCACACCTTTGGCATGAAGCTGCGAGGCCTCTCTGGTTCCTTTGTGTCTTCGCCATGTGTGTTCACCCATGCTGCTGCCTGGGGGCGGACTGTCTCCCATACCATTAGCACGCTGCAACCTGCAGCGCTCCCAGCTTTTGGCACCGCTGACCAGTGCTCTGCACTGTCTGCTCCCTCTCGCCCATATGTTACCCCCCCCTCCCGCCTGCCTGCTGCTTCCCGTCATGCCCGGCTGGCAGCGCATCTTGCGCAAGGAGCTGTCTGCTCAGCTCACCACCGCGCTGCAAGGGGTGGTGGACCTGGACAGGTTCCCCAAGGCGGTCGTGGACGTGGCGGTGCTGGTGCTGCAGGTGCGCGCACAGCAGGGCGTGGTGCCAACGCGTGATGCCTGCTTCATTGGGCGTTCAATGCTTGGATGCACCACAGGGGGGGCTCAGGGGGGTTCCCTGGGCAGGTGTCTACATCTTGGTGCTGCAGGTCTCACTCCAGGGCATCTGCGGCGTCATCCATTGGGTTAAACTCCCAGTCGAAGTCGGCGGCACGGTGTGCTTGCGTGGTGCGGCACACCGCAGTGGGCGATGTAGCTGCACAGGTTGGCTTGAGCAGTTTGTGTGTGGCACTGGTGCTGCTGCGGGCGCGGTTGTGGGACGCCTGCTGCGTTTGCCGCCTCGATTGTTGAGGGGTGCAGGGTTGCCAAATCGGCAACCAGTTGGCAGTGCGTGTCATCGTAAATTTCATATATGGATGCCTCAGGTATGCTCGAGTACATTGCTTCTCATGCCATGTGCCAGTGTGGGTGTCTTTCTCTGTCACGCTTTGGCACCGTGCTCGTTTGGGGTGGCTCATACCATCTAAGATGGTCACTGGGCCCACTTGTAACTACTCTCTGTCTCTCCCCCACCAAGATATGTGCGCAGATATTGCAAGTTGCAAGTTTGAAATCATTCTACTGTTCGCATACTATGCAACTAGTAGTTGCACAACAGGGGGAATACAGTGCTGCTGCTGGTCAAAGCAGGGATATCTGCATTGCAAGCACACCAGACAACTCGCCCACCCACTGGCAAAGCTTTTGCAGCTAGCTGCTGCTGAAGCAGGCGGCATCCATTCTGCCGTGCACGATGCAGGATTTTCAACAGCTCCATCCAGCCAAAGGGAGTACTCGCACTAGTGCACTCAGGTTTTCCTGAGAATGCCCAGCCTGCTGTACCTGCTGCTGGTGATGGTGACGTTGACAGCTCACCTACCCGGCAAGTTGCCGGCGGCAACATGTGTGCCAGTGCTACACAAATTTACCAGTGACTACAGGCCCCTCAGGGGCTGCGAAAAGATTAGAGACCCCTCATTGTCCCTGCTCGCTCACCAACACCAGAGCCACTCGCATCTCCCCATCCGCCTCTTGCAGGTACATGCGGCTGGGCGGCTGCACAGCACAGCCAGCCGCTGCTGCTGCCGCTGCTGCTGCCCCACCACTTCTATTGGTGGCAGCTGCTATGGCTGCTGCTACAGCAGCCTTCAGCCTTACACCATCGTAATTGCCAGGAGCGCTGCTGGTGAAAGCACTGCCGCCCAGCGCAGCAGAACAGGCACCAGCAGCAGCAGCAGCAGCAGCAGCAGGTTGCTGCCCACAGGTAAGCACCCACTCCAGCTGTGCGGTGTCGCGTAGGTACTGCTGCAGCTGCCAGACCTCTGCCATGCAACTGCTGCCGCTGCTGCTGTCACAGCCTTCCGGACTATTGTTGTTGCTGCTCTTGCCGCTGCTGCTGCTGCCCCACTGTGCATCAAGCTGCTGCAACATGCTGTCACCAGCATGCTGCTGGGTAGCAGCACCAGCACCAGCTCCAGCTCCAGCGTACTCACTATCCTGATGCACACACACTGAGTACGGCTGCTGCTGCTGCTGCTGGCTGTAGCTTCTATGCAAGTCGTCGCTGTTGCTGCTGCTGCTGCCGCTGCTGCTGTTCACACCCAGCAGGTGACCCCTGCAGGCCGCCACCCACCTGGCCAAGCCTGCTCGCTCTCGCTGACTCAGCACAGCAGCAGGCAGCAAGCTGATGTACTAGTCTTTGTGATTGCAATAAAGGACGGTAATGAGAGCCGGCTGGAAAGCTGCGCCTTGTTGCTGTCCTGAACAGCAGCACCTCTGTCCAACCTTGCCCGGCTTTCCTTGTCTGCCTGCAGGCTAGGCAATAAAGCCAGTCAGTTGCCACGACAATTACTTCGCATTCCCGCATATGGATGGTTAGGCGCACGGCATCAGCAGGTCAGCTCTGGTAGCAACCTCGTGAGCAGCAGGCCTTTGCGCAAATTTGTTGCAACATGCACAGTGCAGCTGCATGCATGCAGGCAAAAGCATGACATCAGACTCTCTCTCTCTCTCTCTCTCTCTCTCTCTCTCTCTCTCTCTCTCTGCATCCGCAGGTTTTTTACCAATTCCAATTTTTTTGTTTTAGGCTCTTTTGCTTTGCCTTCCTTTAGCGAAGCTAAAGAAAGTCTTTGTACCAAAGGTAACAAGCAAAGAGACTTTGTTTGCTAAAACAAAGGGAAAATTAACAGAAGCGTTGAAAAAAATTCCTTCCCTCAAAGTCTCATGACCTTCGGTCTTCTTTCTCTCTCTCTCTCTCTCTCTCTCTCTCTCTCTCTCTCTCTGTGTGTGTGTGTGTGTGTGGTGTGTGTGTGTGTGTGTGGTGTGTGTGTGTGTGTGTGTGTGTGGTGTGTGTGTGTGTGGTGTGTGTGGTGTGTGTGTGTGTGTGTGTGTGTGTGTGTGTTGTGTGTGTGTGTGTGTGTGTGTGTGTGTGTGTGTGTGTGTGTGTGTGTGTGTGTTGTGTGTGTGTGTGTGTGGTGTGTTGTGTGTGTGTGTGTGTGTGTGTGTGGTGTTGTGTGTGTGTGTGTGTTGTGTGTGTGTGTGTGTGTGTGTGTGTCCTCTCTCTCTCTCTGTGTCTCTTCTTCTCTCTCACTCTCCCCTTCCTGGCTTGGGATTTGTGGTCAACAGCAGTGCAATGCACACGGCCTACTCTTGACCTTGCAGCTAACTCTGCTGCTAGGTTGATTGCAGGTCCCCCAAGTGCCTCCGAACAAGATTACCTGGAGGTCAGAAGTCAACCTTTTGAAGGCCCTGCCAGCGCTCTGCAGGTTAGCATTGCCCAGAGCTTGTGAGCAGCAGTGACAGCACCAGGATTCTACCTGTGGTTGGCACATCTATGCATGCAGTTGTGTCCAGCTGCATCTGGTTGAGCTCAGCGTGCTGGCCAACACCACGCACAGGAGTAGTGAAAGCGCATGTGCACATGGCATGCAGCACGTAGCAGCTCAGCACAGCACAGCACCAGCAGAGTGGAGTCCCACATCTCTGCTTGTGAGCCACAACACTCACTTCAGCAGAGCGGCCACCAGGTAGCAACGCCGCAAACAGCAGGTACAGCACCTTGCAGTAACAGGGCAATGTTTTGTGCATGTGCTCAAGTGGGGGTGTGCTGCTGCTGTGGTGTGCTGCCACGCGCAGGACTGCTAGGCTGCGACGTGCCTCAGCCCTGGAGCGCCCCTAGCGCGACTGAGGACTTGCGGCAAGCATTCTCGCCCTGCCAGTTGAGACAGGTGAGGTTCCTGCAGGGTAGAGCAACCGACGAGGGGCTGGCACGCAACGCGCTGAACGAATGCCCCTGGGTGCATGCAAGGGCAAAAATGCAAAGCAGGCCGTCGTCTTCGCCGGGGTGCAGGCCTGGCTATGGCGTCGGCACATGGTGCCAATGCCATCAGGTTGCAGCAACGCCTTGCATGAGGACCGCGGGTCATGGATGCGCCTTGCTTGCTGTGGCTATGTGCCGCAACGCTGCATTGATGTCGCTGAACCCTCTGTGCATGCGGCCGCTCATCACAGAACACACACACTGTTGGCCGCTCGCAGATGTCTGCAGCAGCTTGGGGTCCAGGGCCAGATGGTCCTGCAGGAAATGGGCAGCATTTGCAGATCGTGTATGAAGCGCTGTCACCAGAGGTAGGTTGCGTGGCCAGTTGTTTGCCATTATGTTTACATTGCAGTTCCTATCACAGAACTCGTCACAGAATTCGTTCCTGCTAGACAGTGAAGCATTGCATGCTCTTGCAGGTGTGCTTGTGCAGGCACAAGTGCAGCCAAGTGCTGCAGTGCATTGGCCAGCTGCCTCTGAGCTGTCGTGGGCCCGGCCGATGGTACTTGACAACTGGGTTTGATCATCCTGCTCTGTATTAGATGGGCTTCTGCCTTCTTTGCTGCTGCTGTAGGTGCTGGCTCAGCTCACAGCAGCTGGCGCTGGACAGCGGCTGGCTGTGGCTCTCAACGCCCTTACTGGTGGCGCCTGCGGTCCCGACCTGGCTGTTGCAGCCAAGAATGTCAGCCTTCTATGCAGCCACCCGGCAGCACGCCAGCTTGATGCTGCGGCAGTAGAGCCCATAGTGCAGCTAGCCCGGCAAGTATGCAGCACTTACAGCTATGCTTGCAACAGGAGCGTGTTGCGCTGCTGCCTGCTGGCCTTATGTGACATGCTGTTGTGCGGCATGGGCAGCGTGCAGTACCAGGCCAGTGCAGCAGCAGTGGCACAGCTGCTGCAAACAGCCATGCGCAGCTATTCGTCGGCTGCCCCAGGGACTTGCAGCCAGCAGGACTGTGATGACCTGGCAGGCTGCCTGGATGCCATATGCAGCCTACCAGCAGCGCCTGACGTGCCAGCGGCAGCAGTCACAGCGCTGCTAGAGCTAGCGGTGCAGCTGCAACTGTGCACTGCAGCTGTGACTGCCCTATGTGACCTACCAGCTGCTCAATCGCTGAACCTGGAGCATGTCAAATGCCTGCTGGCGGCGATGCAGGGGCCTGCAGCAGTGAGTGTTCCTCGCATGCTACTGACATGGCTCCTCAGCAGGGCGGGCACTGCACAGATTGCGGACAACCCAGACGTGGTTGTGGGGCTGGTACTGGCAGCTGCAGCAATGCATGACTTGACAGCTGTGTGCCAGCTGTGCACCAGTCAAGTCGTGCTGGCGCTGCCAGCTGAGCACGTAACAGCCATTGCCTCTTGGGTTTTGGAGCATCTGCCCAAGCAGCTTGAGCAGCGTCATCAGCAGCAGGAGCTACTTCAGAAGCTGCAGCAGCAGTGGGTTGCACACTGCGAGCAACAGGAGCTACGCCAGGAGCAGCAGGGCCTACAGCGCGAGCAGCAGCCGCACAGGTGGATGTGCGGTGGGTATGTGGATGGCCATCTCACGCTGCTCCCAATAATGGAAGCTGTGTTTGCATTGCCCAACTCAGGTAACATCAATGCGGCCCAGCTAGCAGCTGTTCTGGCAGCTGCCATGCAGGGCAGTTGGGGCTACCGCGCAGTACAGAAGCTTCGGCTGTGGCTTCCAGAACACACAGCAACTGAAATGCCACCGCCTTGCATCTGACGTGCTTGCAGCAGCAGCAGCTGCAGGAGACAGCGAGAGCGTGTTTTACTTGCGTGCTCAGCTGCCTGCTTCCCAGCAGCTGAACGCGAGTGAGCTTCAGAGGCTGTTGCGTGCAGCCGTGCAGTGCAGGCAGGCAAGGTGTGATCGCGGCAGCTCAGAGTGTGTGCGGTGGCTGTTGCAGCTGCCAGCAGCTGCAAAAGTCTCTACGAGGCAGACTGCTAAGCTGCTGATAGAAGCCCAGCAGCTGGCCAGTAGCAATACAGCTTTGGCTATGTTTGAGCTTTGCAACGGGCTGCTCGCAGCTCAGGACCTAGCATCACATGTTGTGAACGGTTTGCTACGTTCTGCAGTTGTCGGTGGCGATTGGTTGCATGTGCAGTGCCTGCTCGTGCTGCCAGGTGCCGCACACATTGGTGCAGAGGCGGCAAGTGAAATGCTGGCAGCAGCTCAGGGCGGCGGCTGTTTAGAGAAAGTGTGCCTGGTGACACGCCTGCTGCATGCACAGCAGACTCCCACTCGCCACTCCAATTACCAATTACCAATTACCAAAGTAGGGCCACTGGCCCACCCGCAAAGGAGCCAAACAAGGCTCATGGGGTCCACAAAAACCTGGAGGAGACCATCAACCAAACGAAACGGCAACTTCAACATGCTTAGAGAGCTCAAAACTCAGAAAGGAGCCAAACAAGGCTCATGGGGTCCAAAATGTCTCTCCACAACCAAAGGGGGGAAAGGGAGGCAGAGCATGCACACAAGCAGCCAACATACAGTATAGCCTAGCGGTAAATCCATGCGAAAGGGCACAACATCTGGTAGCAGCATAGGTGGCACGGTGAACCACGCAACAGTCCAGGATGGGGGTTGTGGCCCTCCTCTGTGGGGACAGCATACTCCTCAAACAACAGCACAACCGAGAAACAAATATGGATGTCAGCATGGCTCAGGTGGCATCAAAATGCAACATTATGCGCAAATTCCAAAAGGTCCATAGGCAACCTTGTCTCAAGTGGCAAACTGGTGAAAGCTCAAAAAACTCAAATCGCTGACAAACGCAGCACTACAAGCGCAAAGGCAAGATGATTGCTGTGACAACGATGCTATGACATCACATAAACGTAACACTTGCCAGGGCAGCAACAAGCGTCGGCGCACTACTGCAGACAGACTATATGCCTTGATACACATGTGCTCAGATCAACCCCAATCCAGGCATGCTGCGTAGGTGCACCCATGCAGCTGTACCTGCCCAACATAACGGCTGCACATGCAGTCGAGCATCACAAGCCAAGTCTGCAATCCAAAAAGCAGCATGTAAAAGGGATGGCGTCCCCGCTACCAGCAGCGTGCATGCGGGTGCAACATGACTCAGCCACATCAAATCACACGACAATCTTCAAAGAAAGTGTACTGTTGCACTGACGAAAGAAAGTGTACTGTCAGCACTGAGAAAGTGAGAAAGTGTACTGTCAGCAGAGAGTGAGAAAGTGTACTGTCAGCACTTTTGAAGCCATTGCTTGCCTCGCCGTTGCTCTTGCTGCTGCCGCTGCTACTATTGCTCCCACTGCTGCTGCTGCCGCTGCTAACAGTGCCGCAGGGTGACCCTGCTGCAACTTGCATCAACCAAAACGTGGTCTGATATCCGCTGAAGTCCGGCAAGGGGCTAGCAGGGCAAGCCTGCTGCCATCTCCAATTTGTCTGTGCGCAACTTGTCTTGCCAACTCCACAGTTGCACCGTTTATCCTGCATGGTCTTCTGACATGAATATCAGTGAGAGCAGGGGTTCAGACATGGATGCTCTTGAGACCATTGTACATGGGGAGCAGCACACGTGTGTGCACACACGGTTGAGTGCCCGTGTGATCTCCATTTAAAGGGAAATTTCCCTGTTTGCTTGTGGAAAGACATTTTGGACCCCATGAGCCTTGTTTGGCTCCTTAGTGGGTGGGCCAGTGGCCCTAGCTTGGTAACTTGGTAACTTAATAGGGGTAACATGTTGCCAGTCCAGCATTGCTTTGAAGGTATGCCATTTTGCAGAGCTGGAGCCCAGGAGCCGTTGATTTCGTTCTTTTGTGTTGCAGCCATGCTTGCGGGCGGGAGGGCGGTGACCGTTGTGTGTTTGCAGCTCTGCATGTCAGCACCAAGTTGTGTGATACAAGTGCATGCTATTCGCTTGCGGGGGGTTGGGTGGGCTGCCAGTGTACTGCATGCTATAGCATAGCTAGCTATGCACTAGCGCTAGTGCATAGCATAGCTGTAGCTAGCGCTAGCTAGTGCCGTGTCCTCTCTCAAGCATGAATCACACTTGCACCAGGATTGGGTAAGTTGTTCTCAACTGTTTATCAGTGTGGAATCCACACTGTGGATGCAACAGTGCTGCTGTGCTGGTAACGCCGAAGGGCGGGAACCTTCTCACAAAGGGAGTGCAGGTTGAAAGTTGACCCTTCAGCGCAGCCAGTGCGTTCATGGCGTTCGGTACCACACTACGTCTCGCTTCACAGTGCTGCTGCTGCCCCTGCAGCCACAGCTATTTTTAGATGTCTAGGGGCGAGTGTTGGACACAACTGACAGCCGAACAGATTGCAGTTGTTTATTGCCGTATGGCCCTGACTTGCTTTGCAGGCCCTACTCGCGCTTACCAAGTTCACTTGGCCTTTGTTGTGCTCCACAAAGCGCAGCGCATCTTGCGACACACCCCAAAGTACGGCGCATTTTAATACAATACAATACAATACAACACAATACAATTTCATGCAAGCTCCAATGTCTGACGGTAACCAAGGTCCAGGTCCACATCTCATTGAAGTAAACCTGTTCGTAACTGGAAACGGCTCAACACTTCTGCAATTGCCAGTGCCAGGATACAGGTCATGAATGATTCGGTTTTGGCAGCAGCTGCTGAACTGCACAATGGCAACCTAAACTTTCACGACACCACCACAGTTTGGAAGTTACATGGGTAACCTCGCCCGTTTGAGGAGCCAATGAAAGGCTCACTGGGCAAGGAGCAAAGCAAAGCAAGCCAGAAAAGAACAAGGACAAAGCCATCCCTACGAAATGTCATTCTAATAACCATCCCACATCATCACATTTTTACATGTTGGAAGTTACATGGTTAACTTCATCAGTGGTCATCATCATCATATTACCCATTCAAGCCATAGCATCAGCGCCATCGGCCCCGCGCCCCACTGGAGCGGAAAGAGAAGGGAGCACTGCTCCAGAATGTTTGCATGCATTGCGCACATCCCAAGACTTCACAAGAAAAGCAGCAATACACGGTGACACCATCCGACATCTTCCAGAACTGCCCCAAATATCATCAAATACAAAACGTAACACCTTGATTGACGAATCAGCCATAGACAAAACGCTGCGCAACCTTTCAGCGCAACCAGGCAGGGATCATCAGTGGTGTCATCAATGGCGCCAGCATCGTTTTCAGTGGGTGGTCCGCGTTGCATGCATGAGCAGCAGCAGTCATTCGCTTTCATGCGGGGGTTTGGGTGGGCTGCCAGTGTACTGCATGCTAGTGCCGTGTCCTCTCACATCAGATCGCAAACTAATTCCTGATGTCACCAGCGTAGGCCCACACGCCTACCCGCACAGGAGCCAAACAAGGCTCACGGGTTACACGACTAGGGACACCCGATAGCGGCAACTGCTAGCGGCAACTGCTACCGTATGTGATATTTGCCGCTTGTGTTGTGAGGCACCAGCGATCCGTTCCGTTTTGTTGGTCAAGCAGTTCCAGCCTGGAAGCCACAACACACTGGCCAGCCAATGGTTGGCGGCACGTGCATAGCGATGGTGGTTGCGGGACCCAGGCATGTACCTTGAATCAGTTTTGCGCTGGCACTTTTTGTGGCCCTATCAAGCGTGAACCATATGTGTGATGGCATAGGATTGCTGTCACAGCAGTCGTCTTGCCTTTTTCTTGCGAAAGTGTTTGATGCATGCGCTGACCTTGGGCCCCAACCTTTGCGTGTAGCGGTGTTGGTCTTGCCACCTGGGCTGCTGCAACGTCTCAGTTTGTGATTGCAGATATCAATGATACAGTATGATATTGCTGCTTGTGTTGTGCTTGCTCTGCCTCCCTTCATCCCTTCGGCTGTGCTGACTTTTCTCGATTTTTTTGACCGCATGAGCCTTGTTTGGCTCCTTACTGGGTGGGCCGGTGGCCCTACTTTGGTATTTGGTATTTGGTATCGGTCAACTATGTAAACAGCGCATAATTGAAGGGGCCGCGCAGCGGAGAATTTTTTAGCATAATTATAAGAGTTCTATCGAAAAGTTCTGCCAAAAAGCAGTCCGTCACACTGACTTTTTGGGGCCTTTTGAATTTTTTATTTTTTTGCCGCTTAAAATTTGTGTGAGGACGCCATTGGGGACCCCTGGTCTAGTGCAGGGGGACGCCCAGGGGACATTGCTTATAGTCGCGCAAGAAGTTCCCAGGCGCGACAGTGCTTATATATGCCATCCAACAATACTTACCGTGGCTCGTCCTATGCTTATGGGAGCGCTTGTGGCACCTTACAGTGATGCGACGATGGGTTTGCTGGGCCAGCATGCACAAGTACTGAAGTACGGGGTACAGTTGTCGTACCTGGGCCCGCCCAGCGAAATCCTGCATTAGACTCCGATTATTGTACATTGCATGACCGGTGTGTTGACATAACTAGTTAGTGCCAAGCTTTCTCCTTCTCATCAACGAACGCTATGTGCTGCTGTGACCGTCAATTTTTTGCAAACAAGCTGGCAGCAGCAGTCAGGGCTTCTGGTCATCTTCATGAGATCATGCTAGCACGTCCTGTGCACAGCACACACACGCTTGTCATGTTACAACACACACACGTGCGTCGTGCAGCAACTGCTGCTGATCAGCATGATGTATAGCCTGATGTGGCCTTCCATTGCAGAGTCTGCAAAGCTCACAGCAACCAAATGCTCTCTCAGATGCTGCACACCGAGATAGATGCTGCACTGTAACAACCATGCGTAATCTACCCTTCAAGGTGCTGCTCCTAACAGTACCAATGACGTTACTGCTGACGTCAAGGTGCAGCTAGCGGAGGAGCTTCTACATTGAGTCTTTTGTACACAGTTTGCAACACTGCAGGGATGCAATTGGCTGCCACTCTCTCCAACAAGGGTGTGAGAAAGAAGCAAGAAGGGTGTGTGCCCTTGCAATCAATGGAACCGCACACCGTACCATACCACTTGCAGCATGGACCATGCCTTGACAGCCTGCTGAGTGTCATCATCATCAAAAAATCCATTATGCAACCTAATCAAGCCATAGCATCGATGGCAGAGCACAATATTCCATTGCGATAAATGCATATGATGCTGTGCACAAAGGTGGCAACAACAGCAATCAGACGCATGTGTACACACATGCATGCTGATTAACAGCACTGCTGCAGATGTCATCCATCCTAGAAGCTAAAACTTTGTGATGCTTATCACCGACCAAGCGCCCACTATTAAGCAATACTCTGCACTTATTGGAGAGAAGCTGGCCGCAGCAACCAAGCATGCTGACACACAACAGCTTTGCTGTGCTACAGACCACCAGGTGCTGCTGCTGCTGCTGCTGCTGCTGCTGCTGCTGCTGCTGCTGCAGCTTTGGCAGCTGCTGCTGCGTTCTCGCGCTGTGTCACACGCGGCCCCACCACCTTCTTGATGAAGTGCGCAATGCTGTGCTTTCCCTGCTTCATCTCATCATCCAGCTGCTGTGCTGCCCACTCGTAGCTGTTCTGGTTCTGCACAGCTACATACTTGACTTCATCAATCACCTTCTTCAGCTCACACCACCGCTTCCTCTCACCCCTCCTCCAGGACGTGCCCTGCTGCTCCTGCACCTGCCAGGCCTGACCACCGTTGTAGCCCTTGGAGTAGCAGGACCACAGTGTTGGCACAGTGCTGAGGGCGCTGAAGGCTGGCAGGGCCTTGCCGACACGCTTGGCACCTGCTGCTGCTGCTGCTGCCTCTGATGACCTCGTAGCTGTTCTGGTTCTGCATCACCTGTGCAGGCCTTCAGCTTGAAGGCACACTACAGTACAATGCTTTGCTGCCTGTCTGGGTGCAAGGTCATCAGAACATGCACCACGCAACATACGAACACAATGTACGTACCTGGGTCCATCCTGGGGATCAGGCCCTTCATCAGCCCTGCCAGCTGTTGTCCTCACGCGGGCTGCAGACTTTCCTCCCGCCTTTGCTGCTCGGACCAGCACAGCGTTGGAAGAGCCTCTAGATGTCTTATGTCCTGCAACTGTCGCCTTGAGTCGGGCTACGCCTTCTTGTTTGCTGCTTACACAAGCGCAGCTGCTTTCGCAGAAGGCTTACGGTTCCGCGGCTGCTTGTCCATGCTCAGCAGGAGATAAGCGATTTTTCTAGAAACTTAAAGTCTTCAAAAGCCCAGCGCTCTGATCAGCCTGATGCCATTCGAACACCAGAACACCTTCACTGCCCGGGTGAAACATGAACGGCGTGCATGCGCGTATAGGCGTAATATTGGCTGCAATTCATTGTGTAAAGTACCTATGGCGACGCTGAAAGCAAATACGCTGCTGCCTTGGTGACATTGTGACAACAAAGACACCGGCAGCACTCGGGCTGGGCCTGCGCCCAATCTGCTGCACATTCCCGTGCATAGAAGCATTCTATATCGGAAAATAGTATTTTGTACACAGCGGCAGGCCAGTTTGACCGTTCAATCCTGCGCTTTTGGATTCTATGTGCCAGGGTTTCACATAGAATTGCAAGGGGACGAGGGACGCTTGCCAGGCGTCCCCCCCACTGGGCCCAACGTCCCCATTCCCTATTCTATTGGCTACTTAAAGATAAGGGTTCCGGCCTCAAAAAAGGGTCAATTGTCATGATATCAGGATTTATAACCGAGGATAAGCTTTTATGCGCTATTTACATATATGACCGATATGGTACCAAGTTTGATAACACCAACCAAAGTTCCAACCTGGCCTACTTATCACCACCTGATTCGTTCTCGGCTGAGAATACTACAGAAGGGACCAGTTTGTCATGCAAGCGGCTGCCAGTGCTAGCTGCAGCAGGACGTGCCAGTAAAATCGGCAAGGCTGCTGAGCTGTTTGCAAAAAGGTGCACATGCTGAACACCATATGCATATGCCTGACGACCTGTGCAAGATAGCAACCACTGGTTGAACTAGAGGTGCAGGAAACCCCTCCACAGAGTCGGCGGCACGACCAGAACAGCAACCACGCAGCTGGAAATGCCCCTGTCAAAAGGTCACAAGCTTTGGTTTGCAAACTTGCTGCTGCAGCACGTAAGGCAATTAGGTAGGCACTGCTTGCTGAGCAGCGGCTACATCTGCTAACAGATCTGTGCGTCTGCTTCTGCACACACTGCAATGCACTCCTGCCAAAGTCCCTTGGTGATCAGTACAGCCTGCTGCGTCTGGCAGGGGCGGGCACGTCGCTCTGTGCTGCAGACGCCAGGCGCCTCAGCGATGATGTGTAGTTGAGTTCAGCCACTGACCCCTGCTGTGAGCCTCCTGCAGCAGCTGATCCCTGCCTGTCGCTGCCTTGCTGCCTGGCACCGGCCTGCAGTGCAGCCTTGGAGTCTGCCGCTGCATGTGCGGCTCGCCCAGCTGCCCCATTGCTGGGTTGCCTGTCCTGCAGCCACTCCTCTGAGGCGTTGGGTGGCTCTGCCTTGGGCGGCGTGTGCCAGTGGTGCGCATGCCGCAGCATCTGGAGGCGATGGTTGGCCTTGTGCTGCACCTCATGCACCTCCTCGCCCTTGATCAGACCTGCAACACAGCGGCACACGCCACCTTGCCTGAGGCTGGCTTTGGCCTGACGAAGCTTCCGGGTTGAACCGGCACACAATGATGATGCACAGTGCTGGCTGGCGGAACACGTCGAGTTATGCCACCAGCCTGCTGCTGACAAAAGCCCGCACAGTGCACCAGTGCACAGCCTTCTCCATGATGAGAGGCAAGGGTGTGATGCAGGCGTGGAAGCACCCAGCTGTTTCCATGCTGATGAACCGCACGATGCACCACGCCCCGCATCCCCCAGTGCATGCACGACATTGAAGTCTAGGCTTGGTGCCGGCAGCAGCCGGCTGGCTGGCTGGCCTCCCCGCCCCCACCTGCAGCCTGCGTGGCCCTCAGGAAGTGCAGCTGCTCCTCCAGCACCTCTATGGCCACGTGGCGGGACATCAGCAGCGAGCACAGCCGCGGGTGCGCAGGCCGCAGCTCCTGCAGCCAGCACACAACAGCACGCCACACTCTGGGTGCCGCCGCTTGCAGACACAGCCCCGACCCGCGTGTATGGGTAGGGACATGGTATAGACCATCGCTCTGTGTTGTGGGATAAGTCACTTAAGGCAGTCGGACACATCAAAGAATCGGGGCACCAAGAGTGCCAGCTGATTTAAGTTACTGCCAATCTACGGCAGCCTAACGTGTGCACAATGCTGCACACGGCCGGATCTGCAATCTCTTTCACATTCCTTGCAAGACCATTCACCAACAGTGGGCTGGAGCGACTGCAGCACTTTGGGGCCAGGCCGAGGAGCCACGGCAAGCACCCCCAAGAAGGGCCCACTGCTGCCGACCGCGCACGGCAAATGTACTCGCTCAATGCAGCACACACTTATGCCATGACAGCTGATGCAGCGGCTACCCCTCCCTCACTCCCCCACCGGCTCACCCGTTGTGCATACTGCAGTGCAGCTGCCACCTCGTCTTGGCTCTCCCGCAGCACCAACTGCGCTGCCTGCAGTTCCCCGAGTGCCGCTGCCTCATTCTGCCGCTCCCCTGCCCCTGCCTGCTGCGCTTTGCCGCTGCCGGCGCCCGGCGCTGCTGCCACTTCTGCCGCTGACTGTGGTGTGTGCGCTGCGGCTGCTGATGCTGCTGGTTCACATGTCCCCTGGGGTGATGACTCACATGCTGCTGCACTGTCAGGTGCTGCTGGGCCTGCGGGGCACTCCGAGGCAGGTGCGGCAGCGCTTGGTGCACCTGCTGCTTGTGGCGCAAGGAGCTGGCCCAGGTGGCTGGTGATGAGCTGCTGTGCTGCTGTGTGGGCTGCCACAAAAGCGTCGATGAGCATCAACTTGCTGGCAGCCTGCCGGAACAAGTAGCATGAGAGAAGGGGGTGAGCGGGTGGGGAGTACTACCAACGGCGGCAACACGTCACCTTGCTTGCGGAGCAGCTTGGGTGACCAACTCAACTGCAAGTTGCTGTGACATGCTGAACGCGACAGGGATTGAAGCGTAGATTGACTGACGAGGAGAAGAGGGCGCACCCATGACTCGCACCCCCAACTCGCGCCCACACCCGCGCTAACACCCACACCCACACCCAAACCCACACTCACAGCTACACAGAGAGAGAGAGAGAGAGAGAGAGAGAGAGAGAGAAGAGAGGGAGGGAGAGAAAGAGAGGAGAGCGAGATCTGTTCGCGCTCGAGTGGCGTTGGCAGGAATGCTCTGGACAGTCATGCGTGCAGTATGGAGGTCTCCCAGCCCTTGCAGCGCCGCACGCCCAACGCTTGGCACACCTCGCCCCGCCTGAGCCAGCCAGGCACCTCCCTGAGCGCCCCCCAACAGCAGCACCCACCTGCTGCTGCTGCATCGGCACCCCGAGTGCTTCGGCCCCACAGACTCTGCCGAGTGCATCCAGGCAGCTGGCGAGTCCAGGCGTGCCTGCAGCCGCTGCCAGTCTGTCAGCCCCCCAGCAGCACCAGACCTCACAGCCTGCTCGAGGTCTACGTCGCCCTCTGCTGCTGCTGCGGAGGTCTGCTGCAGCTGCTGCTGCTGCTGCTGGGGACGGGGGTGGGAGTGGGGGTGGGGGTAGGGGTGGTGCCACTTGCTGTGGTGACGTGGTGGTGCTGTTGCGTCCAAGCCTCGTCTGTCACCTCCTGCAGAGTGCCACTCTCCCCAGTGCCCAACATCAACTGCTCGTACATCTCGCCTGCAAGCAAAACAGGCATGCCATGCAGTGATTCACGGCATGCCATGCAATGCGGCGCGGTTGAATGTTGCATGCTGAGCCAATGCTCGACAGGTGGTGCAGCAGCGCTGCCACAATGGAGAACATTGTTATTTCGCTGCCACAACTCCACATTGCTGCTACGGTTTATGCGCGGCAACAACAGCATCCCTGTTCCCAAGCCTACCCAGCTGAGTTGTCACACAATCACTGAAAATGCAGCACCTGCTGGCTGGCATCAATCGAACCCCAAGCCCAGCTGCCTACATCCACTTGTTCATTAGTCCACACATAAAAGTATGATTTAGTTAAAGCCCGTCGGCTACGCCATGCAATTGAGGCTAGCCTGATGCAGTGTGGCATGCAAAGAGGACTCCCTGTTCCCCTCCTGCTCACCGTACTTTGCCTTCACCACCTGCAGAAGCCGGCTCCTGAACTCCACCACCAGCTCACGCCAGCCCGACGCCCCATCGCTGCCGCTCTCGCCGACAGCAGCAGCCCTGCTGGCAGAGGCAGCAGCGGCCGGGGCGCCTGCATGCTGCGCCTGTCGCTGCTGCGGTTTGCGCAGCACCTTCTGGTGTGCAGATGCCAGGGACGCCCGCGCGTCGATGTGCGTCCACGCCTGCACCGCAGTGCTGTCCGGCTCCCCGAGCACCTGGCTGGGCTGCAGGTGCTGCAGCTTGTGGCTGCAGATGTTGTCCACCTCCTGCACGGTGGCGGCAGAGCAACAAACCAGGTAGTGTAACAGACGCTGGAGGAGCAGAGCTGAAAAGCGTGTAGTCAGTGGTTGTGGAGCTTGGCGGTGCAGGTGTCGTCCACCAGCACCCCCTGCAAGCTGCCTGCGGCAGCATTGAGAGTTGCTCCACCTGTGACAGCAGCAGCAGTGCTGGGGCCAGCAGCAGGAGCAAGCAAAATAGAAGGATGTCTGCTACCCCCTGCAAGGTGGCATCGGCAGCAGCAGCAGCAGCATTGTAGCAAGGGTGATGGCAGGTGTGAGGGCCGTCCGTCCACGTTGCCAGATGGTTGGATTGCGCCATTGGGCGAACAGCAGCAGCTGCAGGCCTGCGAGGCTGCTACAGACCTGCAGCTACACGTAAGCCGACAGCCATCCTGCTTCAAGGCCTTACAACTTGCACCATGCACCCAGCCGTTGCCCCTGCTGCAGTGTCACTGGGCCACCTGCGACTTTAAACCGCATTGAACTGCACACAAGCGGGCACTACAGTGGCAAGTGCCAATGCGGATGGAGGGCCTGATCAAGCCTGGCAACTCCAAGCCAAGTGGCAGCTCCGCGCTGCGAGCTGCTCACCTGCAGCACATGCTCCAGCACCTGCAACTGCTGTGGCGTCATGCGCAACAGCCCCAGGGCCTTGAGCAGAACCTTGGCAGTGCTGCCGTTGATGAGCACAGTCGAGCAGGCCATCAGCGCCATGTAGAACACGCAGTGCGCTTTGTACTGGTCATTGCTGATGAGTGGGTCAAACAGGATGTACAGAGACATGGCCACTCCAACCTGCAGCACGCCAGCATCAGTTGTTGGCAGGTGGCACCACTATATGATGATCATATGTTGTTCTCACGTTGCGACGTATACACATCACTGCATCGCCCACAGCCCTTTCGGCACTGAAATGCAACACAGGTTGCACACGGATCACTGGGCAGCTCGGGTGGCAACCGGCCCCCAATTTCGTCAAGGGCAAGTGAGAATGCGACTGCTGCTTCCCAAGCAGGCATGTGGCAGGTGCATTCAATTCAACAGGCGGCTGGCTGCATGTGGCTGCTGCATGAACGTGCATTTTGTGGTGTGGCATGGCGTGCTTCAAGTGCATTTGGCCTTGCAGCAACCTGGCGGCCGGCGGTGGTGTGCTGGCTGCACCGCATGCCTGCTGCTGCTGCTGCTGCTGTGAGCACACTCACTGAGCCTCGCAGTCCTGCCCACACCATGACCGCTGCTGTCCTCCAGGTGAGCGCATACCCCACACGCCCACTGCGCATCAGCGGGTAGAACATGGCTATGGAGACGGTGCGGGACACCTGCAGGGGCCGGGCAGCAGACGAGAGCGGCTGTGGCACCCTCTGCTGTGAGCCGCAGAACACCGTGTCACGAGAAACAGTATGCGTGGAAGCATCAACAGCAGAGCTTGGTGGGTGCAGGCACAGCGTAGCAAATCACAATCAGCTGGGTGGCAAACGCCCAACACCAACACAGCAACCACCCACATGCATTTGGCCATGCATGTCAGCAGTTTCAGCCGAGGGATATGCGCTGGCTGCATGCAAGGCACTGCACACCAACACCAACATATAACAACCAGTTGTGCCGCCAAGAGCAGGGCCCACCAGCAGCCACAGGTAGAGCAGCACCGCGTAGCCCACGTCCACCGGCTTCAGGTACTGCGTGAACTCCACCTCCATCGTCAGCGAGGGGTGGTGCGGCCGCGGCGGCAGCACAACGCCCAGCGCAACGCCAATCTGCACGTGGCATGCACGCAGCGGTGGCGGCAGCGTCATGCATCAGCATCAGCGCATGCATACTTGCTGCTCCTTGGGCAAAGAGGCCTGTGAAACCCTGCAACTACAAAAAGCCTCCCCGCGCGCAGGGCAACTAGGCAGGGCTACGTGGATGCAGTCTGCCTGACGGTACCAGAGGATGTCGACAGCTGCGCCTGGCGCCAGAGTCAGCGGCTGCCATGTCAGCACAGCTGCAGCTGGAGCTGTTGCTGCGTGCAGCTTTGTGTGAATTGATCAGGCTGCTGTGCATCAGTCGGGCCATCCGAAGCTGCCACGTCCCACATCATCCACCAGCAAACATGCGGCTCATTCTCAGCCCTGCAGCACATGCTGCGCCAGCCACCGCAGCACCTCACACCGTAAGCTGTGTATGCCGCTGCTGTGGCTGCTGCCAGGCAGCCGCGCCTCTCTCCTCACCCAGATGTACAGGATGGTGTGCGCCAGCCACTCCAGCGACGCCCAGAACACATGCATCTCGGCCTTGGCACGGCTCGCGATGTGGCGGCCACCTGGCAGCAGACATGTGGGCGGCACACGGTGTACTCAACATGCATGTTATGGCACGTGCATGCCCACCCTGCGGTGGCTGACCGTGTGGTTCAGCGACCACCCAATGCAGCAGCACCAGCAGCCGCAGAAGGCACTGAGTGCAGAGGTGCACAGATGACCGACAGGCAGCAATGAATAAAGGACATGTGCCACGTCACAGTGAATCAATGGTGGTGTGGCAGTGTGCAGCAAGCAAGACAGCAGCAGCTGGGAGGCAGGGTAGCGCAAGCTGGCACTGTACCATGCAAAGCACACGGGTTGCACGGGGGAAGCAGGATCACCCAAACGTGACCACAGCCTTTGCAGTACACAACTGTACATGCTTTGCACATGTGGCGCAGTCATCGTGACAGGGCAGCTGTGTCTGTGGCTGTTTGCTCTTGCTGAATGCACGGTCATTGACTGATTTTATCGACTGATTGGCTGCAGCCTTGTGTGAACACAACCATCCCAATCACAGCTGCAGAGGCATGGAACGGATGCGGTGCAGTCATCGTGGCAGGGCAGCTGGGGCTGTGGCCTGGTGTGCGGCGCGCGCCCGCGCACCCATGACGCTCATGCTGAAGCCCATCACCACCACCGCCAGCAGCCCGGACGCGCCCAGCAGCTCCTCGGCCACGTAGTGGCAGGCATACGCGGCGCCAAACGTCAGCATGATCTCCAGCACTGCCTCGTTGAGCATGCGCGCCAGCCACAGCGAGGTGACGACGCCAAAGCCCAGACCCACGGCCGTGCCGAGCAGGGACATCTCCAGGATCGACACCACCATCTGCACAGGGAGGCAGCAGCAAGGGCGCAGGTGGGTTACAGGATGGTGGTGGCGGAAATGGTGTTTGATGTACCAGGTGGTGGCGGAAATGGTGTTTGATGTGCCGGGACGCGTAGGTGTCCGTGGATGAGAGTGGCGGCAGGGATGCTGTGTGCGGAATCGTGATGCGTGCAGGTGTGAAGAGGTGTGCCGTGGCTGGCGCCGTGGCTGGTGCAGTCCAAATAATAATGAGATAATACAAATGGTGCCTTCAGGTGCTGACTGGGCCACACGCAGCTCACCTGCCTCCAGAGCTGATGTGGCAGGCGGAACAATCACCACTCAGAAGGACTCTGAACACAGCATGTGCGGATCTTGTACAAGTTTGCTGCATCATGATGCAATGCACCATGTGTGACGTGACCAAAGGATGCGCGGTGTGAGCAGCTGCGCGGCCGGTGTTGGGCGCTGCGCTCACCTGCCCTGCTGTGAGGCGCGCTCCCTGCACAAACGGCTGCAGCACCAGGAACATGCCCAGCGCGCTGCCATCGTTGATGAGCGCCTCCCCATCGATGACACTTGACAGCTTCTCATCTGCACTGCACTGCACGTGCAAGCAGCAGCAGATGAAGTGGCGCCAAGATCAGCGCATGGCATTGCGCAAAGTAACACTCAGCACGTCTTGTGACAGCAGCAGCTCGGCCGGCAAGCACCAGCGACTGCTGTCTCCAGCTGCTGACACGGCGTGTGCGTAAGCAAGGTGTGGCACTGATGGATGCCACAGCAACTGCGCAGCACAGCTCACCTTGTGCAGCACCGCCAGCACTGCCACTGGGTCTGTGGCGCTGAGCATCGCCCCAAACAGCAGCGCCTCGGGCCAGTTCCAGCCATACGGGAAGACGTACTTGGCACACAGGGCGATCAGCAGGAGGTTGACGACCACCCCCGGCCAAGCCAGGATGAGCACCTGCGCAGCCAAGCATGCAGCAGCAGCAGCAGCAGCAGCAGCAGCAGCAGCGGCAACAAGAGCACCCTCGCCAGCATGTCATGACATGGACTGTGAAGGACCTGGACATGGCGGAGTGGCCGGCGCCGCCGCTGTCAGCAGCCAAGCAGCGTCCAGCTGGTGGCAGCACCACCATGGGCTGCCACGCAGTGCATTGCTGACTTCAGTGCTGGCCAGTTGCAGACTAGGCCACGCCTTTTGCTGCTGCTGCCGCTGCTGTGGCAGGACCTGCGCCTGCCAGCTGCGCAGTGCAAAGCGCTGCTTACGCCTGCTGCAGTACTGCAAAAGTCGCAACAACATGGTGCGGCAATGCTAAGCACGGCACGCATCCCTGACTCCCTTCTGGCCTGCCGTCCCCTTGTCACATGATCGTTAGCTGTTGCCACAACCCACTGCAACATTCTGCATTGGAGCTATTGGCATGGCAGTGGCTGTGGCTATGCCACGCCCTCTCCACCCCTGCACCTTTGCAGTGGCCTAGAACATGTGCCATGGTGAAGGGCTTCACTAACACCCCAGCCCCTGGCCGCTAGCCGCTAGACCCATGCAAGGCTTTGCTTGAGATGCCAGCAAGAGGACATGACTGGGTAACTTCCCCAGCAAGGTCGATGCGGCACAGCATGCTCCTGCAGCTGCTGCAGCTGCTGCAGCTGCTGCCGGGCTGCACGCCCGCAGCGGGCACGCATCTGTTGCTGATCCGGGTACTGCTGTACTTGCCGCTGCTGCATTGGCTGTGCTGATGATGACCCCTACTGCTGCCTCTGTCTGCAGTTTCAGCCGTGCAATGTCCCACCTGCCCCCAGTTCTTGCGCAGCAGGTGCGGCTGCTGCCCGATGGCAGCTGCAAAGCCGATTGCAGGCAGGAAGACGAGTAGCAGTACATGGGGATCGATGTTCTGCACAACAAAAAAATAAAGCAGAGTTCGCAGATCGTGGCTGGTGTTATGTTGCCTCAAAGCACACGAGGTGGGAATGGTGCTGGTGGGATGGTTGGTTGCAGCAGATGCACAAAGACGCCAGCACAACCGCTGCCACTGCCGCTGGCCAAGATTGTTGTGCTGTCCGCTATGTTGACACAGCACCGTGATGCAGCTGCAAGCACACCATATGGTGTCTGGGCACGAAGTCGGTCTGCTTCACCAGCAGCCTATGCAAATACTGCTGCTGCAGCCCATGGAGCACTCGTGCCTTGTTGCACCTCTGTCACGCCCCATAGCTGGCCTGGCGCTGCTGTTTGTATGGTTTGTGTGGTTACGTGTGAGCTCACCATCCATAGTGACAAGGTGGCTGGAAGCGGTGGATGCAGCGATACATAAGGGTGTCAGGGCACGGGGAAAAAGATGTTGCCCATTTGGTTCTTGAACAATTGCTTGGCGCATGCTGAGCATGCTAGGTGACAGGTTGTGTGCAAGTGGACACATGCAGGCCCCAGGACATCCAGAGCAGAGCCCACAAAACAAGTCGGACCAAGATGTCCTGGTGCCTGCTCGCTCTGCTATACTGCCGCCTTTGCGGCAGGCATCATACAGCTGATCTGATCCAGCACATGCCAAGGTGGTGTGACTCTGGCAGTGCAGGGGCATGACGGCCAGACAGCAGCAGCAGCAGCAGCAGCTCACCTGTCAATGCATGGGCACTGTGAGGGATGGCCTGCAGCAGCCCAATACACAGCCCGAATACCTACGAACACGCATCATTGAAATCATGCGACTCAGCTCAAGCAGCACCAGCTGGACGTAAGTCACCGGCGATACCCTTGGAGTGCTTTTAGGCGTGGAGTCGCTCACCAACAGTAGCGCAGTGTAAGGGACAGGAATAAAACCAAGAAAGTGCTTTGTAGCAACTCCTATCACGATACAAACGAGAATGAACAGTAGGGCTTCAGTTGGAGCGATCTGCCCCACTTCCTGCGCCATGATGGTGCAGTCCGTCGACTGACGACAAAAGCAAGTACAGGTGATCACATTGTAGACAAAGCACGCATGTGCTTCGCAGCCTCAAGACGATGGATGGTTACTTCACACCGGCCCGTTCATGAATTGTGTCATCAATAGAGTTCGTCCTGCCTTGGTACCCGACCAAATTCTGCGGGAACGCAGCACAGCTTTATTAAGTCTGTGGCAAACCCTCGCCTTTACAAGCAGGCACTAATCGCTTTTTGGCTTAACCCAACTCCACGCACGCAAGTAAAGTGCAGGAACAGCTCTCTGGGAGTAAACGCTTGCTTCTAGCAGCACAGAATGGCGAGGGGACTGGCGTCTAGCGCCGCATCTGTTGCCCTCGCAACCACAGGTAAGCTGGGAGCCTCATACAGGTACCTGTGCCAGCCTGTACTGTGCTCCTGCTTTGCTGCGCATTTGCCATAGCAGGCAGTGTTAACTGATGATAGCAGCACCAGTCGGCAATAACAAAGGTGAAATAAACATATCTTGTGCTACCACGCCAAACACACACTTGCAACTGTACTGGCACTGTTGGCCTTGCCGCAGCATCTGTTGCTGCTGCTGCTGCTGCTGCTGCTGCTGCTGCTGCTGCTGCTGCAGTAGAGCTAACAACACAACCGGCATTGACTGAAAACGGGTTTCGGCCCTAGCCTGCTTGGCAGCTCGCACCGGCCAGGCTCAGGCCACTTGCTTCTCAGCAAGCCGCGCCGAACGTCTGGCTGTCAAGATGTGCCTACCAGCGGTCGCAGCAGCAGCTGCCTCAGCCGCCGCGCTGCTCGCACTCCTGCCGCCACCCATGTGCGCCTGCCTGGCTGCCGCTGCTGTGTTGGCTTGCAGCTGCTGCGCCAGTCTCTCTACTGCGCTTGCTGTATCATCACCGTTGGCTGCTGCCAGGCCCTGTACCGCAGCCACTGCTGCAGCAGCTGCTGAATCCCCTGTGAGCTGTGCCTGCTGCAGCAGCTGCCTCATCAGCAGGATGCCCAGCTGCAGCTGCAGCTTGGGCAGGCTCGGTATGTGTGCCTGGGGCAGCACCAGGCCAAAGGTGTACACCACGGCCCTGTCCGTGGGGAAGGCGCCATCCAGCAGACCCCTGCACACAGGTCCGGCAGCGGCAGCGATCAACAGTGAGCCCAGCACCTGTGAGTGGCACTTGGCCAATTCATAATGTGCAACATCGCCCACCTCAACGAAGAGAATCAGGCTGCACAGCAAATGAAACCTGACCTTGATCTCAATCTCGAACCCTGAACCCCAGCACACAACACACAATTCACCCCTTCGTTGACACGTCAGCGTTGCCTGATGCACGGCCCAAGGCTGTGGATGCTGATAGGAGGCGGGAACTGTCCAACTTGGACAGCTGGTGAAGCACCAACGTGCATATCCGCCAGAGCCTCAACTGCTGCTGCTGCTTCAAGCTGAATAGCATCAGCAGGCATCGATATAAACGGCAGCAGCAGCAGCAGCAGCAGCAATAAAAACTCTGGCGCATTCTGAGACTAGTGCCAGTGGCAGCGGCTCTCACCTGCGTGGTGTGTAGCCTGGCCAGTCGGCCAGCCGCATCTGGCGCGACTGCTGCAGGAACAGGAAGCTGGCGCGGGCCAGGCCGTCCACGCCCCACCGACCGCACTGGTCCAGGCACAGCGCCACATGCAGCTGCAGGCACAGCAGCAGCGACAAGCCCGTGCAGGCATGACAGGTGAACGAACCAGCAACATGTACGAGCACACATACACACTGACACACTCTGCAGGAACGCCACCCGGGGCACACTCCAACGCAGCGAATTGAGTGTGCAGCAACGCATGCTCCTCGTGCTGCAGCGCCTGCCCGCGCGCACCTTCATGCGCGGCTGCCAGGCAGCCATCTGGCGGGACACACCAGCCAGGAACTGCGCCATCAGCCGCCTGTTGGCCTCGTCGTCAACGCCCAGCAGCTTTGCTGCCTGCGCGCTGTTGCCGCCAGCAGCTGCGTCTGCTGCCTGCTCAGCACTGACTGCCAGCGGGAAGTTCCACACCATGTGCTGCACCCTGCTCATGTGTAGGTCGTCCAGGCCTTGATACAGCTGCGTGGCGTCGACACCGTACCGCACAACCACGCCTTCACAGGACAGCACACACCGGAGCAGAACAGAGCTGAGCGACACAGAGCATAGCAGAGCAGTGCAGGCCGCAGTGACAGAGCTACCTCGGCAGCAATGCGGCCCACACGCAACATCAAGCTAGCCAACCCCGTGCTGAAGCAGGCGTCAATACTGCTGCAGCAACCATGCATGCCTGTGCAGCTCAACAAGCCATGCACATGTGGCAGCAAGAGTGCAAGCCTCGACGGCTGGCCAGCCAGCTCCCAAATGCGGACGGGACGGGACAACAGTGGCGCTTGCAAGTGTGTGCAGGGGGGCATGTGTGTTTACGTTGGCACACACCACAACAACTGATGCGGCACATGCGGATGGGCCTTGTTTCAGTCCCACTGTGGGACGGCAAGGCCAGCACAGCCCACCCTTTGATCTTCAAGGCGCACATGATGCTGACGTGCTGCGCAGCAAGCCAGCTGCGCGGTCACCATGTTTCCCCCTGTGCACAGTTGATGACAACACGCACAACACTGCAGCTCGGGTGACGATGGATGCGGCGCCCTGCTCACCAGCTGCTGCCAGCTGCTGCAGCCTGGCTTCAAGGGCCCGGCCGGGGTAGATGCGCCGCAGACCCTGCTGCTGCTCATAGCTGGTGGCAATAATGCCACACCCAAGTTCATCAGCAGCAGCAGCTGCAGCAGGCCTGGCTGCTGCTCGTCGTTTCACCAGCGATGCTGCAAAGCTGAAGTCACCCTCCCCGAGAAGCAACACCAGCCCACTGTCACTGCCGTTGCTGCTGCTGCTGCTGCTGCTGCTGCTGCTGCTGTTGATGAGCTCGGCCTCGTATGCTGCTGGCATGCCTGCTGCTTTGCTGCTACCCCAGTCAAAGCTCAGCCCCTGCTCTGGCTGCTGCTGCTGCTTCTGCTGCTGCTCCTCAACCTTCGATATACTGGCTGTGTCCACGCCTAAGCTCTTGCCGTTGCTGCTGGGCGTGTCGTGCAGGAATCTGCAAGCTGCACCGTACACGCACCCGCCGCGTGACGGGAAGAAGCGGCAGGTGGGCCGCGCATGCCTGAAGGCGCACCGCGCGCCCCGCCGGCAGCCGCTGCTGCTGAGGAAGAACTTGCAGACGGGGACGGCTCCAACTGTGTCTTCATACCTGCCATACTGCTGCTGCTGCTGCAGCTGCTCTGCTGCTGCCCCGTAGAGCTCGTCTGTGTTGTCGGCAGCCACATCTACCTCTATCAAGCCGTACTCGTTCACCACTCCCCGGCCTGCTGCTGCCGCTGCTCCGTTGCTCTGCCACATGCTGCTGCTGCTGCTGTGGCTGTCCTGCAGTCGCAACAGTTGGGCATCTGACGCTGCGGTGCCTGCCTTGAACACCTGCGGCAGTGCCATCAGTGCAAAGACAGGGTCAACAACAAGTAGACCGCAACACACACAGCTGACGGCCCAGCACTCGCCAACGGCAGCTGCTGTGCGCAGAAGATGCACACCAGTACAAGCGCAACCAGCATCTTAGTTTGAGTCGGCAGGTGCTCGTGACGTATCCCCCATGCAGCGCACATGTGCTGCAACCATGTCAACAAGTGCATCGGAGGCTGCTCAGCGTATGCTGAAGGGCCATGAGTGTGCCGGCAACCCGCACGATGCAGCACAGCAGGCCCCTAGGCACACACCTGCGTCAGCAGCTGCAGCAGCTGCGCGTGCTTCCTGTGGCTGTGCAGGCTGGGCATGCCCAGGTCGTGGCAGCTGCAGCTGCCCTCCAGCGGGGCCCCTGGCGGGCTGGGCAGCAGGCGGCAGCTGTGGCTGGCCTGCAAGGCAAGCAACACACGCGCGGCACGGGAGACGCCGGGAGCTGGTTGCACACCGCCTCAGCAGGCAGCCTGGCAAGCAGTACTTTTTGCCGTGGGGCCGGGAACATGCAGGCACACAACAATCATATGATGCGGATTGTGGACTGCGAATGTGTTCCAAGGGCAAACCCTACTCAGCAGGCCTTTGACGGTAGGCTGTGCGGTTGTTGGCAGCCGAGTTGTCGCTGTTGCGCACCTGCTGCCTGCTGTAGTACTCGGGCGGCCCGCCAGCCCTGTGGATGAAGGTGGGCCGGAACTTGTGCAGCGCTACAGCACACAAACATGGCAGGGCTGCTGGGTCAACACACACACTTGCTGCATGCTGCTGATGCCCAGAGCAGAGTGGTGAGCAGACGATGGGTGCACAGCTGCGTGCATGCTTCACAAGGTCTTGATAATGCACCCTCGGGCTGCTGCTCTGCTGCGTGCCACTTCAGGGTCGTCTGCCGTCACACTCACCTGAGGCAACGATGTTGAGTGTGTCCTGCACATGCCTCAAGCTGGCAGGGATGAGGTGGTGCTGCTGGCACCAGGATGCCTCAGCATCGCTCACAATGGCGGCGGCAGCACTGGACAGCACACTGCGCGGATCAGCAGCAGCCACATCCCCAGTGCTGCCTGCTTTGGCAGCTGCGCCACCATTGCCACTGCTGCCGCTGCAAAGGCCGGGCGCTCCTCGTGCTGCAGGTGGGCCGTCCATCTGCATCAGCTGCTTCAGGCGCTGCACATCGCACCACTGCTGCTGCCACGCCTCGAACGCTGCCAGGTTTGCCAGCAGCTGCACGGATCTGTCCACGCGCAGCCTGCCGCTGCTGGCCTGTTCCCCGCTGCTTACGCCATACCCAAACACGCCTGCCCCTGTTGTACTTGGAAAGTAGCCCCCTGCCTGTCCATCCATCATTCCTGCCCAGTCGGCTGCAGGCCCAGGACCAGCCGTCAGGCTCGCAGCCTGGCCTTCAGCCTCGCCGTCAGGCCCGTAGTAGTACAGCTTCACGTACTTCATGGCACCTGCGCCAAACGGCTGCTTGATGGGGTACGGCGTGGTGTTCATGAGCGCTGCGAGCAGGCATGCCTCCCACAGGTGACCGGCAAGCCCGCCGCGCGCCAGCAGCAGCGACGACTCCAGTGCGAGCGGCAGGGCGGCTAGGAAGGCGCCCGTCTGGCTGGGCTCCAGGCGGCCCTTTGCATTGACAGCAGCAAGGCCCACCTGCGACGGTGACAGGCGCAGGAGGCATGCAGCGCGCCCCGTCATGACACAGTACGTCCTGGGGCAACTGCTCGCAGGTGCGCAAATCCACACTTCACTTGTCTTGCTGGGCACGCTGGTGCGATGCAGAGCCAAACACTGCGTGGGTGTGGAGGTGAGCTAAGACACCAACTGGTTGCATGGAAGCGCCGAAGAGAAGAGCACTTGCTGTTGGCCTCAGCAGGGACCTGCGTTCCGCTGCTGCGACACCCCTCGCGCTGCGCATGCGCCAGCAGCCGCACCCAGCTTGGCTTGGGAGCGGTGCAAGGCCGGGTGATGCTTGGTGCGCGGCGTTTGCTGAGGCGGGCGCCGCACCTGCTGCAGGTACGCCAGGGCGGCAGCCACAACCGCGGGCTGCGGCGCGTCCAGTGCCTGGCCCAGCAGGGCGCCCGGGTCGGACATGGCCCGGCTGCTGGCGCTCAGCAGGCACAGCACCTCGCGCCGCAAAGAGCGCAGCGTCAGCGACGAGCACTCAAACCTGGCGCGGCAGGCGGCAGGAACGCATGCAGGGCAGAGTGCAGAGCAGCATCTGTACGCGTTTGTTGCATGCTGCGCCAGCATTGGTTGGTGGTGGCTGTGTGCAGTACGGAATGTGAAGCTCGCGCGTGTGGGTGTTGGCTACCGCAGCAGGGCTCTGCAGAGTGCCTGCCCAGGTGTGGCAGGAGAGGCGGACGTCGCAGACTGAGCCGCGTGCGGCTCATGCGCAGCAGCAGCAGCAGCAGCAGCAGCGGGGCCTGTGCGCCTCCAGCTGCCAGGCTGCAGCCCGCCTCAGGCGCGCACCTGTCCAGCTTCAGGAAGGCGGCGCGGGGCAGCAGGCGGTAGCAGAACCCCGCGCAGGTCCTGCCCGTGCGGCCGGCACGCTGCTCTGCAGCAGACTGGCTGGCCCACACCACCTGCGCCCGCTCACGGCAGCAGCCGGCATCCCAATACACCTGCCCGCACCAGCAGAGCAGCAGCAGCAGCAGCAGCGTGAGCAGCAGGCACGTCCCATATGTGACGCAACCGCCACAGCAGTCGCTCTGCTGTGCTGAACTACGGAAGTCGCACCAGGCGGCCTGCGTGTGGGGCGGCGCATGCTTGCCGTCGACAGCCACAGTTGAGCTTGGAGACAGCAGCGCTCTCCCTCAACAGCTGCACAGCCATCCAGCTGCGCACCTGGTTTGTGGTGCAGGCATGCAGCTGCGCACCTGGTTTGTGGTGCAGGCATCGATGACGTGCTTCACGTGCGGGATGGTCACGCTGCTCTCTGCAGGGCAGCGGCAGGGCAGCGGCTGCGCAAGTTGGCTCATGCGCAGTGAGAACTGCCAGTGAGCAAGGCCACTGCCAGCCATAGCAGGCCTCCTGCTGAGTTTTGTGGCTGCCTCACGCACTTTGCCGCTTCTGGTGGTGTTACCTGCCACATTTGTCGCCAGGATGACCTTCCTGCTGCCTGCCGCCACAGCCTGCTGCATGCTCTGCATGGCCTCGTCAATGTCGACCGAGGAGTGCAGCGGAAACAGCTCCAGCCTGCAGCGCGGTAGCAGCACCCGCGGCAGCAGCGGGATGTTTGGGAAGCAGGCCGGTGGTCAGGCAGCGTGCTGTTGGTGGCAAAAGGTAGGACTGCCTCAAGCGCTTGATAGTGTGACAGTCATAGCATCAACCAAAGTTGCTGCTGGCACCATGTCTGTGCACAGCTGAGCCTGCCGCTGGCACGCCCACCAGCGTAGCTTGCGGCTGCAGCAGTCGTGGCGCATTCGCAGGCTCCTGCCAGCGGCACGCTCGCTGCAGCTGCTCCCACAAGTACGAGGCACACATTCCAGGGTTGTGATGCTCGGCCTGCCGCACCTGGCTGCAGCCCGCCCCTCCAGGGTGTCGCGCTGTGCCAGCTCCAGCAGCAGCCGGTGCAGCAGCTCCAAGGTTTTGTACGTGGGCAGGAACACCAGCAGCACCGCCTCGGCATCCGCCTCCTCGCTGTGCAGCTGCACGACCAGGTCGCGCACCAGCGTCAGCATCGGCAGCCCCACCTGCATGCAGGCAGCGGGTGCGGGCTCGCAGTGGGTGACCAGGCCAGCACATGCGTCACATGGGGAAACGGCCGGCTGCGCACGCACCACAAGCAAACACATCAAATTTGCAAATCAGCGGGGCAGGTCGACCCATCAAGTGCAGAGTACCAACCGCGTGAGAAGGCACGCCACACAAAGCACCAAGGAAGGCAGTTGCGAGAGAAACACATGTGACGATGCACCGCAGCGCAGCAGCAGCCTGGAAGCAGCGCGCGCATGCAGCGGCCTCACCTGTGCCTGTGGCGTGACGCCTGCCGCCTTGTGCTGCGCCAGCACCTGGCTGTGCTGGGCGCTGTTGGGGTGGCCAGCCAGCAGCTTGGCCACCACGCTCTCAAGGTACACCACCTGCACAGCAGCAGCAGCGGCAGCAGCAGCAGCGCGGGAGATGTCTGCTGCAATCCCCTGAAGCTGGGCCCCAGCAAGGACACAACGCACTTGCTGCCAACCCACTCAACCACCCCAGCACCTTGGTAACCACGTCCGCAGGTGTGCTACGTCAAAAGCTATCGCCATAGCCGCCGTTGCTTCCCCCAGCCTGCTCACCACGCCCTTGGAGGGCATCGCAAGGGCGCCACGCGCCGGCACCCACTGCACTGTGCAGCCAGGGCCGCAGCGCGCCGGCACCCACTGCACTGTGCAGCCAGGGCCGCAGCGCGCCGGCACCCACTGCACTGTGCAGCCAGGGCCGCAGCGCGCCGGCACCCACTGCACTGTGCAGCCAGGGCCGCAGCGCGCCGGCACCCACTGCACTGTGCAGCCAGGGCCGCAGCGCGCCGGCACCCACTGCACTGTGCAGCCAGGGCCGCAGCGCGCCGGCACCCACTGCACTGTGCAGCCAGGGCCGCAGCGCGCCGGCACCCACTGCACTGTGGAGCCAGGGCCGCAGCGCGCCGGCACCCACTGCACTGTGCAGCCAGGGCCGCAGCGCGCCGGCACCCACTGCACTGTGCAGCCAGGGCCGCAGCGCGCCGGCACCCACTGCACTGTGCAGCCAGGGCCGCAGCGCGCCGGCGCCAGCCACCCAGCTGGTGTGCCCGCCTCACCTTCACGGTCTCCAGCCACTGCCCAATGGCGCTGCTGATGCGCGCCGCCGTGTCGCACTGGATGAGGGACACGTGCTCACCCGGCAACTTGAAGTACTGCCTGGCAGCGCCAACAACAGCAGGCAGCAGGGAGGGGTGGCAGCAGCAGGGCAGGGATGTGAGCAAAGCCATTCACTGCGGCTGCCACACAGCTGGGTAAGCGGCGCACCTACCGGGTATCACTGCTGTCACTGCTGCAGCAGCGCACATGCACCCGCAACTCCTGCCCCAGGCACAGTGCACTGCTCCCAGCTGGCACCCCTGCTCGTCAGCAGCATGTGCCTGCGTGTGCTGCTGCGCCCCTCCCCAGACCATATGCATATGCAGGCAGCCCTCGACTGTCACCATGCCACCACAGACAGCACCAATGCCAGCACACTGCCAGCCTTGGCACCAGTCGTCACACCACGGAAGCTACGCCTCGTTATCGGCTCACTTGTACCGCTCCACGTTAGCTGTTGCGCTCATCAGCACAAGCTTCAGGCTGGGCAGCTCTGCAGGCCCCGCTGCTGCTGCTGCTGTTGCTGCTGCGCCAGCTGTGGCGCCCGCCACCAGCATAGCGTGGATGCATGCCAGCAGCAGGTCGCTCTCCACGGAGCGCTCATGCAGCTCATCCACAATGAGGCAGCTGTAGCGCTTGAGTGCTGCTGCACCCTGCAGTAGCAGCAGCAACATAGCCAGCAGCTGCGCTGTCACCCGCTGCCAGCTGCGCCTTTCTCTTGAAGAGCAGCTGAGAAGAGGACGCTGCTGATACAACAAATGAACGGCTGTCAGCAGCTGCTTCTGCACCGGTTACGTGTCTGACATTTGCTCGTGCACAGACAGGGGGCCAGCTGGACAACCGCAAACCGCAGCAGCTGCTTCAGTTCAAGCACGCGGCCATGTTCTTGGTGCTCTCACGTTTGCCCTCAGCTCCTCCAGCAGCAGTCCAGCAGTGGTGAACAGGATCTTGGTCTGGCTGCTGGCCACACTCTTCTGGCCTATGCGGAAGCCCACGTCCCTGCCCAGCTCGCTGCCGGTGAGCTGCGCAACGTGGCGCGCAATAGCCACCACTGCAAGGCGGCGCGGCTGCGTGCAGATGATTGGCCCGGCCAGCTCTTGCTGTAGCAGCTGCGGTACGCGTGAACTCTTGCCACTGCAAGGTAACACATGAGACATGCGTTGCGTTGCGAGCGTGACAGTGTGCAGTTTGAAGGGAAGTTGCTGGCTGGAGCAGGGACGAAAAGTGTCTACACATTAACTGCCCGGTAGCATGTGCTGGCTGCCACTTCGTGGTGGAAGCTGTGGTTGTGCAGTCACTGCTGCTGCTCTGCTGCTGCTGCTGCTGCTGCTGCTGCTGCTGCTGCTGCTTGGTGCATCTGAGCCTCGCTGCAATTGCTAAACAACTGCCGCTGCTCTTCGCCTGTTGACTCCTTGTAATCCATACGAGCTGCATGCTGGTGGCTGCAATAGCTGCATTAGGCATGGGCGCTTGAGACGAGATATATCCGTGCCCGGTCGGACTCACCATCCTGTTCTCCCAATTATTAAAGTCACTCTACTTGTATATACACTGTCTTTGATCTTGTCAGCTACGCGATCTACAGGCAAGGAGGCCATCTCGCTCAGCAGGACTGTGCCCAACCACAGTAGCTCATCGCCACCTCAGTATGCGAAGCAGCCTACGCTAAAGATGGCAAGGCATGCTACTCATTTGAGAGCGGCAGACAACGGGCCAGCCTCCGTAATGAGAAGGATGGCGCCAATTGAGTGCGCGTCCCAAACCCTCCACGCAGATTTTGAAACTGGCGAGCGTGATCAACACTACGAAGGCCAAAAGACTGTTGACTGAAGCTGTGATATGAAAAGTGAGTTATACATAAGTGCCACACTTGATTGATTGCTGTCTCAGCATGCCGACAGGTTGCTCTGGTTCACCTGTTACCTGCCAGGCTACAGCTGCAGGTCACCTAGTAGTGTACATACTATGATCGGGCGCTTGGGCAAGTCCCACAAGGTCACAGAAGATACTGCACAGCCGTTGCAATGCGTCCAGTACATAATTGGTTGATGAGAGTTGGCAACAAACGGGTTTGCTCTTCATCACCATGTAAGAAGCAGCAGCACTTTAACCCAGAAGGAAAGCGAAGCAGACCACCATGTGAGAGGACACGGCACTAGCATGCAGTACACTGGCAGCCCACCCAACCCCCCGCATGTGTAACCCCTGATTTTATTTCGCTCTTCATCTGCCATGCTGGCATTTACTTGGGTGCAGGACCTGCAGCTGTAAGGCATACTGGTTGCAAGCAAGCGCCAAGGGATGTGCCTGCTGTTGCGTTGCCATACCAACTCAACCACTAGTGCTCCGACACACTCCACCACACACTCCCCACCACAGCGTAACCTCTGTCCTGCACTGCCATTTGAGGTGTCATGCCTGCTTCTTGTCCCCCAGTGATCCCTATATCCACTGCCCGCTGGTGCAGTACTGCTGCAGGAAGAAGTGCTGGGAAGCAGTATCAAACGAACCACAGCTCTAAGAGCGACGTATGACTTCACAGGCTACCATCATCAAATCTTATTGCGTTTGCCGTGCACGATGCATATCAAGCACATGTTAGCACACCGCAAACAATCCATGTGTCAGCAGCATGTTACCAGACAAGCAGCGTTCTGCTGCAGCAGCCTTTTGAGCTGCATCAAAGCATGCATGTGTGACAAGTATGCTGTGTGTATGCACACAGCTACATGACTGCTGCTGCTGCATTCCTTCAGACTCTGAAGGACCACTAGTCCTGCCAACGCTGATGCCACACACGCAATGGTCAATGCTTGGTCTGGGGTGCCTGAACAACAGCTCCTCCCATGCTCGTAAGTATCTTGATGAAGCTCGTCAGAGTCTCAAATCATGCTGCAAAGAGATTGCAGCGCACTCCCTGCTTATGTAGCTGCCATGTTTGCATATGCACAGAGCAGCACTCGCGCACTCAGCAGCACTGCACGTCTTCTGTGCAGCTGCACAAGGCTTACCCCTGGGCGAGGGGCTTGAACAAGTAACACAACACAATTGTTACAACATCCTGCTGAAACTTACTGGTGCCTCTCACTTGGCTAGGCTGGCATAACAATCTGGGTAGTGCTGCAGGCTGTGGCCTAGGCAGCAGCATATACATGCCCTACACACTTCACACTTCAACGTCGCACATTGTCCCAGCTCATGAGCAGCTGGCATTGGCTACCCTGATTCTCTGCCCTGGCCACCAGGTGGTGTTGCGTCCACCGCCCGCACCAGCCTGCCCAGCAGCAGCACCATCGCCGCCACCACCAGCACCGCCGCCACCGCCAAACAAGGCACCCAGAACGCCGAGTGGCGGCCTGAGGTCTCCACGCTCCAGTGTGGCGTTGCCAGCTGCTGTGCTGTTGTCAGCAGCCACTTGAGCCAGCTTACGGCGGACGCCAAGGCCAGCAGCATTGCTGCCGACGCCACCAGCTGTGTTACTGATGTTGCCGCCGATGTTGCCAAGGCCACCTGCACCAGCATTGCTGCCGTCCGCCCCACCTGTTGCACCACCAATGCCACCCAGTGCATTTGTGGTGCTTCCTCCGACACCACCAACTGGATTGTTGCTGCCAAGGCCACCTGCACCGATTGGGTTGCCGCCTGCAGCCACACCCTCATTGAATGTTGCATTGCTGCCACCAGTGCCGTTTTTTCCTGCGGTTGCATGTTGCATTGCCGCAGTAACGTTGCTGCCGGCAACGCTACCTGGTGAGGCCAGCAGGGCAGGCAAGTTGCTCTGGCAGTTGGCCAGCAACAACAGTCCATTGTCGCTTGGGCCACGGGCTTGGTAGGTGGCAAGAGTAGTGTTGGCAGAGGTTTGGTTGGTGCCCACCGAGGACACCTGACCATGCAAGGAAGCATGCAGCCAAGCGGTGCAGACAGCTCGGTCAGCAAGCAGCAGGGCGGAACGACAGTGAGGGGACAGTTTCAAAGGGCTGCAGGAGCGGAGATGGCAGAAGTACATGAGCCGTAACAGCTTCTGCTGCATGAAAGCAGACTTGCTGCTTTGCGCCAGTTGAGCCTGTGTCTGCTCATGTACGCGCCATATGGCATGCATGCAGACCGGGCTTGACGCAAACACAGAAATGAGTACAGCGGCACAGTGACGGTGCACAAGATGGACATGCTGTTTGGATACAGCTCTTCCCCTGGCCGCATTGCTCTCGGTCCTGTTCCGGCACACAGCCAAACTTCGCTCACGTCGCTGTGGGCCACAGGCAATGCAGCAGCCGGCATGAGACTGTGATGCACAGAGCGTGCATCGGGACGGATGCACTTTATTGTGTTAACTTCTCAACACTCCAAAAGCGATTGCGCTCACGTCAGCACCACAACGGGGTTGTGCTGGGTGCTCAATGTGCTGCATGGCTGGTGAGCATCAGCGCACCTGGGAGGGTGGCATATTGAACACGTTGCGTGCCAGAGCAATTATGATGTCAGGCTCACGGAAAGTGATATGTACAGGGGGCAGGTGGGGGAGGAGGCGCACAGCAGAAGCCCAGCAGGTGGGCAGTCCAGCAGGACGCAGCAGCACAGCCAGTTTTGAGCCGCATTGGTAACCCAATCTCAAGTACAGAACTCTGTTTTTTAACACGGTCTGCAGCAACATCATACGAGCAGCAATCACAGATGAGAGGTGGCCCACTCGAAGCTGCGTCTGTCGGCTGTGTCATCAAACTGGCTGGCGCACGGCAACCAATGCGAGTGCTCTGGCACTCGCATTGGTTGCCGTGCGCCAGCCAGTTTGATGACACAGCACACACAGAGCCAGGGAGCTGCAGGAGTTTGGGCCCCACTTGCTTGCAAGACACAAGCAGTAGACCAGTGCATACCTCGCTGATGTTGTTTCTGAACTGCACGGTGACATTGGCATTGCCGGCGACTCCTGTGCTCGACCCAGCAGCACCTGCCGTGATGCCTGCTTGTTGCAAAATGCTTGTGTCCGCAGCGCCTGCGCATGTACGACGTGCAAAATCAAGGATCGCGTCTGGCAGTGATCAAGCAGCAGCAGCGGCATGTCATCCAAGGTCACCTGCATCACCCTGCAGCAGGCTCCTGCTAAGCTGAGCGCTCAGCCTGCTGAGCTGAGCGCTAGCGTGTGTGCTTTGAACCAACAGCAGCACCATGAAGCAAGCTGATTGAAACATCCCAGCTCTTTGCTGTCAATGTCGCGGAGACCTGTGGTTACTATGCGCAGCAGATGCCGATGCAGGCGTGTCTTTTGCCTGATGGAAGACCCACATTTCAGAGTGACATATGCTGCAAACTTTGTGCGCGTCTTCTGCTGTGGCCTGCAACTCAAGCCCTTCTAATATCGGGATAGCATCCGACATATCTATGCCGTTATCCAAGAATGAGGCAGCAACCCGCCGATGCACCTGGTTTCGTTTGGCGAGCAAGTACAACTATCGCCGCTTTTGAGATGCCGTCGACTGCCTCCAGCTGTTGACCGAGGGCATTGGTACAAGTATGTTTAAAGATCGCGGGAACGGCGTGTTTGCTGACTACATGCGTTGCAAGCTGCGTGTACTGCAGTTGTACAGCTGATGCAGCTGCCACCGGCAAATGCATGCTGTGTGCGCCTCCAGCCATACTCGCAGTTGTTTGGTGAGGACATAACTGCTGACAAGCCATGTGCAAGTGGCCTACAAGCGCGCCAGTGTACTGCATGCTAGTGCCGTGTCCTCTCACAAGCGCACAGCATGCAAGCATGTCTGGTGTTGCATTGGTTCAGCATGTTGACCAGGTGAACAGTTGAGCCACTCCGCAACAATTCCAATGCATGCATGCATAATGCGCACATTTTCAGTTGACAAGGGCTATCTACCGTTTGCGGGAATGTTGAGACGCAAAGGATGCAGGGCAAGCAAGCCAGAGCAGATCATAATGAATGTTGACAGGAAGAAGGACCATCAGCATTACCATACCCTGCCAGACAACCGGTTGTCTGGGTACCCTAGGCCTGCAGGCACTGATGTACGTGTGCGCAATGCCAGGCATGTACTTCAAAGGCCTGCACTGTTATTGGGGCTGGCGCTTATCATGATCACAGATAGCTGTCACGCCAATCCAAGCGCTGCCTGCACTGCCCGCTTGTCGGCATAGGATCCTGTAGCCTCGGCAAGTAACAAAGCATTTGGGCTTTGCAACACCGGTTCATACGGCCTGCTTGTTCCTCTGACTTTCTTGCTGGCAGCGCCAGCTGGCACTCAACACGGCAACTGGCAGCCCCAGGCGCATGTCACTCTAGCTGGCCGCTCCACAAGACCACAGTCCGGCTGGCTCCAAGCATACCGCACTCTGGCTGGCATTTATGCCGTAATGGCGTGTTGTGATATTACAACGCATTGTCACGCAAAGTAACAACACCAGCTGAAATGTTGGACAATATGACCTGTTACGCTTGATCTAATTCAAGCTCAGACCTGACAAGTGATGGGAGTTTTGCTTATGCATTGTGCTGCCAGCTCTGTGACAATCAGCTCTTGTTCAGGCAACATCCCACACCCCTCACAGACCCAACCCCTCCGATCACCGTCCCTGCCGGCGACTCACCTGAGAGAATTCTGGGTACAAGGGGATGCAATTCAAAAACCGCAGTACACATGAAAGAACTGATTATAATGAAGGAATTTATTACAATGGCTGTCTGCAGTGGTCTTGGCTGCAGGTACGCACGCTGCTGGCCTGGCACCCAGGTCGCTTTGACCAGCTGCCCAAGCAGACCTACGCAGCATGCAGGAACACGCCGATCTACTTCTGATGGTGTTCCAAGGGTAGTGTCACCATGCTGCTGAGTGTCACCGCTGTCAGTTGTACTGCTGCCGCTGCTGCTGCCTGCGCCGCCGCTTGTGTGGGAATGCGGCCCACCAGGCATCAGGGAGATCCAGCAGCGCACCGTACTCCTGCGTGGGGACGCCCAGCACCCGCTGCGTGTGTGGCGCCTGCTGCACTCCCTGCTGCTGCTGCTGTGGCTCAACAATAACCGCATGTACAGCGAGCTCAAGGGCATCCTGTAGAGCTTGCCTGCGCGAATCAGACACCACAGAAGAAGACTGTCGAGCCAGGGATGCGATGGTGAAAGACATGCGGCACACTCTGTGCCTGCTGTGCTGCTGCACGGTCCCTGGCAATTGCCAGAGCTACAGAGCACTTGCCCTCCAAAGTACACACTTGCCGCACATCAAAGATGGTACAGCAAGGTGGAGTTACACTGCTGTTTGTGACTGCATGCATTTCTCGGTACCAGACACAACATCGGCGTCGCAGCGCTGGTCCTGCAGGCCCACCTGGCAGCAGCAGCTGTCACGCCAGCGTTGTCGGTGCTTGCGCCCGGCTGCATCAGCAGCCCACGCATGTCTGGCAACACCAGCTGGCCGATCTCTCTGACCGCAACAGAAGCGTCTTCTGACGTTGCCACATCACCAGCTGCTTGCAGTGCCAGCCAGCTGTATGTGTTGAACGGCCCAAGCACAAACAGAAGTGCAATGGCTTTGCAGCACAGCAGCTGGTGCAGCTGGCCCCAAGCAGGAGGTTGCCTGCTTTGGTCGTCGGAGTCGTCGCGGCTCAGCAGCAGCTGCTGCTGCTGCTGCTCCTGGCCAACTGTCACAACCATAGACAGCGGAGGAGCGCCCAGCGCATGCTGCACTTCCTGCTGCTGCTGCTGCGGCTGCTGCCACGGCTGCTGCTGCTCATCTATGCTGTCATCCTGCTGCCACAACTGCTGCTGCTGCTGCTGCTGCTGCTGCTGTGCTTGGACCTCCTCCATGCTGTCCTGCTGCTCGAACAGCACCATCTGCTCCGCTACTTGCAACGTGAGCAGGTCTTCCAGCTGCCCCTTGCATGCAAAGACAGGCAGCAGCTCGCCGGGGTCGGCCAGGCCTGCCGCCTCCCACCAAGCCTGCCGCTCAGCAAAGCAGCGCTGCAGGGCCTGCCACAGCTGCTGCGGGCTGCTGCCTGCTGCCACACCGCCAGTGCCTGCAGCAGCTGTGGTACTGCCAGTTGCTTGTCTGCTGCTGGCCGCTGTGCCACCTGCTGCTGCGTCTGCTGCTATGCAGTCATCAGCTACAGCTTCTGCTGCAAGCTGTACAAGCAGCGCTGCCAGCAGCATCCAGGGGTGAGGCAGGGCTTCTGCGGCGGCTGCTGCCTCAGTGCCGCTGCCATCCTCAGCTGCTGCTGCTGCTGCTGCTGCGTCCAGCGCTGCAGCGTCCAGGTGAGCCAGCAGGCCCTGCACCGCATGGGCAGCGCAGCTGCTGCAATGACCGCACTGCTGCATGAGCCCTGCACAGCACCGACAGCACAGGCAGGCAGGCAGGGGCATCACACTGCTGAGGCAGGGCACACGCCTTGACCACTCAATGTCAGCCCATGCAGCTGAAAACATCTGCTGCATGACGCAGCTGCCACCACACCACAGCTCCGCACCCAACACCAGCAAGCGCCAAGATCCTGATCCAGAACCATGCGCACGCTGCGCAGGCCCCCTCCGGGCTACAGCGGGAATGCCACGCGGTGAGCAGCGGCGTCGCCCACCCTGCACAGCGCCCAGTGCCCAGGGGTCAGCCAGCACCACCTCCAGGCACAGCGCCACGTATTCATGGACCAGCGCAGGGCTGGCAGCAGCACCAGCGGCAGCAGCGGCACCGCCGCCATCGGTGCTGCCAGCACCTGCAGCAGCGCCAGGAGGTGCCTCACGTGGCAGCTGCTGCTGCAGCAGCAGCGCCAGCAGGCTGAGTGCTGCCGGGCTCCTGGCTGACGCGCCCACCGCTGCGCGTGCCGCCTCGCCTGCCTCCGCCGCCCTGCCCGACAGCACCAGGCTGTGGCTGAGCAGCAGGCTGGGCAGAGAGGCTGCAGGGGCCATGTCAAGTGCTCTCTGCAGAGGGCGGCAGCAGCAGCATGGCAAGTGAGCGATTGTGACAGTGCCCGCCCTCTGCTGGAGGTGCATGCATCAGCATGCCGGGGCACCAGCGCTGCTGCTGGTGTGGCACAGCGTGTGTTGGCACAGGGCGGCAGCAGCCCTCCGACTCACTAGTGGCCAGCGTCACATCAGCCTGGCAGCCTGCGCAACACCTGCAACTGCACCTGCGCCTGGCACGAGCGGCAGCCCCCCAGCAGCCCCAGCACACGCATGCTGCATGCCCCCACACCTCTGCCGGGCGCTGTCACACCTGCAGCAGCTTGATGGCGTCATCCAGGTCAGCCTGGCTGCCGCTGCTGCTGCTGCTGGCAGCACTGCCAGCCACAGCTGCGGCAGCTTCCCGCCGCGGCTGCAGGGGCACCTGCAGGGGGCCAAGCATCTCCTTGGCGCGCTGCTGCCGCCATTCCGCCCTGCTGCTGCTGCTGCTGCGTGGTCTCCTCTGCTGGCCGCCAGCCGCTGCGTTGGTGAGGCCCAGGGCCTGATCCAGCCTGCAGCAAGGCAGCAGGCGGCCAGCACGCCACGCCCAGTTTTTGGCTTGACGTCCAGCACCCAGCCAGCACACAGGACCAGGGAGCTGCACAGCTCATGCTCAGCGGCGACGTGCAGGCGTCGACACTTTTGCGCTGCAGCCCAGCGAGCTGATGCTGATGTGCAGGGGAGCACCCCGCTGCAGTGCGCAAGCCATGTGTTCCTGGCTGGCGTCAGCAGAGGGGTGGCCGCCGCGCCGTGCTGCTGACCGCTGCAGGCCCGCGCACCACGTCCTGTGCTTCATGTAGCCAGCCAGTGCCGCCATGTGGTAGGTGAAGCTGGGGTTGGTCCTGCTGCTGTGCCGCGACAGCTCCTGCGACAGCAGCGCAAGCCCCTGGCGCACCTCCGACGGCCGACACTGCAGCCAGCAAGGCCATGCCAGTGGACAGACCGTGCCCGGCCAGGCAGACAGCAGGGCACCGGCAGCGTGAGTTTTCCTCAAGTGAAGCGGCCCACACAGCTCTGCACAGGGGCTGCTGCTGCAGGGAACTACCATCTTCTTGTCAGGGGGTCGCAGCTACATAGTACAAATCAAGTGTGGCGGGCTGCGGCATTCTGGAACGCCTGTCTCACCGCAGGTCCCGGCTCTGCCGCTGACGCACACAGCCGTGCAGCATCTGCTGCTGCTGTGTCTGCCGCTGTCTGCCTGCCTGCTGGCTCACCAGGTTCCAGTGCATCACTGCCAGCTCAATCTGTGCGGCCTGGCGCATGCCGGTCTCATGCAGCAGCACGGTAGCCACCTTGCGGATGCCACGCTTCACCTGCAACACAGCAGCAGCAGCAGCAGCAGCAGCAGGGCAGCAGGGCCTGCCTTCTGGCTACGCAATTCGAATCTTTGGTAAAATCACGCACAGGTGCCTAATGTATAACACAGGGGCACACCCACATCATGCTGCTGCTGCGTGGCAGGTGCCGCTGCTGCCCACCACGGCGCCAGCTCCTGCTGCCACGCGTAACGGCGCGGCTGCCGCCCGCAGCATGGTGCTGATCACACGCACACCTGCTCGTGTGCCACTGTGTGCTGCTGCAGCAGCTCCACCACGTTCCACATCACCTCCACCAGCAGCTGGAAGGCAGCGCCGACGGCACCAGCTGTGTTGGCGGTGTGGATGCCCTCAGGCTGCAGCCAGCACGGCAGGCCCACAGCATGCACCACCATCCAGCGCCACACGCGCGCAGCAGCAGCAGCAGCAGAGCAGACAGCAGGTGCGGCCCAGGTCAATCGGTTGCCAGGTTGGCAGCAGCTGCGCATTGGGCTGTTGCTGAGTGTAGCTGCCAGGCTTCCTCAAGCCGTAGACAAGGATGAACGCTTGCTGCTGTCGCTCCTGCGGCAATTAGTGTAGCCAGCCTGCTGCACCTCCTGCCGCTGCTGCAGCGTTGCTGCTGCTGCCGCACCTGGCAGGCCAGCAGCGCTCCCACTGCCCCAGCTGCGGTGCAGTAGTCGCAGCTGAGCATGGCGTGCCGCATGACAGCGCCCAAGTTGAGCCGGTGCTGCCGCCGCACCTGCGCAGGCCGTGACATATGCAAGCAGCAAGTCTGCTGGTTTGGCACACATATAATGTAGGCACACATATAATGTAGGGGTCAGCTGGAGTGCACTGGCTTGGCTTGTGATAGTGCATGTCTGCTGACGGCTGTGCTGGGCTCTTACCCTAGCTATGTTGCTGTACTCCTCCGACGCAATTGTCTGTATCTTTGGCGCTGTGCCTTCTTTGTCGTCCAAATCGTCTGGATAAGCGCCGTCCATCGCTCCAGCTGCTGCTTGTGCTGCTGCTGCCACTGGCCCACTGCTGCTGCTCCTGCTGCTGCTGCTGCTGCTGCTGCTGCTGCTGCTGCTGTTTACGCTGCAGCTGCTGCGCTGCTGCGGTCCCGACCCCGCCTGCTGCTGATGAGCTTTTCTAAACAACAATCAAGTAGTGTGGTTGTGACTTGGTGACGTAGCTGCTTGACTGCCTCGTTCTGCACTCAACACGCAGTCTTGGATGCAGTTCTTGTGCAGTACGTGCCTGCGACCTGGGCTTCATGGCGAAGATACCAATCACGAAGTGGATAGCGCGTGTGTTACAGTGACTCACATCCGCGTGTGAGGCTCGCGCCGGCAGCTTGCACTTCGCAGTGACAGGTGGAAGGTCACCTGACTGACACAGATGACAAATGAGTGGGTGACAGAGCTAGCATCTTGTAAGCCAAGGCAGGCCGGATGGACCAGAGGATTATTCAACTGATGGGATTACGACAATCCCATTGCAGCGGAAGTATACAGGTGTTCGTGTACGTCACGTATCTGAGCAGCAGCAGCTGTAATGCGCGCAGACGCCGGCGCCTCAATGAGCAGGACAGGGAACATACAGGCGTACCGGCCGATTCCAGCGTGGCTTCTACAAAGTCAACTGTTTGTTTGGCTGGGAGCAAGATGTTCACTGCACTGATGTGCGCTGCACAGCGCACGCCGCGCGCGTGCAGGTCTGCCTTCTAGCATGCACAGCGCTGTACATCATGTGGCAGCTGCATACAGGTGTAATGCACACTGCTGATGTGTTTGTACGCGTTGCAGAGAGGCACAAGGAATGTCACAATACGTTTTGGAATGTTTCCTGTTAAAGATGCGGAGCCAGTTGTGTGAACACATCAGTATCCAGCCGGCCCCTAGGGGCCTGCCAGGTCATCACCCCGCCCTAAGTACTAAAGTGCGTTGCAGCAGCAAGTTGCAATTGTTGGAGTTTGCAGATCTAAATTGAAGTAAACCAATCTCCAGGGTGGAGTTTTGGGCTTTGGCGTGTCATAGCATAACTTCGCGCCACGCTCCACCATATCAACCCGCCTGCTTTTGCCAAGACTCTGCGCGCTGACACAGTCCTGACATTGCCTATTATAACGTTATACAAACCTGGTGATTTATTGTCTGCTTGCACTGAGCACGACATCATTAGTGCCGGCCCAACCTCGCCTTTCCTGGTGCTCAACGCACGCAGCAGCTATGAGCCCAGCAGCAGTGGTCCCAGTTGGTCACATGGATATGCTTCCAGCCCGCAAGGCGGTGGCCAGCGGCCTCAGCGAGCAGGTGGCGGAGCTAGGTGCATCGGGCAAGGCCGCTCCAGCTTACGACTACGTGGGCAGCATTCAAAAGCATGCTCAGCTGTCTGACATGGAGAAGCAGTCATTGCTGTGGGTGCTGGCGCAGTCGCCGTGCTTCCACCGACTCATCCAGCCTGCTGACATTGGCGGGCATGCCATGCCGGACTGGGTAAAGTGCACGGGATCGGGCATGCTGGGCATCCAGACTGCGCGACAAGATCCAGTTGCACCTGAGCGGGTGTACAAGATGCGTGGCATTGCAGAGATCCCTGCCAGCACAGAGGTGGGAGCACACAGCGCACAGCGCAGCTGTAGTCACAATGTACAGCTGCTGTGAAGCAAGCTGTCATGCAGCAGAAAAGTAATGAGCACATGCTGCTTGCTGTAGGTGGCATGAAGTAGCAATGGCAAGCAAAGCGGCATCTAATCATGAGGTTGCGCTGCAGCAACAGGGTCATCAACTGACATCAGCAGCAGGTTGTGCAAGCTTACTGCCCATGCCATACTGCCCATCCTCAGCATTGATCTGCTGGTTCACATTAGCTTGTCAGCTGCGTGTTGACTCTGACAATTGTGAGAAAGCTCTTGTTGATAGGCCGCATTTCTAATCTCAGCTGCCCTGGTTTCAGCTGAGCCTGAGACATACTTAGAGTGCTGCTGCTGCTGCTACTGTTGCAGGTGACGTATGAGCTGGTGACTGAGTTTGAGCAGATGCAGAAGTGGGACAAGATGCTGCTCAACCTGCAGGTGCTGGAGCGCTCACCCAAGCAGTACCCCATTCTGCGCATAGGCACCTTCATCAACACATACGGCGTGCCAGGTGACGAGCTGTCAAGGCTAGCAGTCGCAGTCGCAGTCGTAGCAGCAGTAGCAGCAGTGCGAGTCCATGCAAGTTGCAGCAACTTCATTGCTGTAGCATCTGACGGCACTGCGGGTGGGTGCACCAAAAGAACTCACCATGGACGAATGCTGCATGTCACTACAGCATGCAATCTGCACGCTGAGCTTGCACACATACCCTGGTGCAAGGCAGCGGCAGCAGCCCAGCCTAGCCACCTTCAAAATACTCACCCTGGCTCCTGTCCTCGTCTGCCACCTGCCTGCTGGGCTCACCAGGCATGTCGTGGCTCTTCAACGAGCGTGAGTTCTGCTGCAGGGGGGTGGCAGCACACTTCCCTGATGGCACACGCGCACTGGCAGTCTACACGCCGCCAGAGGCGCACCCCAATGACAAGGGGGTGGGCAAGCCACGCACCATCCGCGCGCACATGGGCGTGTCGGGGTACGTGGTGAGCCCGTATGCTGATGGGGCGCGGCAGCACCTGGGCGATGACAAGTGCCAGATCACCATGGTACTGCAAGTCGACCCCATGGTGAGGCACGGCGACTGGCCAGGGCAGCAGCAGCAGCAGCAGCAGCAGTGACAGCATTCAGTTGCCACATCAGCAAGGGCACGGGCAACAGCAGCTGCCAACGGAGTTGTGCAAACAGCTGAGGGCCGCACAGCTGTGGCAGCACAGCTGCAGCATGGTGGCAGCCAGCAGCAAGCAGTCTGGTGTGATGCCTGTGCTGTCACAAGAGAGAGCTAAGTAGGCTGCATAATCTGCTGTTGTTGATGGATACTGGCAACACCAGGTGTTTGTATACAAAGGACAAGCGCGGGCACCTCTTACTCACCTCACAGCATCGTCGATCAACTCTCTTCTGCTTGTTTGGTGTGCTGCTGCCGCTACAGGGCAGTGTGCCGCTGCCTGTGTACAACGCTGTGAGCATGATGATGCCCATGAACCTGCAGCGCGTCAAGACGGCAGCAGCAAAGCTGAAGCCAGAGGAGAAGGCGGCCATGCTGCAGCGGCAGCTGCAGCATGTGGCAGCCTCAAAGGCGGAGGTCGCTGCTGCAAGCGGCAAGGGCGGCAAGGGCAGCAAGGGCAGCAAGGGCAGCAACAAGACAAAGTAAGCGGCTGCAACATCCTCGGCTGCACCAGCAGCAGTGGCATGCCATGTGGGGCCTGCTGGGACGGGGCCTGCCGTGCGTGCTGTGGACTTGCAGTGCTACCGGGCAGGAGGGCAGGCAGGAAATTTGATGGTGTGGGCGATGCAGCAGCCCGTAGATGTACGGTCAGGGCAGAAGAACAGGCAGCAGAAAGAGGGGGGGGGAGGGTGTGACATGCATGAGCAGTTGGGGTGACGCTGGGAGGTGCATGCCTCCAGCTGGAGGCAGCAGTCAGGCAGGCGTGGTGGTGTGCTGCCGGGCCATGGCTTGGGGGGGGGGGGGGGGGGGCGGGCAAACAGCGCCGTCAGGCGCAACAGCACCAGGGGCTGCTAGGCAGCAGTGTGCATACCATTTGCCTGGGCTGTACTATACAACTGTGGGCAGCATTTTGAACAGCAGGCCTGTGACGACGTGATGCATGGCTGCGTGATCGGCAGTGCGTGAAACCCCCATCTGGGGCAGTGAAGAGCTGGTTGCAACTGGTCACACCTTGGCGGTGCCGTGCTGGGATTGCATGCCTTCAGCGATGAGTGCTTTGATGTGTTTTGTTGCTAGGATTTCAACCACTTGATGGTCGGGAAGTTGGTGCTTATGCCAAATGAGGCTTCAAGCCTGAACAGGTTGTTACAGACAACAGTGTGCACTGTTATGCACACATGCATGTTGCATCACTGTGTGTAAGTAACATGTCAAGGGTGTGGGTGAGTCCAGGTGTTACTGCAGATGTGGCTTAACTGACTACATGGTTTACTAGAAACCCTTGTAACATGATGATGACAAAACTCATAACCACCCAGTACTGAAAACTGAGCTCTGAGCTTGTTGAGGTTGCGGTTTCTTCCGGTTGATGGTCTTCTTTTGAGTTTTGTGGACCCCATGAGCCTTGTTTGGCTCCTTTGCGGGTGGGCCAGTGGCCCTACTTTGGTAATTCGTGGTAATTCGTGGTGGAAAACCACTGACGCGCTGCATCAGGTATATACTTGATTGGGTTTGCAAAGGCAGGTAAAGTCGGTGACAAAAGTCTTTGCCAAAATGTCTGTTTCAAGTGAACTATGTAACACCAGTCCAGCACAACAGCTGCAGAACCTGAGTGCCAAGCAGTGCAGCATTAGTATGCATGTGTGCTACATGATCCTTGCAGGTCAGGGGAAGCCACTCCCCCCAACCACCCCCAGCACCCCCCTGAATATGCCAACACCAGCAGCCTGCACATGGCCTCAAATTGCCTGATTTGGAATGCATGATGCACACAACAGTCACACCAGCAGCAAGCATGCCAACAACTCCAACCAGTCTAATGCTGTGACCCACAGATGATGTACTTTTGTCAAGCATGCATTGCTGGGCCTGCAGCAGCCTGATGCAGCAACAGCCAGCCCAAACATGACAGCACTGCCGACAGCAGGTGCAGCAGCACAGCAAAAACACAGCCAAACACAACAAGCAGCACCACACACACAGCAGGGGCTTGCAACTCAAAGTGGTGGCAGGCCTGGACAGCCAAAAAGAAGGGCTCTTTGTTCACTGCTGCTGCTGCGGCTGACGGCTAAGGCTAAAGCTACGGCGCGCGCGGGATATTTACTGTATGAAAGCAGCAGGAATAGAACGTGCGACCGCTGGGATCACACGCCAGCACGCTACCACTGTACCATTGGGACAGCTAGCAGAGGTTGGCTGATGATGTGTAGCACTGATATGTGACACCGAGTTCATTTGAGCTATGCTGAGCTCGTGGCGGAAAAAAGGTCAGCTAAGAGCATTCAACATGTTGCCGGCAGGTGAGAGCCTGCCGTGTCGTGCGGTGTGGCTGGCTTGCTCCCCTCATCACAATGCGCACCGACTGGTGTGGGATATGGTCTGCCTGGCATCTATACATGCGTTGGAAAAAGGCCGCAAAGCGGCCTGGGCTGTGGCAAGTGATCTTGTGGTGCCTGTGCTGGTGGAGCAGGTGGCGGTACGTGCGGCACTTGGTGCTTGTTGGGATGCGCTTGCTGATTTTGCCGCTACGGCCAGAGTGCCGCGGCGGTACAAGAACCAGCTGTTGACCCGGCAGCCGTTTATCTCCTGGCACACTGTGTTGCGGGGTAATGGTCTGCGTGTGGTACGGCGGTGATAGCCACCATTCTGCATGTATTTATGCCCGTTTGCTTTCTGTCAAGCCTGAGACTGGTGGTCCTGCGCTGCAGGAGCTGTACGGTTCGTGGTGCGGCTGCTGCAATATGCAGTTGCATTGCCCCTGCAGCAGCTGCCAGGTACTCTGCTCCTTCCCCCCTTGTTTGCTGCCTCGGACCAGGGTATTGACCTTTACTGGCCAACTTTGTCCCGTTGAGTTCAGCCCGCCCGCTGTACTGCACAAGTATGGCCTGCTGTCACCGACACTGTTTTTAGGTTAGTCCTGCTGCTTGTCCCAATAGAATTCTACACTGCGTGTTGTGAGTCTGACGGTTCTGCCTGCAGAGCCACGTGTCATGTCTCGCACACAGAGGCTTTCTCGGGGTGGGCCTCTTTTGGGTGACAGTCTGTTTTTCCGCTGAACTTTCTAGCAGCTCTCTTTGTTTTCGGGTGTTCGTTGCGACGTAGTCTCCTGTGCACACCATGTAACCCCTCTTCTTCTTAAGGCGGAAAAAACACTTTTGCGGTTACTTTTGTCACCGACTTTAGCGCGCAACACTTGCAGGTAGGTGACTATACAGACATGTCATCCTGTTGGACTCATCTGGCAAACCAAACCTGTTTGCTAAGTTACAAGTTGCAAGTCCTACGCATCAAAAGTTTTTCTTCTGTGCGAAATTTACAGAAGGACAAGGACAGGCCTGATGAGGGCCTGAGAGTTCTGTCGTGAGAACTCATCCCTGTCCTACTACGCATTGACGACATGACGGACGTTGCTTCAATCATACTAAACGTTTCCTGAAGAAATATCCAAGGGATGCCTATAACACACCACATTGGCACTTGTTTGAGGATATTGTGTGCTGCTACCGCCGGATTGATGGTGATGCCACACTTATTTCAGGGGTTGTGGATGAGTGGACCCCCACTCACCACTCCACAGTAGCACCGTTGCATCCTGCATGTTCTTCTGATATGGATATCAGTGACAGTAGTGGTTCAGTCATGGATATTGATTGACGCCGTTACACATGGGGAGCACCACGCATGACTGAGTGCCCGTGTGATAGGAGTAACATGCTAGGCCACGGGTAATTTATCTTTTTTCTGTTCTGTTTTTTGTATTTTACCTGCAATTCATATTACGACTTGCTGTGCTTCACTGCTGGGTGCCACTGTTGCTGCTTATCACAGAACGATTCTCAGTCAAACTGCTGTTGTTGCTGCTACTGCTGCGGCTACTGAGCTAACATTTGCGAGGATGTTGTGATGATATATTCTGGATGATGCCCCTGCACCCGGGCTCGAGTGTCATCGCGGGGTTCTGCATGCAGAACCGGTTGTGTCGCATCTGGATGGGCAGGACGCATATATGTGCCCGGAGGAAGGCGTCCGAGAGTTGGTCCGCTCGGACTACTCTCGTTGACACTGCCGCTGTTTTTGAAATCTGGTTTGCGGTACAGGTGCGTATGAAGATGATGCTTTGATGCTGGCCAGCTTGCCTGCATGGCAGCACACTCGGAGCACCAGGAGAGCTTGAGCGGGCCGCTCCTGGTCAAGCATTGCTTTGAAGGTATGACGTTTTGCATTTACCTGGAGCCCAGGAGCCGTTAAATCCGTAATTATACATGAAATCAGATAAAGGCTGCAACAGGCTCCGTTGCCAGGCCTCCTGAAAGCAGGGTGCTCCAGGGGCCGGCTTCTCCTTGCCAAGCCTTATGGGAGCAGGGTGCCCCATATGCATGTGTCAACCTCTCCTGCCTGGCGCATGACAGCAGGATGCCCCATGCGTAGCGTGCTAAGTTACAACACTTTCAGCTAGTCCTGAAAAGTCACGAGGAAGCACCAGCGCTCACAGATCCATGTCAACGGTGCTGGACATGATGCAAACGCATGCCACTGGGCAGCTACGCAGGACTGCAGCCAGAGGGCCAGCGCTGCTGGCACATCAGGTTTGCCTTGTGTCATGGCTGCCTCCTGCTAGTCAGGTGACTCTCTAATGCAAGTTTTTGATTTATGACCTGCTGTTGTTGGTTTAGCAGTGAATAGACAGGCAACAACCCACAGGCCAAGGTTTGAGAAGTTCTCACACCACTCAACATGATGGCAGACCAGGGCTTGCAACTACCAGTTGGCAATGTAGTCGAAAGGCCCTGGCCAATCACGACCAGGTGGCCCACTGTGGGTCTGTTCTGGGCCAGCAGGTGCAATTGGGAGGGAGATCTGGTCATCATCATCATCATCATCATATTACCCATTCAAGCCATAGCATCAGCGCCATCGGCCCCGCGCCCCACCGGGGCGGAAAGAGGAGGGAGCACTGCTCCAGAATGTTTGCATGCATTGCGCACATCCCAAGACTTGACAAGAAAAGCAGCAATACACGGTGACACCATCAGACATCTTCCAGAACTGCCCCAAATATCATCAGATACAAAACGCAACACCTTGATTGACGAATCAGCCATGGAAAAAACGCTGCGCAACTTTTCAGCGCAACCAGGCAGGGATCTGATCTCTGCAAACATATCATCCCTCTGAGCAGAAGTAGCAGGGCAATCAAACATGAAGTGTGACAAAGACTCAACTTCTGCACCACAACAAGGACATCCTGAAGTGGAGTTAGCTCTGCGACCGCCAAACTGACTAGTACGCTCATGTACACACAGACAACCCATACGAACACGCAACAGCAATTCAATACCACGTGGAATTGCCACTGAACGCAAGTACGGCCTAGGCCTCCTGAAACCCATAGCATCAACATGAGAGGGATGCACATGAGCCACATACCGACTCAGAGTGGAGTGTTCCAACGTTTCACATGCAATCCTTTCAGCATGTAGTGTCTTGACCTGCTTGTTAACATGGCTCTTGCACGCACTGGCTCTGCCTTCCGCGGTCACAACATTCACACCATACTTGCACAGCAGGCTCTGCACATACTTGTGCCACGGTGTCACCGCCACAGCACCACTAGGACGCCTCCACTCAGCTGTAAACACTTGATTTGGCAGCCGAACGCCCTGCATACGCTGAATCCTGTAGTAGTACTCCAAAGCCCTCTGATGAAGCCACATATGCAACGGTTTCACACCCCATTCTGCCAAGAGAGCTGAAGAGCATGGGCGCTCCTTGCCACAGCGCATTGCGCATTTGATGATGTCTGTCTGCACTTTGTCAATCAGCTGCAGTTGCCTAGCTGTGGACGGAAACCAAACCTCACTGCCATATTCGACAATGGGACGGACACACGTCAGCAACAGTATGCGTTTAACCTCCACACTGATGCTGCGGCTCTTCCAAATTGGCATGAGCGCACCCTTCACACGTTGCACCTTAGCCAGCATCTTCTCAAAATGTGTGGTCCATGTACAGGTATTGTTGAACCACAGGCCAAGATAGCAGTACTCCGATACAACAGGCACAGGGACATTGTTCCAAACAATGCCGGAGTCGACCAGCTGGCTGGTCTGTCTTGCTGGCAGCACATGCATGACGGCAGACTTCAAGCTGTGGAGCTTGAAGCGCCACTGGCAACTGTAATTGTAAACAGTTGCAGCCACAGCCTGAACTTCAGACAGAGACCCGCAGACAGCAACAAAGTCATCAGCCTGCATGGCTGCCACAACTTGGCCTGCAGGTTCGTCACGAGGGCCCATGAGGGTAACGCCAGGGTGCTTTGCATGCACGTCACGCAGCAAGTCGTCGATAAACAACAGGTACAGTGTGGGCGAAATAACATCACCCTCATGCAGGCCAAGGTCGCAGGTGAACCTATCCGTGGTGCAACCCTCATGAGACACCACACGCTGCGCGCCCTGATACAAGTTGTACAAGACACGGAACATCTTGCCACGCACACCCTTATCCCACAGCTTCTGGAACAAGCCATCAAGCCAGACCGTAGGGAATGCCTTGAAGGTGTCAACAAACAACACATATGACTCCTTTCCCTCAGCTTTCCTGCCATTAAGGACCTCGCTGAGCACGCTTTGATGGTCAGCACAACTGCGCTTGGGGCGGAATCCGTTCTGACTCTCGTGCAGCAGCGGCGCCGCTGCTGCTGTAGCAGCAGTTGCGCGTGGCTGCTGCTGCTGCTGCTGCTGCTGTTGTGCTGAATGCTGGCCTTGCTGCTGCTGCTGCTGCTGCTGCTGCTGCTGTTGCTGCTGCTGCTGCTGTGCTTGTGTTTGCTGCTGCTGCTCCTGCTGCTCGCCCTCTGCAAACTGGATAAGGCGCTGATTGAGGACGCTGGTGTAGAACTTATAGAGCACGCTGAGCAGGGTGATGCCGCGGTAGTTGCCTGGGTCTGTCAGATCGCCCTTCTTAGGCATGCTGACGACTGTCCCCGGCACCTGATGTACCTGCTCAAGCTGCCACATGAGGCTGCAGTACTGCAGCAGCATGTCTGCAACTGTGTTGCCTCCGTACTTCAAAAGCTCGTTGACAATGCCTTCCTCTGCAGGGTTGCCAGCTTTGCCTGTGCGTAGACGCTGCAAGCATGCAGAAACCTCGGCGGCAGTGATGGGCAAGTCCAGCGGGCAGGGTGGGGCAGCATGAGGTGCGGTTGAGTCATGAAGGTACTGCTGTACATTGGCGGCAACCTGTGTCATGTGCGCTGGGTCGAACTGGGGGTTTGCGGCGGCAAACGCTGCATGGCTACCAACACGCTGATAGTGGCATTTGAATGCATCTGCTTTTTCTGCAGGGGTTGAAGCCGTCTGTCCTGAGGGGTGCTGCATGACACTGTACACGGCCTCGCTGACATGCTTAGGGCACAGGCGACGCGCAAGCTGCCACATATCCTTCTCCCCAAGCGTGCTGTCATCATTTAAGCGGTCTCTGTACGCTGCAGTGATTGCATGCTCGCATTGCTGTTTGTGCTGCTTCTCAGCTGCTTTGATAAGCTGTGCAGTAGCCTTGCGCTGCTGATCAAATGCATCCCAGTCTGCAACAAGGCCGGACTCCCTGTACTGTGTAAAGGCCTGCACCCTGGCCTGCACAGCATTTGTCAGCTCCTGTGTCCACCACGGGAAGGACTTGCCAACCCAGACCCTTTTAAACCCAAAACTGGCATTGACCGCCTGACGAAGCGCTCCCAGCAGCTGCGCATGTGCTTGTTGTACTGCAGCATTGGCCGTAAGTTGAGCTGCAGAAACCTGGAGATTTGGTCAAAAACAAATCCTGTGACACCAATGCTGAAGTGCGGCTTGTGCCAGGCAACGCAATAAAGTTCCAGCTTATGTGTTGATTGGTGAGTTTGTTGTGGTGCGATGAGCAGCTCAGGTGAAGTAACTTCACCTGCATTGAGTTGCTGCTAATCATCATTTAGCAAATGCAGTGACAGCATGTCATTCAACAAATGCAGTGACAGCATGTGTCGCACAATGTTGATGTGCCAGCACCGTATGTGATTACCTTTTGCCCCATCAAGAATCAGCATATGTCTGCTTTGTCCCGCTTTTGGTTGGGTGTGCATCATCTGGAGGTGTCCAAAGGGCGTTGGCGTGGTTTGAGTCAAGATAATCAGCTGTGCCCACGGTGTGCAGGCAGACATATTGAGGATGAGAAGCATGTTATGTTTGAATGCCATTGTTATTGTGACCTGCGTGAGCGGTTTAGTCGGCTGTACCGGGACACTGGGGGTCTCAGTGACCCAGAGTGTATGCTACGACTGATGAACCATAAAGACCAAGCAGCTAACCAAGCCAAACAGCTGGACGTTTTATAAGGCATATTGTGTGTATATACACACAATGCAGGACATGTTACTAACAGCACCAACCACTGCAGACAAGCAGCTGACTGCAAGACAGGTAATGAGCCGCGCCAGCAACACCAACAATCACTAATCGCCTTGCAGGTTAAGCAGTCAGCCTTAGCGACTATTGATTGCAGGACGACCCACAGCAGCACCAACATAGCTAGTTTGACAGGTCATCAGCCGCGTGACTCGTGCTTGCAGGACAATGCGCAAGCCGCACCAACCATCGCTTGCGGGAAGGGCATCAGGCACACCAGTACTGGCAAGGAAAGGCTGTTCAGTGCGTCCATCCCAACTGTCAGTAGCACGACGTCTGGTAGTGGTAGCAGTGAACTGTAAGCGTGCCATTGAGCAGGCCGAGATGATGGCCTGTCGGTGATGGCTGAGCAGTGCAAGAGAATCTCTTAGGTCATCCATTTGACAGGAGTGTTTTTATTGGTCCAAGGTTGAGGTGTGGCAGAGAATACACTGGTGATTGTGTCATGCAAAATTTGGGTACAACTGTGTCATTGTCTTGTGTTGACACCGCTGGCCTTTCAAGGACAGCTGCTCTAAAACGTGGCAAACAGCTCACACCAACTACTTGGCACAAACAACGTGCTCTGGGTGCACCAGGAGGTGGTGCAGGCCCCCCCGCAGTCCTCTCACTAACTGTGCGTGCATGAACAAACCGAGGCATGTTTGCAGCAGTGGATGTTCAACAGGAGCTCGGCCAGCTGTTGATATGATTACTTGAAGTCATTTGCAGAGGGCTACATTTCTGTCACACACCTTGACGCTGAGGATCTGCAGGACAAATAACATTGTGCTTGCATGCTGTGCTGCTGGCTTCAGGGTAACAAATATTCTAGGCTGAGATGTCTGCAGATGAAACATAAAGTGTATCAAAACATGCCATGCTATGCACACGGGCCACAAGTTGCAACCGATAGTTGGGCCAGGGAGAGCTGTGTCAGTGTTGGGTGCAGACACAACTTTGTAGCATAGTAACATACATCTGATGTGCTACGGTGCGGAATTTTGTTGATAGTTTTAAGTGGAAGCAGTTGCACGCTGCATTTCATTACAGTGCAATACAGCAGTACGGGACTGAACCGGCCTCAGGCACTAACCACTTGGGACTTGGCTTCTCTTAAAGAGAAACTTCCTTCCTTCAAGGATCCAGAGATATGGACAGACGTGACATGCGTTGTAAGCAATAAGTACCAGCATCCCGATATCCAGCCACCAAGGCCCAGCGTCGTTGCTAGCACAACGCTTACCCATCTACTCAACAGCCCCAAGTTACAAGTTCTACACGCCAAAGGCAGGGGAGCCTGCTTAAGCCTATGCTCTTCTGTGCATTGAAAAGGTCAGGACATGGCGGGCCGGCAAGGGCATGAGAGTCAGCTGGATAACAGCCAATGTTTTGGCGACAACTGCTGCTGGATGCATAATCGCATGAACTCATGCAAACCTATTACTAACCACTTGCTGTGGTGATCACACAATAACATGGCTGCACCTGGCTTTACAAGCTTTGCAGCATTGAACACTAAATGGCCATGCACCCCACGATGCAAAAAGACAAGAGATTGAACAGGACGATGCCCATTTACTTGCAGGACACAGTTGCCAGGCGCTTCCAGCTGGCACATGTCTCAGTGCAACCACTGCCAATGCACGAAGTTGGCGCTTTTTGACTAGGTCTCAAGGTTGTTTGGTTGAGTTGCATTATGCCCATATTGTGTCCTGGGCAGAAACCGCTGGCAGCTGCCAGGTCGTCACGCCATGCAGCAGATTGAAGGCATCATGCCAACAGTGACCTCCACCAACCACAACATACATCACACTACACCACACACCACCCACAAGGAAGGCTGGTGTGCACCAATGAGCCAAGTTCAAGCAGTCAGGTTGCCATAGCTCAACCCAGAGCAGGGGCAAGGGCAGTCAGCTGTGAGAAGAAGGTGCCGGTGTTCTGAAGCAGTGACAGAATACTTGCCAAGTTCAAATTGCCACTGGCGCCTGACACAGGAATCAACTTTGACAGGCTGGTAATTAAACCCATTCCACTCTGCAATAGGCCCGGCAACGAGGGGCCCGTTGCCGTGCTGCTGCTGCCAACCAGCAGGCTGCCCACAGTCTTGACGGCGTTGAGCAGGTTGTTCACCATGTTGTTGTCGGATGACATTGCAATGACAGATGGGGGTGCAGTAGTGTCCAAGAGGCTCCTAGAGCCAGAGGCTGTAACACTGGAGCCTGTAGCAGTAGAGATGGTCTGGAGCGCATCGAGCAAGCCAAAGACGCCACTGTTGCTTGGGGAGGTGCTGCTGCCAATGTTGACCAGGGCACCAATCTGCCTCACAGCTGTAAGAAACTGCGGTTGGCAAGCACAGAGGACGAGGGGAAGACAGAGTTCCGGTTAATACACAGTGCACTGGTGCAACTCAGCCCCAGTCATGATGAATGAGCCATGTGCAGCAGCACATGCGCAACAGTCAGGTAATGGCACTGCTGGCAGACGCTTATATACTGGGTCCAGCAACCCGGAGCCTTGCAGGAGTCACACCTGAGCAGGGTCAGGGACAGCCACGGACTTGTTGGAGGGGTTGACAACAGCTGCTATGGTCTCCATTGCGGCTTTTAAAGTAGACAACTGCTGCGGCAGGCCAGTAGTCAGCTGCGTCTTCAGCTCTGTGCCCAGGTTCTTGGCAGCATCAAGCAGGTTGTTGGGGTCAGTGAGACCGGCAAGGCCCAGCTCGCCAAAGCTCGTCACATTCCACAAAGTTGCAGGAGCACCTGTGGAATGTTGATGGCAGCAGCAGCAGCCATTGCGAGGACAGTGCATACAGGAAGTGTTATCGATTTTTGGTGGTGGCATTTGCCAGTGTGCCAATGTGCCCTGACAAATCGTTTACGTAAATGCTTTTCCTGCAAGGTTGACGGGATACAGCCTGGTGTAAGGTGCCAATACAACGGCGGCTACATGAAGCGAAGTGGTTTTGCTACTTCAGAAAGCCAACAAAAATTCACAAGAGGCACCAATGCTGATGCTGTTAACGAACAGTTGCTGCAGGTGGCTGCCAAACAGCACAACCACTGAAAACAAGCATTTGTTCCTGCAGTGTTCACCTGGGCACTTGGACTTTGGGCACATGAGTAGAGGTGACACCAGCATAGGGAATGCCTGGAAGTTGTAGCTTGCTGCTGTACTGGTGGTAGCTGGTGCACTTGCAACCCTGAACACCACACTGCCAGATGCCGCAGCTTCGCAGGGCACGGTGAGCCTTAGGCTGACTGATGAAGCTCCTGTGGTGCTGGTGGCGCGGTTGGGGCAGGGCGTGGCTGTTCCTGCAAAGGTGCCGACAGAGGAGCTGACGCTGTAGACACGCTTTTCTGGAAAGTACACCTGTGTTGGTTGTGAGTGATGCAGCACATCAGGTCAGCAGTCAGACAGCAGCAGTCATGACAGCAAGATACCAGCACAATACTGCAGCTGCTGAACACTGCCACAACCGGCAACAAATGCAGGTACTGCACAGGTCTTATGTGTAGAGTAGGTGTGCAGTATGTAGTGCCTCAACAGGGTATCTGAGAACACTCTGCATGCAAGCAGGGTGCACTTCCTCTTTCTTCAGTACAATCTAGTTCTACTGTTGTGCAGTGCAGCTACGCTTACCTTCATATTGTAGGTGGTGCCAGGGCAGAGGGTCACAACAGGAAGGGGGTCCACACCATTGGTGAACAGGGTTGTAGTTGTCCTGCAGCCATGAAACATTCAGCACAGCATTGCAGCGTTTGCTGCATGTCAACATAAACCAGCCGCATATGGCCTGGAAGAAGTTGGGTTGGGGGGCACCTGCTAGGTGACTGTCTGACTGATGGTTGCAGCAGTACATGAGCAAGCTGGTACTAGCGAGTTGTCCCGCACAATGTGAGGACAAGATTGCAACATAGCACCATCTTCGCGTGGCTGCAAGCTCACATGTCCACTTTAAAGCTGCCGAAGGCAGAGGGCGGTGCCACATCGGTGCACGTCGGCTGTGCTGCTGTCCAAGTCGCAGCTCGCGCACAGTTTGTCACCGTTAGAACCAGAAGCAGCAAAAAAAGAAGTCTGTAGCCCATTTGACTCTTCTCTTGCAGCCTGCTTGCAGCCTTCTTCTTGTCCTGTTGCTTGCGTCTGCTTTCAATTGTGGCTGTTGGCCTGCGGATGTTGGCATGAAACGCCTGGAATATTCATAAACACCGCTTTTATAGCAGAAGTACAGCGGTAGCCTTGGCATATTGACATATGTCAGCGGGACAACCCTATTTCATTCAACGGTCAGCTCATGATGATTTTACATACTGTGCCTTGCTGCAGGCAGCGCACACATGTTAAAATAAAGGATCGAAGACGTGTTGTGCAGTCGCCATAACATCGACTGGTGAAACCAGATATCACCAGCGGGTGCTGCCATATCCTGTGCCGCTTCATCTTTGCCGGCCGGGAACATCGGTGCAGCCTGCCCGCACTTGACATGCAGCATCATCTGTCCTTAGGTCTGCGTGCATGATGCTTCGCTGCCTTGCTGCTACATGTCAGTGTGCACAAGCCATGCCAGGGGGGCTGGTGACTCTGTTTTAACTTGCACTGCTTTTCTGCTGACTTACAGTGCTGCTGCAGATTATGAATCTGCACGGACAACCGCACAATGCTGCAGCATACTTGCACCTACAGATTTGCCGGTTTATACCTACCGCCATCCATTTGACCGCTGCTGGTGTTGCGCTCAAGGTTTTGGCCGTGTCTGGCCCTAACTCGTGGGCCTGCGCTCACCGGTAGGAACCACCGAAGGTGGTTTGGGAGCGGCTCCCCTTCTTTCCACTATTGCTAGAAAAACGTGTAGTTGGTTGAATGATTGGTGTTGTCGGGCGCTCACATGTGGTCAACATGGTCTGCAGGCTCTGCACACCTGGGCAGTGCCTCAGGCTGCCGCAGCAGCTGCGCAACAGCATGTCAAAGTGTGCAGCCAGGCCAGTTGTGGCTGCATTTACGTTGCTTGATAATTACATGTTATTGTCGCTCGGCTGAACAGATTTGCTCTACCTGTGATCAGTTATTATACTTGCCATGCACAAGTACAATTGCGCGGACCTGGCGCTGACCTGTCGAGAGAATCGTAGCATGAAAATTGGGCACCACCATGTAAGCATGGACGTGTGATGCAGGAACGGATGCAATTGCCCTTGGCCAAGGGTGATGAATCAGCCATCAAATTGATGGACGTTACATGGTCAAACAAAGCGGCATGCAGGCAGACGCTTGACTGTAACAGGCGCATATGCAGGTGCTTCACTACTGAAACATGATGTCATTGATGAAAGAGGCATCCACAGGCGTGCCATCATGCTCACAGGGGATATCCATATGATACAGCAGCAATGCATCAGAAGACCCTGGCCTTGCAATAAATACACAGCAGCTTCGCTTTTCTGGCTGGGTTAGAATGGTGCTGCTTAGTACAGCAGCAAAACCACCTTGACTGGCACATGTTGCAGTGCTGTTGCAACCAGCGTAATGCTTGATGCAGTATTGCAGGAATGTAAAAAGCAGTACGGCGCTGAATGCTTTATGTCATGGCAAGCACAGACCCCACACAGATGGCTGGACAGGCTGACCTGCATACAGCTGTCCACCATCGATAGCATTGCTGTTGACTGTCATTTCTGTTCTACAAAATGATCAACCAGAGAAGGCACCGGTCGCCCCTGTACTGAATGCAGACAGCTTGGTGAAGAAAGTTCCCACTGACTGCACAAACTTGAGAATGGCCGGAAGGTCGACAGCAGCCAGGCCACCATTGGGAGTGCTATTGGTGCTTGCAGGAACGAATGCCTGCAGGTTTTTGACAACATCCTCACCCGCTGCAATGAGGGACTTCAGTGGGGAGGTCGCTGAAGCTGACGTGGTGGTAGTGGAGCTGCTTGTACTGCTGCTGATGTTGCCAGTAGAGGCAGCAGTCGGGTTGAGCATTGATCCCACGGTGTTGAGAGCATTCAGGACGCTACCAGCTTGAGTGGCTGAAGAGTTGTTGCTGACAGCAGACTGGATGGTGTTGAAGGAGGTGAGCAGCCCAAGAATGTCAGAGCCGCCACCTGTGCTTACCAAGCTGCCAATCTGCTGCAGTGATGGGAGAAACTGCAGAGTGTGCATGAGGCAGGAGGCAGGAAGGGATGGTGTGTGATATGTGTCAGATACCAAGGACAGAGTAGGGTGTCCTAAGGCAAGAGTGCAGGTCAACAGCTCATGCCATGTGGTTGCTGTGGACACTTGTGCCACAGTATTGGACAACACTTGTTGGCATTAAACAGTTTGGGTACCCCATAACACACCTGTGTGGGATCCAGTGCCATGGCAGGCATGGTCATCGCGCTTGGGGGTGTCATTGATGCATTGGTGGTGGTTGTGCCAGCAGCGGTTGTCCTAGCAGCCGTTGTGCCAGTAACAGCATTGGCCAGTGAGCCAACCGTCTTGAGCGAGTTGACAAGGCTGGTGAGGTTAGTCACAGGTGTACTGCCAGTGCTGCTAGCGCCGATGCCCTGCAGGGCAGCTGCCAAGCCACCGAGGCCAGTCAATGGTTTGGCGTCAAAAAGCGCTGAGAAGTCCAGGGTCATCTGTTGTCCAGATTTGCTGCTGCTTGCTGACGTGGAAGCAGAAGTCGAAGCGGCGGTGGTGGTTGGTGTCATTGAGGCTTGACTAGGTGCCGCAGTGTTGGTGACCGTTGCAGCTGTGGCGCATGGCGACATGGTGCATGCGGATGGCGTCGCGAGGATGGGCAAGTTGGTTGCCAGCTTCCTGTAGCCCATGCTGGATGTAGCGTTGACAGCAACGCTGGAGACGGTGATGCTTGCCATACCCGAAGCATCGCAGGGAAGCGTCAGCTCGAGGCCAACACTTGTTACTCCAGCGGTGCTCATCCTGCGGTTGGGGCTGCAGTTTGCAGGACAGAGCACCAGCATGTCAGGAAGGCATAACACTAAACGTGCCAGAACAGGAGCTCACAGCATTGTCGTGGCTGCAAAGCACGTGCAATCAGCACACACTTCCAGTATGAAACGGAACATGCTGGGGGAGGGGGTAGCTCACCAAGCAGCCGATGCCCCAGCAAAAGTGCCCTTGGAGGCAGCTACAATGAACTTTCGCGCGTTGGGGAAGACGACCTGAAGCAGCAATGGAACAGCAAAGCAAATTCCTGTAAAATCTCATCTACATCTCAAGGTGCTGGCAGAGAGAAGGTGCACGGCACAACGGCTACACTGCCATAGTAAACACATGTGTTTACTGCAGTAAAGCTGCAAAGTGTGCTTGCAGCGTGGCCTACACATCCATCCTGTGCCAAACATGCTTCAAGCCACCTATTCTCACCTTGACATTGTACAGCACGCCTGGACACAAGCCATTGTCGGGTGCATCTGAAACAGCTGTTGATACAGACATAGTTGTCTTCCTGCAGTGCACAGTGCAGCATGTTGGTGAGTTGCAACACCCTCGTGCTAGTGCAGCAGCTAGCGACCGTGCAGCCCCAAGCACGACTGTATGTACGTGCAGCATCATGCTGCATCAACGCTGCGTTTGTCTGAGTATGCTGCCTCTGGCGAAAAGCACGTGAAGCACAGCAAACATGTTTGCTGTACAGCAGGAGCTACAGCCAGCAGGCAATCAAGCGGGCACTCACGGGTCGGATGTTGGGGTGCCATATGCGGTCGGCGGAGCTGCAGAAGAGCAGTCGGTTGCCGTCACCCAGCTTGCTGCGGAGGCCAGGCTCATGCCCGCCAAGAGCAGCACGAGGACCCTGAGAGCCATGTAAGTAGCCAGCAAGGGGCAGCGCCGTGTCATAAGCTTATTCTAAGACAGAGTTTGATAAAGCGTCCTTTAAAGTGGAGTTGCACCGGGCAGGGTTGCCGAGCGCAGCTGTAAGTCTAGCGTCAAACGTAGCCGTTTGAAACGGCTACGTTTGAATGACAAGAGTTAACAACGAGCGCAACCTTCAATACTGATTGACAGAAGTTCGCAATCCCTCTTTTATACCATTGCTGAGGCATGGCTTCACGAGAGGACTGTTACATGACAAACGACCACAACCATGATGAGGCAGTGCCTGGCACCAAAAACTACAGCCACAGTACTGCAATAAGTACGTCTTCTGTGCTGGTGCCAGAACTACTCTCCCAGCGTAGCATCTGGCGGCACACAAGTGAGGTGGCAGGTGGTGCTGGTGGTGAGTGAAGGCCAGTAGTGCAGGACTAGCTGTTGTTGCTGCATCTGCACAGTTTCTGTGATGCTGTCACGTGTCCCATCAGCCGTCCTGCGTGCAAGAAGCGAAGGTGGCTTTGCAGCAACAGGGGCACAGCCTGCCAGGCCTGTACCAAGTCGCAGCGCCGCACCCTGGCTGCGCATGCCTGTGCCATCACTGCCAGCAACCGCAGCCGCAGCCGCAGCAGCTGCTGCACGACCGGCCTCTACGCCTGTCACAGCTGCTGCGACTTTCACAGGGCGTACCACCAGGTGCCCCTGCTCCTGCAAGATGCCCAGCAGCTGCTTGACAGCAGCAGGGCTGACTACATCCAGCTGCGCCAGCAGCAGTGGCTCAGGGATGCCGGGGTTGCGCAGCACCAGCCCCACCACGCGCTTGACTAGGCTGCGCCAGAGGCCCTGGTTCAGGCGGCCCTTGTGGTCCAGCCAGGCGGCTACAACTGCCTCCCCAGGCGCCTGCTGCTGCTGCTGCTGCTTTTGTCCTGCAGGTTCATCAACATTTGATGCTGCTGCGGCTGATACGGTTGCAGCTTCCCCTGTGGTTGCTGCTTCGGCACCGCCCTCATTGCTGCCGCTGGCCCCAGCTGCAGGAGTACCTGCGACCGCTGCTGCTGCGCCTGGTGTGGCACTGTCATGCTGTGACTGCTCCGGCTGCTCAGGCACGGGCCGTGCAAGCAGCCTGCAGCTGTCCTCTGCACTGACCCAGGCATGGGCCTGCCAGCCTGGCACCTTCCTGACCAGCCCATACCTGCGCAGCAGTGCCAGGCTGGCGCGCACTGCAGCAGCTGCGGCAGTGCCTGGCAGCTGCAGCACTGCAGGTGGCAGAGCAGCAAAGGCCACAGCAAGATCTGCTGCGGCAGCAGCAGCAGCGGCTGCAGCCGCAGTTGCCGCTGCCGCTGCAGCAGCTGCAGCCTCACTGGCTGCCGCCTCACCGCTCCCTGTCTCTGCTGCTGCTGCTGCTGCTGCTGCTGCTGGGCCTTCTGCGCTCCCATCACCGGCAGCCTGGGCATCTCGACCTTCGCCACAGCCCGCTCCAACAGCTGCAGCGTCTGCTGGGCCTGCGGCCGCCTTTGCAAGGTGCTGCAGCAGTTCATCTTCGCTTGCGCCAAGCGGGCCTGCATGGCGCACAGCCGCCATCAGCACCGCCACCAGCTCCGGTGGTGGTAACACCCTGCTGCTGCTGCTGCTGCTGCTGCCTGCGAGCATTCCCTGGTGCGGCTGCTGTGCAGCACGGCATGCCCTGTGTGTGCTGTCTGCAGCTTTCTGCCGCTTGCCGACCGTCTCTGCTGCCTCCTCATCAAGGCAAGGAGCAGCTGGCGCCACGAATGGGCCGCCTGCAGCAGAAGCTGCAGCAGCGTCCATGCAAGCCTCCTCTGCCTGCTTTCGCAGTGCTGCATCCCTACCAACTGCAAGAGGCTTGAAGCGCCTGCTAGACTGCTGTTGCTTGCAGGAAGCTGCATAGCCTGCGTCCACATCGAGGGTAGGTGAGGCCGAATCATTGCGCTGCCGCTTCCTGCAAGCAGCAGCTGGAAGGCCTGCAACATCACCGCCTCCTGCAAGAGCTGGTGAATATGAGGCATCCCCTTCCTGGTTGGCAGCAGTCCCACAGTAGGCCAGCAGAGCACCAACGTTGCTTGCAGGAGTCGGCACCAGCTGCACCTGTGCCTGGCGACTGGCAGCCAGCTGGCCTGCTTCTGCTGCAGCTCCTTCTGCTGCTCATCATCATCCTGCAGGTCAGTGGGTGCCGCTGCTGCAGCATCTGGCGCTGGCACCGCTTGTGCCAGTGCAGCAGCCTCAGCCTTGATGAGCAACTGCGGCATCTTCGTCAGCAGCAGGCCCGCTTCCCCCATGCTGCCTTGGCTGCTGCTGCTCTGCTGCGCTATGGGGCACAGGCGCAGCTGCACATGGCCTGCTGCGGCAGACACCAGCAGCTCGAGCAGCAGGGCACCAGGGACAGGGTGTGACCTGGCGCCACTCGTCCCTGCTGCAGCGCCGCCTGCATCAGCGTCTGCAGGTGCCGCTGCCTTGGGCTGCACGCCAACCCAGAACCCTGCTGCTGCAATGCCTGCTGCCACGGGATGCAGCGCAGCCAGGCAGCTGCCGAGGCTGCTGGGGCTGGCTTGCGAGGTGGCACCTGCTGCAAATGCAGCGCCAGCTGAGGTGGCAGCTCCAGCAGCTGCCGATTCCACCGCGGGCTCTGCTGCAGCCTGCCGCTGCTGCGGCACCCCCTGCGCCAGTTCTCCCTGTTGGCCCCCCTCTGCCTGCTGGACGTCCATCGGCTGCGCTGCTGCCTGCTCAGCGCCTGCCGCTGCGTCCTGCATGTGCTGATCCAGCCCCCCGGCAGGCACTGCTGCTGCTGCTGCTGCTGCTGCGGCTGCTGCCTCATCCTGTGGCGTGCTCTCACTGATCGGTCTTGCGCTGTCCTTCGCAGCTGCTTTGGCAGCTTCCCTGTCAGCGGCATCCTTAGCAGCGCGCTGCTGCTGTTGCTGCTCCAGCTGTTCCACCCCCCGCTCAAGCAGCTGCAGCTGCAGCAGCTGTTGACGCTGCTGCCCAGCAGCAGCACCTGCTGGCTGCGCAGCGTTGGACTCGTCTTCTGCAGCCCGTGGAGCGTCTTCAACCTCTGTCACAGCAGCTGGCGCTGCGGCTGCTGGACCCACAGCCACTAACTTGCTGCCGTTGCTGCTGCCGTAGCTGCTGCCAGCTGCTCCCAACAGCCCTGCCTTCATCAGCGCCAGCGCTGCTGCAGGTGCACGGTCTATCATTTCCGACAGCAGCACCTCCCCCCGCAGCCGCTTGATCCACAAAGTGCTGAGCTGGAAGGGCCGCCTGGCAGCACCGCTGTTCAGCCACCCCAACGCACGCAGCCACCTGAACGCAGCAGCCACCTCAGCTTGGCTGAAGCGCAGCATGAGGGCCAGCGAGGCATCGGGCGGCAAGCTGCCCTGGGACGCCACCAGGTGCAGCAGGGAGGTGATGAGGTGCATGGCACACGCCACGGGCGTGGTGGGCGACGCCCCGTAGGGCCAGGCTGGCGCAGCAGCAGCAGCCAGGCCGCCTGCGTCTGGTGCTGCAGCCTCTTTGGGCTCTCGGGTGCAGCGACAGCAGCATCTCCGGCCTCGCCTGTGGCTGCTGCTGCTGCTGCTGCTGCTGCTGCGTCCTGCCCTGCGGCCGCGGTGTCAGGCTCTGCGCTGTCCCGTCCTGCAGCTGCTTCCTGGCCCTCTGCAGCAGCTGCTGCTGCTTCACCCCGCTCTTCTGTGGCTGCTGCCGCTGCGCCAGCTGCTTTGTTGTTGGGGCGTGTGTCCACGCCTTTGTGGTGCCTGCGCCAAGACTGGACCAGGTCCCTGGGCCCGCTGATGGCAGACACACGCAGCTGCGGCCGCTGCTGCTGACGCTTCAGCGCCCGCCGCTTCCTCTTGCCGCCCTTCATGGCAGCCTCCAGCTGCTGCTGCCGCTCACGCTGCTCCACTTCCGGCGTGATGCGCTCGCCTGCTGCACGGCGCTGCGCTATCGCAGCAGTAGCCGCTGCTGCTGCGCTGGCCAGGACGACCGCTGACCTGGACAGCCTGTCGGCTGTGGTGCGCAGCGGCCGCACGTGGCGGCTGCCATTGCGGCGCTTGCCACGGCGGCTTGCCGCTGCACCCGCTAGCCAGCCGTCTTCCTGCTGGGTGTTGTCCTCGTCCGACTCGCCGCTGCTCAGCAGGCCTGCAGGGAGGGACGGCACCAGCAGCAGAAGCAGCCGCCCAGCAGTTTCACATGAGCAGCTCAAATACAGCTCAGACACAGCGTGGTGGCAGCAGAGTGAGTCCATGCTGTTGCACCGTCTGCTGGGCTCCAGGCACGAGCAGTACTTGCTGCCGCCCAAAAACAGAATGCTCTACAGATTACGACGAAGCAGCATCGGGCAGCTGAGGGTGGCAGCGCTGGATCGGTGCCGTTCAGCATACCAATTACAGTTTTTGTCACAGGATGTGTGTGCTGGTGGCTGAGCACAGGTCCCTCACCATCGTCGTCTGCCCCGAGCTCTCCGCGCTCCTCATCGCCCTCCAGGTCGTCATCGGATGCAGCGCCAGCGCCAGCGCCAGCGCCGGCAGCAGCATCGGCCAGGCGCTTGCGGCGCCGCCTGCGCAGCATCTGCCGCCCCAGGGAGGCCTCGCCCTCGGCGGCCCCCTCCCCGCGCGGCTTGCGCAGCGACACACCCCGGTACCTGCACGACAGCGATCCGCCAAGCACATGTGTTGCTGCTGCGATGCCCCAGAGTTGATGCAGTTGAACCCCCACGTCCCCTTCGATGCAGTTAAACCGTCTCGTCCCTTTCAGCGAGCACTTCAGCGCAGCTGTCCGTCCCAGGGAGACACACTTGTCCAAACTGCGCACCTGGGTGTGGTGAACTCCTCGATCTGTGCCAGAAGCTTGTCCAGCTTCTCCTGCATGGAGCCATCCGGCAGCAGGATTATGCTGCCCTGCGGCGTCACGCGGTGAGGCCCAGCCACAGCCAGGCTGGCACCAGCAGCAGGCGCATGGCCCGCAGCAGCCGCCGTGGCGTTCTGCTGCTGTGCTGGCGGTGCCAGCAGCAGCTCCTGCTGCTGCTGCTGCTCCTGCTGAGCTGCCGCAGACTCGCCATCCTGCTGCTGGTCCTGCTGCTGCTGCTGCTGCTGCTGCTGCCCCGCTGCAGGCAGCGCGAGCAAGCCGCCCGGCAGCAGCAGCGGGTTGACGGACAGCCGTGACTCCTGCTGCAGGCGGGCAAGATGCTGCTGCAGGGCACTGCGGCGTGCTGCAAACTCTTTGTGTATGTCAGTGGCCTGCCAAAGGTGGATGTGAACGAATCGGCAAGCTTGAAGAGGGGCAAGGCAGCAACGGCGGCTGTGTGGATTGCAAACGCAGCTGGGTGCTGCAGAGCTAAGCAACGACAGCGCAGACCCGACTGTCTAGAACCACCGCACCCCTTGCTGCAGTGATGCAGGGGTCTCCTACCGTGCCTGCCCAGCATGATGCGGCGAAAGCCTCCAGCTGGGCATCCTGTGCAGGCATCCCTATCCCATCACGCACCCCCTGTGCCACGTGATGATGTGCAGTGTCTGCCGCCTGGCATGCGCATGTCGCATGCACTCTGCACATCAGCTGGGAGCCCGCTGGCGGCGCACCTGCGCCTCCAGGCTTGCGATGAACAGGCTGCTGGCGGAGTGCTTCTTGAGGAAGTTGAAGCGCCGCATGCACATCGCGACGCGCAGCGGCAGCCCCGGCGTGGCGTGGGTCCAGCGCACCTGCAGCGGCACCCGCGCCAGCAGCAGCAGGACCCAACATGACGCAAGCCGGCAGCAGCCGCATGGCCTGCTTGCCCACCGCATCGGCAAAACTCCCTGCCTGCCTGCCTGCACGTTGCTGCCGTTGAGCCCCACGATGGCAGTTATGATGCGGCAACCACCCATCAGCTACCTGCGGCCACCGTAGCCTCAGCGGCAGCCATCTACCATGCGCTGAGAGCAAGCAGACGGGGACCGAACGCCTGCCGTCTTGTGTGCTGCAATGCCCACCTGCATGCGTGTGCCCAGCTCCACTCGCTGCGCCACCACCCAGCGCAGCAGCTGCCGGTCTTGCTGTGGCTTCCAACGGTGCCGCCTTTGCACCATCCTGCCCGGCACGGCGGCGCCCGCGCCGTCGCTGTCGGCGCCCGTCACGCCGCCGTCGCCGTCTGTGGCCGCGGCCGCCTGCCGCCGGCTGCTGCTCCTGCCGCGCCCACCAATGCCGTCACTCATGCGGCTGTCGCTGCCGCTGCCGCGTGCAGCTGCGCCTGCCTCCGGCCTGTCCTGTGGAGCGAGCTCAAACATGATCTTGGGCAGCATGTGGCCGCCGATGGCTGCGGCGGCGGAGGCGCGCCGCTGCTCACGCAGCTCAGCCGTCTCCTCGTCAGACGGCTCACTGTCGCTGGCGCTGCCGCTGCTGCCGCCGTCATCCAATTCTTTGGGGTCTTCGCCCTGCCTGCTGCGCTGCTTGCTGCGGCTCCTCCTCCGCCGCTTCTTCTGCTTCGCCGCCTTGTCGTCCTGGCCAGCCTGCAGCGGTGCTCCTGCCTCGTCGTCAGCCTGGGCCTCGTCTCCGTCCTCGTCCCCTGCCGCTGCATCTGAGGAGCTGCCCGGGTCGGAGCCGGAGCCAGACGGCTGCTCGCTCCGCCGCCTCCTGCGCTGCCGGCTGCGGCGCCGCTCGAGCTTAGCGCGGCGGCGGCGGCGGCGCTCCCTGCACGCAACACACGCAGTAGCAAGCCAGAGTGACACACAGCACACCACATGCAGCACGTTGCCCCAGGGTCCACGTACCGGCCGGTTGCTAGGCGTCGCCTGGATGCTGTCGGTGCATAACCCAGGCAGTCTGGGCAGCATTGAGGCATGCAGCTCCAGCACAACTGCGCTGTTGGTTCTATCCACATGTTAGGCAAGAGGGGGCGCGGTCGCATGCATGTGTCTGCAGCATCCTCAGTCAGCGATGCACCTTCACACAGCCAAGGCAGCACGTATCCTGCTGCTGCTTCTGCTGCTGTCCACCCCCTGATTCCACCCTGCGGCTTGTCAAGGGCAGCTGCCAGCGCTGGCGCTCACTTGGCCTGCTCCTGGCGGCGTGTGTCCAGCGCGCTGCCCTCGCCCTTGCTGAGCAGGTAGATGCGCTCCAGCCCCGCGCGCTCCCGCGCCTCGTTGATCTCCGTCCGCATCCGCGTAATGAATTGCAGCACCTGCAGCCCGGCAGCAGGCAGCAGGGCAGGCGCGCCGCAAGGCACACCCACACGCACAGGCGCGTGCTCAGCTTGGGCCGACAGAGGAGGGCAAACAGGCTGGACGAGCTGTCTAGCTCGGCAGCTGCCTGCCTGCCTGCCGTTGCGCATCTATCTGCCGCTGTTTCTCTGCTGTGCCCAGTGCTCCTCAGCCAGCTGTGGTGCCACGGGGGTGCCTGCATTTCCATCCGCACCACGTGCTCTCTCGCTGGCCTGCAGGCCCATGCAGCTCTGCCAGTCAACTGCTGGCTCTGCCCCAGCTCGACAGCCGCCCGCCGTGCCGCGCTGCATATGCCTGTCTCCCGTCAGTGCCTGCTGCCCGTGCGTGTCTGTCTGTGGGTGCGCCAGCCTGCGTCTCACCAGCTGGTAGCGCAGCCCCAGCTCGTCAGCCAGCTGGTGCGCCATGTGCATGTCCAGCTGCTCCACCGGCAGACCATCCAGCCGAGCCTGGAGCTGCAGGAACGGGATCAGTGGGATCTTCCTGCAGGCAGCAACACGAAGGGCACGATGGGGTGCACAGCAACACGAAGCACGTGATCAGGTGTAGAGCAACAAGAAGCACGGGATCAGGTGTAAAGCAACAAGAAGCACGTGATCAGGTGTAAAGCAACACGAAGCGCGTGATCAGGTGTAAAGCAACACGAAGCACACCATCAGGTGCACAGCTACATCAGGCAAGGAGGCATGCAGCAAAGGCAGCATGGAGCACTTGGTGCACCGTGCTGCTGCACCCGTTGTCGAGGCAGGACGGCCATGAGCGTGCAGGCCAGACACCAAGGCACGGGTTGCAAGAAAACGCACACAGCAAGCTCGTGCACTGATGGTGGCCTTGACCCTGGCCTTGCGCCACACACACGCCCCGCACGTGTGCATGCGCCGCTGCTCAACTTGAGCTGCAGCTGCTGCAGCAGCGCACCTGTAGGACGCCCAGCACCTGTGCTTGGCAAGGTCGGGCAGGGCGCTTGCAGGGAAGAAGCGCACCAGCGTGGCGTTGCCCATCAGCTGCGTGTTGTACAACGCCTGGCAGCAGCAGAGGCAGCAGCAGCCACAGCAGCAGCCAGCATACCGCAGTGTTGAGACCATGCTCAGCTTCAAGGTGCCAAGTTGGTGCCAAGGAGGCCTACCCTTCTGCTTCTTCCGCACCCCACCCACCCTCTGAGTCACAAGCGTTATGTTTTGCCTGCATGCAATGAACCAGTGGCATATGCAACTTTCTGTGGATGCGTCCTGCAACTATTGCGAGTGCCGAGAGCTCGCACAGCGCCTTCCTCGCCAGCACTCATGCACCCCCGCCTCTCCCCGTGCCGCCCACCTGCATCCTGGACCAGTATGCGCCCACTTGGCTGGCTGGTGAAGTCAAGTCCAAGCGCATCGCCTCTGCCGACTCAAACTCACTCGGCACCTCCAGCACACCCATGGTGCCGATGATCAGATGCGTGGCCTGCAGCAAAGAAGCAGCAGCAGCAGCAGCAGCAGCAGCAGCAGGAGCAGGAGCACACGCGCAGTGCTCAGCAGTCAGTGCATGCTCAGGACAGGTGATCGAGGTGCAGAGGGAAGCGCTGCGCTAATTCCGGGGCCCTGCCGTGCTCAAGCGTCAACTGCTGCAAACGCAGCGACGCTCGCACAGCATGCTGTTGCTTTGGCTGCACCGCCCTCGGTGCGCTGGTGTGCATCGCCAGCTCAGAACGCATCCCAAAGCAACGGGCAGCGACAGCACTCACGTAAGCGGGGTTGCACTGGCCCCACGCCTCCCCATCGTCGCCGCCCTTCTTGGCAGGCGTGAGCAGCTTGAGCTTGGCCAGGTTGGCCAGTGCAGGCAGCAGCCGCTTCCAGGCCCTGCGCCCAGGACCGCCTCGACCTCTGACGGCTGGAAGTCGCCCACGCACGGCGACTGCTGCGCATTGCCCAGCAGCTCCAGCAGGTTGGCGATCCTGTCGCTGCTGCCAGCAACCTGCGCTGATGCAGCGCGCACCACCCCAACGGCAGCATGCAGCAGCAGATGAGGCACAGGTGCTGTCGACCGGGGTATGTAGCAAGGGGTGCAGCAGGGGCAGGGGTGCAGAGACACAGGGAGAGCCTGCATCGCACCCAAACACCTTGAACTCGTATCCTGCCGGCAGACCAGCCGCAGATCCCAACGTATGGTTGTTACAGATGGCCAATGGCCAGGGCAACTGAGGCCCCCCAGCACAACAACCCTCTGCCGACACCGCAGCATGCGTGTCCGCCTGGCACAGGGCCCACCTGCAGCGCCACAGCCAGCGGCATGTTCTGCCACATCTGGTGCACCGACAGCAGCCGCCCACCCAGCTGCTGCTCCAGCTGCTGCAGCTGCTGCAGGTCCTGCTGCGGCGCCACGTCCCCGGCACTTTGACCGGACCCCTCTGTCGCTGCCTTTGCCGCTGCCGCTGCAGCCGCATCCTCCGTAAGCTCAGCTGCTGCCGCGTCTGCTGCCGCCCTGGCTGTCCTTCGGAACTCAAACACGCCGCCTTTCTTGGCATCGTCAGAGTCCCTGTCGGCCAGTTTGAGGAGCTGCTGCTGCTGCTGCTGCAGGCGCTGCTGGCTGTCGGGTCCTGCCAGCACGAAATGCAGCCGGGTCTTGGCCCCGGGGCGGTCAGACACCCAGCTCCCTGCAGCCCCAACCTGCACAGCCTGGCAACCGGCGCCAGGCTCCAAGCCCTGCTCGGCTGCAGGCGCGTCCTCGGACGGCTCCACGCTGAGCCTCACGCAGCTGCACAGGTACTGGTGCAGCACTTTCAGGCGCAGACCGAGTGCTGGGATGTAGCCGTTGCGGTGCAGCTGGAGCTGTCGAGGTGATCGGCAGCACGCACACGGGGGTTGGTGATGCACAGGCGCAGGCGCAGCAGGCGGGCACGCAGAGGCTGGGGTGCCAGCAGCAGGTGAGGACGACATCAACCAACATGCAGGTGCTGGCGATGTAGGAGGCTGATGCCTGCCTCTGCCGCAAGCACCACATCAAGCTGTCACGATCTCACTCAGCGCGGGAATGTAACATGCACCGTACGGCAGAAGGCCCTGGCATGCGTTGCGGTTAAAGCATCGCTTGCGGCGGCGGCTGGCGGTTCAGCAGCTGCGGTGTCCACCCGCAACTCACAACATCCTTGCTGGCCTGGCGCTTCCGTGTCAGTGCTGCTGACGCTGCAGCAGTGGCGGCCGCGGGCGCTGCAGCAGCCTCCTCCTGTCCTCCTCCTCCTCGTCGCCGCTGCCAGCAGCGGTCGCATCTGCGGCATCTGCAGCAGCAGCAGCACCAGCGCCAAAGTAGGGACGGTTGCTCGACACAGGATGTCAGCTAGGCAACCAGGAAAGGTGACTCGCACACCCCTTTGCGCTTATGCAGCGGCGTACGCCATGTATGGGTGTGGTGCGCGCCACGGCAGCTATAGCGCAGCAGGGGCAGCATGGCATGCCCTGGTTGCTGGCTGGGCACTGGCAGAGTCAAGGAAGCCAGCGGCTGCTGCGTCCCACCTGCAGGCTTGGCCTTCCTGGGCCGGCCGCGTGGCTTGACCACCAGCCGAGAGATGCGGCGAGCCCAAAGCCGGGCAGGCTACGTGTGCTGACACGGCAGGCAGGAACCGCACCTGGCCGTCCAGCACGGGGATGCTGCCCGTCGCCGCCGCCGCCGCCGCCGCAGCGGCCGCGACCGCAGCAGCGGTTGCCGCGTGCAGCGCGGGGTCCTGGCCGCCGTCGCCCTGCCCGCTGGCGGTGGCGGCTGCGGCGGCCGCGGCGACGGCGCGTGCGGCTGCTGCTGCCGCGATGCCCTGCGCCTCCAGCGCCCTGCGCATGCCCTCCCGCCGCAGCGCGCCCGGCAGGGTCTGGTCGTACATGGCGATCTGCTGCAGCAGCTCGGGCGTCTCCTGCAGGTCGTTGCGCAGCACCACCTCGACCTGCGCGCAGCGTCACGCACGCAGCAGCCGCCGAATGAGGCAGCACAAGAGGGAAGCTGGTGAGGCGCTCATCGCGGCAAAGCTGGTCTGCCAGCCGCGCACCTCGATGCAGCTGCCGCTCCAGCTGGCGGGGGCCTGGTCGCATCGCATGTGCACCGCCTGCACTGCTGTGAGCGCCACGCTGCGTCAGCACAGGCGCCAGCATGGGGCCCTGCAGCACCTGGCGCCGCTCACCTCCTTGCTCTCCAGTGTGCCCTGCTGCGTGTACTGCAGCTTGACCAGCCGCGCCGACTTGTTTTCCACCAGCAGGCTGATGAGCCGGCTGCAGGTCTTGGTGTCGGGGCCGTTGTAGTCGTATAGCGTGTTGCGGTGGGGGGTGGGCTCCTCCGCGTTCATGATCAGGCGGCGCAGCTCCTGCACGAGCCCAGCGCAGGCATGGGTGGGCATGGTGCGGGGGGGGGGGGGGGGGGCGGGCACGCGCCGCGCCGCCACACATGCACTGAGCGGGGATCTGACTGGCCGGCTGGGTGCCAGCCGCATCCCACACCGCACACCACATGCCCGGCGAGCAGCGCACCTGCTTGATCACGAAGCCCTGCTCCATCAGGCGCGCCATGACGATGTGCAGCCGCCGCTGCTGCAGCCGCGAGATGCTGCCCTGCCCGCCCACCACCAGCCACGGCATGCGCGCGGCGACGGCGGCGTGGTCGGCGCCTCCCGGCAGCGGCACCCGCGCCTGGCAGCTGTACCCGAGGCTGACCGGCGCGCCGCTCGGCGCTCGCCTGCCGCGGGCGGCGGCAGCAGCTGCTGCCCCGAGGCGGCCGGCACCAGGGGGGTGCTGCACACGATCGGCCGCGCTGAGCTGGCCAGGTAGCTGATGCCCAGGCCGGGGTGCTGCGTCGACAGGCCGCCCAGGCGCCTGCCAGGGTTTGGGCGTGCAGCGGCGCTAGGAGCAGGAGCAGCAGCACCACCAGCTGCTGCAACTGGTGCTGCTGCATCCGTCCCTGCAGGTTGCACGTCGCCCGGCTGCTGCTGCCCCTCCACAGCAGCAGCAGCAGCAGGCCCTGCAGTTGTGGCAGCAGCTGCTGCTGCCGTGTGCTTGTCAATGACAGCATCTAGCACAGCATCCAGGTCCATGTCATCCTCGTCCACCCCCGGCGCCGGCTGCTCTGCTGCATCCTCTGCTGCTGCTTCATCGTCAGCCGGCTCATGCGCCCATCAACAGCAGCAGCTTCTTCAGCAGCACCACCATCAGCCTCAGCAGCGGCAGCTTTGCGCTTCTTTGCATGACCCTTGGGGGCTGCCTGGCTGCCAGCAGCGTGCTGCTGCTGCTCAGTGATAGCAGCCGCGACAGCTGCAAGTGCGGCAGCTGTGGCGTCCTCCGCCGGCCCCGCACCTGCCGCAGCCCCCTCCTGCACAGTTGGTGCCTGGCCCTGCTGCTGCTGGTATGCAGCGGCCGGCAGCTGCAGCGCCTGCCCCGCTGTCAGCATCAGGTGCTTCTGCTTGCGGTACTTCTCCAGCAGGTGTGGGGGCGCGATGACGTGGTTGGTGAGGGCCTTCTGGGGCATGTCGTAATCGACCTGAGGCGCAGCCAGGGCAGAACAGCGGCAGCAGTCACAGCACTGGCGGGGCAGCAGTCCTGCAGCCTCATCACTCAACCCGCTGCAGCCGAAGCAAGTCCCTGCAACTAGTAAACTGTCGCTCTTTGGTCGACACGTGCAACGCTGTGCATGCTGCTGCTGCCCGCTGTGCATGCTCTTGTATTGCTGCAGCGCTCGTTGGCTGACACGTGCAACAGCTGTGCATGCTGCTGCTGCTGCTGCTGCCCGCAATGCGCCGCGCACCTTCACGCCGAACCTCTTGCACAGGTCAGGCAGTGCCTTGAACAGCACCTTGGGCGACACACCCAGCCGGCGGCACAGCTCAGGCGTCAGGATGCCCTCCTCGCCAGCCTGGCAGCAGCAGCAGCAGCAGCAGCAGCAGCAGCAGGCACAAGGCGGGTGATGTTGTGAGCAACCTGAACCCGTCTATGTGGTGGGGGGCGGCCTAGAGGGTGTGCGGACGTGCAAGCGCGTGCGTGCTGCATGGCTGCAAAGCACGCACACGGCTGTACGCGCTGCAAGCATGCTGCTGCACTCCACTCACTGCATTGCAACAGACCCCTGCGGCAACGCCCTTGAGCCAGGAATGCATGATCCACAACATCAACATACCACGGCCTACTCAAAGGTGCGCTGCGTCGTCCGTCAGACGCCTGCCTCAGGCGGCGGCCGCTCACCTCGCATATCATCTCCAGCAGCAGCTGATCCCGCCCGACCTCGGCCAGCATCTTGCGCGCGCCGCCGCCCCCTGCGCGCCCGCGCCCTCACCCCCTGCAGCCTCGTCCGCTGCGTCGTCGCCGGCGACGCCGTCGCCGCCCTCGTCGTCCATGTCCGCCGCCGCCTCCCTGTCGCCATCCGCGTCAGAGTCGACCACCACCGGCACCTGCAGCCTGAAGGGCTTGACCAGGCGCAGCACGCTGATGGCCTTGTCGCCGAGCATGCCGGGCTCCGCCATGATGCAGCCCAGCTTCACCAGACGAGTGCGCAGCCTGTGCGTGAAGCAATCGGAAGCAGCGCAGGCGGTTGGTTGCCCAGGCATGTAATGTGCCAATCACAACAGCGTGCGCAAGGAAACACAACGACGCCATGCTCATGCTGCGCATGCTGACACCTGCAAACTGAAGCACAGCAGTACACCAACAGACTCTACGGTGAGCAGTGCGGGTCATACATACTGGTTGCCGCCGCCCAGCACTGCCGTTGCTGCCGTGCGCTGCTGGTGGCGTGCCCACCTCCTCCACTGCCGGTGGGCCTGGGGCGAGCCCGTGAAGCCCAGCACGGCCTTGGCCTGGCTCTCCGACACGAAGCGCGCACGCTGGCCGCCCAGGAAGTCGCAGATCTGCGGCAGCAGGAGGGCTGTTGGATCTGGTGGGTGCCCAATGAGCCTGTCATTGGCTCAAGAAATGGGCGACGTTCCCGTGATGTAATATCCCAACTGTGATGAGTGGCGGTGGCGTGCCAGGGTCGTGCATGAGGGGAAAGTGCAAGCGGTGGCTTGGGCGGCAGGCGTGCGAGGCAGCGCAATCGACAGGGGCGCGGACGGCGCCACAGTACATGTGGGCTGTTGCTGCTGTTTGGCTCGAACTCAGGCTGCAAGCGGACACCTTGGACGGAACAGGGTGACGCAGCAGAGGATCATCACCCGGAGCAGCAGCGGAGGCACGGCGCAAGCTGCCGCCAGCCTGCAGGCCGCACCTGCTGCATGACTGCCGTGTCGTCCCGCACCACGTAGCTGCCCGCGCTGGCGCTGTGCTGCTCGCCGTGCAGCTGCAGCTGCTGCCCCTGCGCCGTCTGCACCTCCTGCAGGCAAGGAGCAATGCAGCGAGGTGTTGCGCCGCTGCTCAGCATGCATGCAATCACTCGCGGCATGACCCGCAAGCAAGCTGTACCACGTGCACTGCCGCCATGCCCGCCCTCTCTGGCAGCTGGCGCCCAGGCCGCTCGGCTGCAACCTGCACGTTCAACAGCGACTCATGCACATCAACAGGGGCAGGGGCCCCTGCGGCAGGCTGGCTGCAAAGCGTGCTGCAGGCTTTATGATCATTCATGAAGGGGGCTGAGGCAAGTAGGGGTTGTGCTGATGCGCTGTGCACGTGCCGCTGGGTGGCAGTGCCCCCTCCCCCAGCCTAGCGCCTCGCGCCGGCCGCACTTTGAACACCGCCTCAGAGCCCAGCGCCACTTGGGGTGCGAAGCGGGGCAGGTGCACGATGGCGGTCATGGACCAGCTGTTGGCGTTGCCCACGCCGTTTGGCACCATGAGCTTGTTGCGCACAATCATGTGCCGCGCCTCAAGCATCTGGCGGCGGCAGCAGCAGCAGCAGCGGCAGCAGGCGGGGAGCTTGAGCATTGGTGAAATTGCACACTAAATTGCGACCGCACAATTGGAAACACGCAAGCTGCAATCCTGCTGCTGGGTGTGCCTTCACGGTTGCGGTGTAACATGCTCAAGCTGGCAGTGATGGGCATCACTTCACCATGAAGCTCACCTTCAGCACGTAGAAGAAGTTCCTGTGCTGCACGCCGAGGGTGTTGGCCATGTCTGTCTGCACTGCACCATGGTGCCGCCCCTGCCCTGCCATCTCCAGCACACCCAGCTGCATGCGCGCAGCAGACACGCCGTTGCAACAAGGCCATGGAGCCGCCTGCATGCTGCTTGGTGGATTACATGTTGAAGATGCAGGGGGATTGCAGCAAGCGCACAAACTTGAACCATCTGCTGCCCCCACGCGCGGTCACACACCCGACTGCATTCGTACATCTCCACTCCATGCATGGAGCTGTGCACGGCGCCAGTGGTGATAGGACTGCCACCGCTGGCGCTGCCATTGCTGCCGCACTTCGTAAAAAAGCTGCAGCAGCGGGCTGCGCCGCACCCCACCTGGTGCTCTGAGAGCTTGTTGTTGGCCTCCAGCCAGTCGTACACGCCCACCACAGACAGCCGCGCAGCCTCACACGCCTGCAGGGGCGGCAGCAGCAGCCATGGCAGCACGGTGTGCAAAACTACCTTGGTTCGCCTCAGCAAACCTCCTGGGACCCCACCCCACCACCACCTTGGACGGGACGGGGAACGCAGCGCTATGGTGCTCTGCAGGTGTCAGCAGCATGTTGCTGCTGACTCTGCAGGTGTTGCAGACTGCCAAGTCGAGCACGGCGCAACGCAGCGTGCAGCTGCTGCAAGCTGCTTGGCGCCTCACCACCAGGATGATGCCTGCTGCCTCTGCCTGCTGCATGTCTTCAGGCACAGCCTCTCGCACGATGCTGGTCTGCAACAGCAGCAGCAGCAGCAGCAGCAGCAGCAGGGGAGACACAGGGTGACAAGAATCCGGCGGGCACGTGTAGCAGAGTAGGAGAGAGCTATAAGAACCCCTCGCATGCAATTGCACATGTAAGAGTGGTGCTGTGGCTGAATGCGCCTGCAATGACACGAACGCAGCTGCAGCACAGTTGGACAGGTGCTTGCTAACACCGCCAAGCAGCTGCTACTACCGTTTCTGTTGCATGGCTGTGGCTGCTGCAGGCTGCTGTCCATGCCGCCACGCACCCCAGGCAGTTGCAGCTCCTCCTCCTCTGCCCCCTGCTTCTTCTTTTTCTTCTTCTTTGCAGGTCCGAACATCTCCGCAGCGTCCCTGCAGAGAACGAGCACCACACCAGCAGTGTGGCCCTGCGCAGCCGGCGTCACTCCCAGCGGCGACTGGATGATCGAGGTGCAGCTGACAACAAGATATTGCACAGGTCTCTGCAGCCCCTGCGCTGCCGCAGCAGCTCTTACCCTGCATGAAGGATTACTCAGTGACACCGCAGCTGCTGCTGAGCTGTCAGCACAGCTGCAACCACTGCAGCAGGGCACACAGCACACTAGCCAAGCAGCAGCTGCTGCTGCTGCTGCTGCTGCTGCTGCACGCGCACCTTGCTGCCTGCATCAGCTCCTCTGTTGAGAAGCTGAGCTGGCTGCCCTCGTCCCTCAGCAGGCGCCACAGGTGGCGCTTCAGGGCAGGCGTGAGGGTGGGCATGCCCCCCGGCAGCCGCGGCTGCAGCAGCTGCCACAGCACGCCCAGCGAGCATCCTACAAGCAGAAGCATACCAGAGTGTGACACGACAGCACAGTCATTACATAGGTCCAGCATGCTGATGCAGACCGCACCATTCAAGTCTGGAAAAGTGGAAGAGCATGGCAGCTGCTGCAAGCGTGCCGTAAGGCTGCACCGCCGCTGCTGCTGCTGCTCTGCTGCTATGTTGTGTCAACGCCATTGCACGGCATCCTGCAGCCGCTGCCTCACCTCTCTTGCCCTCAAGGGCAATCTCCTCAAGGCTATACCATGCAACTCATCCATGGGTGCAGGCTTCGAGTCCTGGGGGCTCCAAAGCCTTTTGCTCCTTCACTGCCACTGCTCGTCCTGGCCACGTGGCTGCTCGTCCAGGCCAGGCCTGGCCTGATAGTCGTTGACGTGCAGACAGTCTCAGTGCTACTCAAAACGTGGGCCTTGATTCACCAGGAACAAACAGCTAGTCACCACGCCTGCGAGCAGGCATTGGTGGCCAACGGCATGCGGAAGAACCTCATAGCTGATGAAAACCACACAGTGTTTCTTGTATACAGTCGCGCCGGCAGGGGATGTAACAAAGCAGGGAGGCGCCCACCCCTACAACAAGCGCCTGAGTGACACGGCGTTCAAACTGGTCCGAGTGTGCAGAGCTCGACTGCCTGTGAGTTTCTGCGATGTTCCAAAGTCTAAACGAGGGAATAGCTGTTATACTTATGTTGGTGCTGAATCGCTGGTGGCCCTGCTTCTGCTGCTGCTGCTGCTAACTGCAATTCCTGCTGCTGCTGCTGCTGCTGCTGAACTGCTACATAAGTTAACTTGCTGCTGCTGAGCTGCTTTGTAAGCTGACTTGCTGCTGCGCGCAAAGACAGGAACACGCAGCGACGCCATTCATTGACCCACAACAGTACTAGTTCCAATGCTGCAAAGTGTGACAACAGTTCCCTGTGGTGCAACGGCAGCAGTCCTCTCAAAAATTCAGCTTCAGCAAGCCGACTTTGCCCAAGCCGACTTTGCCTACAAGGCTTTGGGTAAAGCTACGGAGCGGCACGCGGAGAACTGCTGTTTCTGGTCATAATGACATGCGGCTCACATCATCATCATCATACTACCCATTCAAGCCATGCATCAGCATGAGACATGCGGCTCACACACACATCACACCCGATGCGCTGATGCTCATCATCATCATCATCATATTACCCATTCAAGCCATAGCATCAGCGCCATGCCTACAGCTCTCAGGCTGCATTTGGTCCACTCACTCATGTGCACAACCACCCAGCTGAACAGCTAGCGGGTAAATGAGAAGTAGAAGAAATACGCTGTCTGCTGCAACCAAAGAGGCACACTGAAACCTGCTGAGCGCTCCCGCACCACAGCACTGGCTGCAAGCTGCAGTCTCGCAACATACAGCAAAGTGCCCTGCACAACTTCGTGCCCTGCAATGTCCTCAACATAATACACTTAGCTGTGCACAAGGCATGACACGTGCAGTGTCAACAGAGGCGGCCAAAAACATGCTGTCCAAGGTAGGGGCACACTGTCAGCACCGCAACAACCCCAGGCTGCTCTGCAGCGCGTCTCAAGGGCGCCACAGGCTTTCGACGGCCACACAGCTGCATTGACGCAGGTCGCATGTGGAGAAAGACAGGCAGCACAGCTGCCACGCACAAACGTGCATCACTGAGCAGACGACATCACACCCTTGTGTGCTGTGAGGCAAGTTCCTATGTCATTGATGTGAATGCAAGCGCTACCCTGCAACTGTGCGCAGTCTTTGGCAAAGGTGAGGAGCAAGCCTCGTAGACCACTGTCAAACAGGAGAACATAGTGCAGGAGATATGGTGTTTCGATTGTACAGAGTCACAGCGTTGCACACCTTGGATGTTGCGGACATGGCATGCCACTGCCTCCCAACCCTGCCAGGCAGCTTGCCAGCACACAGCTGCCACTGCGCATGAACTGGCTGAAGGAAGACACAGCAACAACAATAAAAGCCGGGACAAGCAGCGAAGTGACACAGATGGCTACCACCACCACAAAGCAGCAACGCTCTCTAGCTGAAGTCAGCGTAGCCACCACGACAGCAGCAACATAACAAATGACATTCATGGGACGCCGACGCGGCAGCAACACCTGGCTGGAACCAAGCGCAAGCTGTTGCAGCCCCGTCCCCAGTGATGAAACACTGCATAACCTCCCTACTGCCCTGTGTGTGGTGCATCATCCACAGCTGCAGCGCCTGCTGATGCTGGCTGCTCTGCAGCGCCTGCGCTGCTGCTGCAACCGCCCTGCTCATTCACGCTGTCCCCGTAAGCTCTGCTGGGGCACTTCATGCCTTGCAGCTGCTGCAGCACCAGCCCGTACCGCTCCTCAACGGGGCGCAGCTTTGGCAAGTGCAGCTCCTCTTGCAGCTCCTGCAGCTGCTGCCACATGCGCCCAGGCTGCAGCTGCTCCGGCAGGAGTGCCGCTGCACCGCTGCTGCTGTGTGCGCCTGCTGCTGCACATCCGGCCAGGTCACCACATGGCGGTTGGGCTGCCGGTGAACCGCCAGAGCTGCCAACAGCAGCGGCAGGTACAGCAGGCTTCCACGGAACAGCTTCCTTGCACTGGCTGCTGTCGGGTTGGCTCGGAAGGCCAGCGCGCCCGCGCCCATGGCCGCAGCAAGCGCGGCAGCCTCGGCTGCAAACCAGGGGGAGGCCACGTGCAGCGCAGCTGCGACGGCGCCCAGCGGCAGCAGGAGGGCGCAGTGCCGCAGCGCCACTGCTGCTGTGCGGCTGCCCAAGGGGTCGAGCTTGGGCAGCATGCGGAAGCCGCCGCGTGCGTAGTCGTCCTGGCACATCCAGGCGAGTGCTAGGAAGTGCGGCAGCTGCGCGGCGCGGCACGGCGGGCGCGGCAACAGACAAGCAGGCAGGCAGCGCGATCATGGGCAAGGGGGTGCATGCGCAGCAAGGCCCCAGTGTCTTGGGTCCGCATGCACACACTGCCGCCATGCGGCGCACAGCCAGCCATGCGTGGCGCACGAGCTGCGCTGCATGCAGGACTCGAGCCTGCACTTGGGCAGACACGGCATGCACCTACGCAAGGTATGGATTGCATTCCTGGCAGCGTGTTGACTTTGTGCGATGCAGGTGGGAGGACATCGAATGCTGCTGGCTGCACGCAGCGCACGACCGACCTGCACCTGCCACGGGGCATCGACTGTGGCATCACCCTACGCAGCCCCTACCCCGCCTGCTGCAGCCCCCCCCCTGCTGCGGCTGCCCAGCCTCACCTGCCATGAGAACAGCGCTGCCGCCAACACCCATGACCCTGGCTCCAGCTCGCCTGCTGCTGCTGCCCAGCCCATGAGGGGCGGGATGGCGCCCACGACAGCCCCGACCCAGGTGTTGTAGATGCTGAGCTGCTTCAGGGGCGTGTAGATGCCCGCGTACAGCACGATGTTAGCTGCCCCCAGTGCTGTTGTCAGCGGGTTGGTCTGCAGCCACACAACAGCGCAGGCCATGCGCACAACCACAGCCGCACATGACGTACATCAGCAACGGTGCCGGCCACTGCTAGCTTTGACGGCATGTGGGACTGTTGACATGCTCCGTCTTGCACTCCGCATGCGCGAGCAGTGCCACACGGTTGGAAGCAGGTGCAGCCACCAGCTGGTCACGTGCCACAACCACATGGCGCAAGCCGTCTTGCCTGCTTGGAAGCCAGCTTACAGCTACAGCTGCACTGGCTTTCTGCTGCGCACAAACGCAGCCGCCGGGTGCTGCACGGTCACCTGCTCAGCCAGCGTCCACAGCCCACCAACCCCTGTCAGCAACGCAAACGCCAGCGCATGCCTGCTGCCCAGCCTGCCGCCAGGCAGCGGCCGGTTGCAGGTGCGCGCCATCCGCGCATCGTTGGCCACCTCGTACAGCTGGTTGAGCGTGTTGGCGCATGCAGCAGCGCCGAGTGTGCCCAGGGAGGTCCACGCGAGCTTCTCGTAATCGATGGCCTCGCCGCTGCCTGCTGCAAAGCCTGCCGACGCTGTCAGCGCGACCAGCGCACTGAGCCTGAACTTTGAGAGCTGCTTGTAGTCCCGCAGTAGTGCCTTCAGCCGGCGAAAGGCGCTGCGGTTCTGCCTGCCACTGCTGGCGCCTGTAGCTAGCGCCCTGCTGCTGCTGGGTCCTGCTGCTGCTGCTGCCGCCAGTTGAAGCCTGGAAGTGCCCAAGCGCAGCAACCCCACCTGGTTGCTTGCACTCTTGCACCTCAAGCAGGATAGCTGGCGTGCCAGCTGCGACAGCAACTGATGGCCCGCCTGGAGAGCTTGAGGTTGGGCCATGTCACGGCAGTGATCTGACCCCGTATATCAATATCGCTGCAGCAGGTGTTGCATGTGAAACACGCCCCGTAAGAATACCCTTGATGGCACAGAGTTCACAGAAAAGCGTGATCACAACTTGTCAGCTTGGCTGGCTATCTAGTTGATGCAGATGCCCCAAGCAGCTTGGCTCATTTCAATCGCAGACATCCCACAGCACGGCAATCCAGCAATCCCGCCCAGTTGTACGCAATTGTGTCACTTGTAACAGGCCACATGACAGGCCCCAACTACGCAGCAAAGTCCACTACGCCTGGTAGTGCATGGCACTTCAAAAGTGTCGTTGCAAAGTATCATGGTGCACACCGCAACCTTATCGCCTAGCCATGCTCTTCTCTTGGAAACCTGACAGCAGAAGGGTTGTGCATCAACATAAGGATGCCAAGAAAGTGCACATTGCTAGACCTTTAAGATCTACAGCTCAGCCGCTTTTGCCCCAGAAGCCGAGGCAGCCACTGTGCAAGCAGCAGCAGCACCAGCATCCGGCGCGTCAGGCCCAGCCAGCAGCAGCACAAGCAGCACCAGCAGCAACGGCAGCAGCAGCAATGGCAGCAGTGGCCATCGCCCTAAATACCTTACCTTTGATGAATATGTAGAGCTTCAGCAGCAGTACAAGCAGCAGCAGGAAGCCCTGCAGCAGCAGGGAGTGCTGAAACAACCGCAGGCTGCGGCGCCAGCACCAAGACGTGCTGAAGGCACTGATGAAGGCAGTGGGAAGCGTGTGCCTTGGAACAAAGGCCGCAAGCACTCAGCATGTATGTGCGCCGACCGTCTGCACAAGTCCAGCCGCTGCATGCACCGCGTCTCAGCTGTGCGACAAAGTTGGCATGTCTGCAGGTCCAGCATGTTGCGTTGTGCAGGTGTCGCAGTAGCCATGGCATTCCTGTGCGCAGTCTCTTGCATTGCATGCATGAGAGCATCTTCAATCCCTGCAACGGCTTCAGTCACTGCCTGGGCTCAACCCTACGCATTTGCTGGCCTGCATCAGGGTTCATGTGCACAGCTGCTGAAGTTTGCCGGCGCCAGCTTGCATTCTGGCCCTACCAACCCCCCGGCAATCACACGCAAATGGCAAGCTGCTGGCTGAGGTGTTGCTGCTGCTGCCGTTGCTGCTGCTGTGGCGCAGTGACCATTGCGCGCATCGTGTCCGGCAATGCGCGTGCCAGGGAGCGTCCTGAGGTCAAGGCCAAGGTGGAGGCGCACAACAGGAGCAGGGTGGGGGCGCGCCACCCGGAGGAGCGCAAGGTGGGGCGGCACAGCGGGCAGCACGCTGAGGGGCGGCGCCGGGCCAGCCTGCTGGGCCAGCGCATCGGCGCCAGCAGGCAGCACCCTGTGCAAGGCAGCAGCGTGAGGGGTGGGGTGGCGCGGGCTGCAGGGTGCGCCGCCCCGCGCTGCTGCTGCTGGCGGCAGTGAGGCTGCCTGCCACGTGTTGTGCTGCCACCAGCGACGCTGCCCTCCACAGCGGCAGCACAACAGCAGGCGCACAGCGTGCTGGTGCAGACAGCAGGCCGCAGACTGCGAACCCTGCTGCTGCTGCAGCATTGGTGAGTTGGTCTGCTGCTGCTGCTGGCTGCTGCTGCTGCTGGCTGCGTTGCTGTGCAGGAGCTTATCAGGCAGCGCACCATAGAGGCGCGCATGGAGAAGCTGCGGGTGAGCGCTGACGCTGCGCATGATGGGGTGCCAGCTGAGACACAGCAGCAGGGCGCGAGCACACAGCCCAACCCCATAGCGGCTGCTTGGGTCAGGCATGCTGTGCAGGCCGGGCATTGAGCACGCTGTGTATCTGCTGGTCAGGGCTGCTGCCCATGTGGGGCTGTTCAGCGGTGCAGTGATCTGCTGTTGGCGATGCACGACAAGGGGGGCAGCGATGCAGCCGCGTCTGACGACAACCAAGCCGCACAAGGGAGGCCAAATACTGCGTGCGTTTGTTGACGCAGCCTGCCTGATGCCAGGCTGTTGCTGGTCGAATTTCAATTGGCAGTGCTTCCTGCGGCGCTCACAGCTTGGCGCCGATGCTGCTGGTGCTGCAGAACATGACTCCAGAGGAGGATGCAGCGTGGCGCAGCACCATCTCTCAGCGCAGCAGGTCGCTGTGGCAGGACCCTGAGTACGCGGAGAAGACCACGGCAGCCATCAGGGAAGCAGCAGCCAAGCGGGCTCGCAAACCACGCAACCCCCAGCAGCAGCAGCAGCAGCAGCAGCAGCAGCAGCAGCGCAGGGTGCAGCAGCAGGCAGCAGCAGCAGCAGCAGCGTGCCAGCGCCCCCAGGGGACGCGCAACACGCAGCAGGGCAGCAGCCAACAGCAGCCAAGCTGAAGAGCAGCCTCCGCAGCAGCAGCAACAGCCTGTACGGCAAACACTCACAAAGAAGGTGGGGTGTGGTGGGGTGTGCCTGTGATGAACCTTCCTTATGCAACGCCGTAATGGGAGCCCCAGGATGCGTCAATTGTTACTGTGCTGGTCTGGTCACACCTGCGTGCTTGCCTCGGTGCACGGTGGTGCTTGTGAGCGTGCACTGTTGTGACAACCAGGCGAGACATCCAGCCAGGCGCTGATGTGGCCTGGTGCTGCCTGGCAGAGCGTGCTGCCTGTTCAACTGGACTCTCTCCTGTCGTGCCACAAGCAAGTGACGCTGCTGGCCTGAACCACGTGGCCACTCTACGGCTGCCTGCCCCATGTTGTGTTGTGCTGCTCCCCCCCCCCCCCCTGCGCGTGTCGTGTGCAGCAGGAGCGCGCTGCAGCTGCAGCCGACCAGCAGCAGCTGCTGCAGCAGCAGGTGGCACGCCTGCTGCAGATGCAGCAGGTCATTGCAGCCAGCGAGTCAACAGTGGCGCACCTGCAGCGCAACCTGCAGGCCTTCCAAAACGACCCTCAAGCGCACCAGGTAGCCTCCACCACCATGCAGCAGGCGCAGGCTCACCTGGGCACGCTGCACAGCCAGGTGCTGCAGCTGAGCCAGGCGTTGCAGCAGTTTGGTGTGGCTTGGGACGGCAGCGGGCACATCACTCACATATCCGGCATGCCGCAGCAGCAGTGGCTGCAGCAGCAGCTGGGCGCTGGTAGCAGCAGGAGCAGCAGCAGCAGCAAAAACAAAGTTGGCACCAAGAAAGCAGCGCAAACCGCAGGCAGCACAGCCTCGAACAACCATGATGGTGTGCCGATCGTGCGCAGCAGCAGGAGGAGTGCTGCCGCAGCCAACAGCAACAGCAGCAGCAGCAGCAGCAGTGTCAGTGGCGTGGACATAGTGCGCAGCTCCAGGCGTGCAACAACAGCGGTCGCTGGCACAGGTCAGCGCAGCAGCAGCAGTGCATCAGCACGTGCAGCTGCAGCTGCCGCCAGCAGCGGTGGCAGCAGGAGCAGCAGCAGCGGTGGCCATGCCAGCTGGCACGGCATCAACAGCACAGCAGCCGCGACGGCAGCAGCAGCAGCCCGGGGCTACAGCTGAATGACGCGAGCGGCAAGCACCAGCATACAAACGGCTGGTCTGGCTACAATGGCACAAGCAGCAGCCACCTGGGCGATGCGTTTGTGCCAGTGCAGGTTAGGTCGCTAGCAGGCAATGATGTACACGAATGAAGCAACGCCCTCCGGCTTACACGTGTGGCTTGCGTGTTTCCTCGACCACCCGTGGTAGAGCACATGGCTGTACAAGGCCCAGTGGGTTGGCACAAATGTCACCCCAGGAGGCGTGCCGCTGCCCTGCAGGCCTGCTCTGAGGCTGCGCAGTGGCATCGTCCCTGCAGCGGGCGGTGCCAATCTTTGTGTATGAACATCACGGCTGTCCTTTATCAGGATACGCATTGTATGATTATTGAATGGCCGCCAGCTTGCCAAGTTTTCCTCGGACTGTTTTGGCCAGCCCTGCTGTGGCCTTGGACAGACAGTGTCTGGCAACCTGATCATCTGGTCGTGTGGCATCGCTGCTGCACGCCTGCAGGCGTCTTGCTGAGGCTGCGCACTGCGACAGCAGGCGGCGCTGACATGCAGAGCACTGCACAGCACATTTGTTGTTTGGAACTGGACTGGTGTCCCTCCCTTTCCACAGAGTGGAAAGAGTTGCAAGACGAAACGTATTGCAGAACACAATGCAGCTCTACTTTGCTTTGGGTTAGGGTGCTGCTGCTTGTTTAAGCATTGAACCGTTAAGAGTCATCTGCCACGGCCTCTAATCACACTGTGGAGGCCATATCGGCTATAGATTATTGCGCATTGGCAGACGACTATAAAGCAAGGAGATCTCCTTCCAAGACTTGCATTTAAATCAGATCACCCATGTATACAGTCATACGTACGTATGCTGCAAATGAGGGGGACCCTTGCAGACAGTGTGAAATTAACCTTGGAGATTGCGAACTGCTTACCATAGTGACTGCTATGCAATGGAGTTCAGGAACTGCTTACTGCTCCGACGGGAGCTTACTGCTACGCAATGGAGCAGTGCTCCCTTTTTGTTTTGCGCCGCAAGACCATTCCGCAGGCCGCGGCCAATGGCGTTGATGCAATGGCTTGATCAGGTAACAGGGCTGGGGCATGTAGGTAGGGCGGCTGGGGATGCGAGTTGCAGTGTGTCGAGTATAGTGTGGCCACTAATGGTCTTCTTCAACACAATAGAATACATTACAGTAGTACAGGATTGAATCCGCCTCAGGCACTAGCCCAACAAGCCGTTGTTCCGCTCAGTTTAAGGAGTTGTTGTCATGTTTTCACAGGCAACGGCATTCAACCCGTGGGCGTTATGCAAGCTCTCAAACGGACTGATCAGCTGTTTTCTGCATGTTGACAGCATTAATGAGGCAAGTGTCAGTGTATGGTGGTCAATCATGATGACCATGCAGTTATAATGTGACTTGAGCCATGTCCCTATGGCCAATGCGAAACCAAGTTCTGGACATGCAGATCCTGGAATCAGTGTAGCTACAGCCCTGCATCCGCCATGTGCCTGGTGTTGACCAGCAGATGAACACCACATGGCTGCTTATGCAGACGCACAACTGCTTTTCCACACACCGCAATGGGTGTTTCTTGGGGCACTACAAGAACTTGGGCGGGGGTGTCCTGGTCCAGCATTGCGTGAGGTGTGCGGTTGTGCATTCACCTGGAGCCCAGGAGCCGTGATGAAAATACTCTCTTACGCCGCAGTGGGTCGCTACGGCAGTGCTTGCATGCGTCAGCTGAGCAGCAGGGAAGGAGGGTCTGTCCCCGGTGCCTTCGCCATACTGCCTCTGAATTCAACCCCTGCAACATATCACAGTTGCACACCTACCCTGCCGCAGCGGCCGCAGCAGCCTGCAGGCTGGAGAGCAGTGGGACAGCAGTGCTATGACCAATGCGCCTACAAGCCCTCTGCGCAATGTTTCAGCAACACCTAGTTGATATTGTGCGGGAACCTGCAGCTGTCGGCGTGTGCTGGGCAGGGACAGCACTGCTGGGGCAGCACCATATGCTGAGGGGCAATTCCATGAAAGCTGCATGCACCCCATGAGGCAGGCAGCGATAGATGAGCCCTGCGGGGCAGGTGATGTAACTGTTTCCAGAGCGGTCTAGCCAGAAGATAGGCCACGGCATACGGCACATCAGCATTTAGCATGTGGCACTGTATTGAACTGCTGTGTGCTCGCAAATTCAAGTAAAAGCCCGCTTATCTTGCCAATCACAGCCCATGGTTGGTGCCCCTGAAGCAACTTCAATGGACTCTGGTGCTGTCAACGTGCTCAACAGCACACCCAGCGGAGCATTACAGTGGGTAGAGCCATCATTTCTTACAGATGCCAATGCAGCTTTGCATGATGGGGGGGGGGGGCGGGTGACTGCTTCAATTCTGGCTGGGTTAGAGTGCTGCTGCTTATTACAGCAGATTACAGTCCATGGGTACCCAAGTTTCGCTGTCACACCTATGGTTCCTACAGCCCAGCAAAAACTTCAACACGGTACTGGCTGTTCTAGTGTGCCGCCACGCCTCCAATTTTGCCGGAGGAGTGAGACTAAGCTCTCTCTGCGGCTTTGGCAAGGTGTCATAGTGTTTGTTGGCAGAGGCCGCGGCGCAAGCAGAGACCGAGGAGGGGGCGATCATTAGTAGCAGTCGATTACCGTGTGTGTTGCTATTCTCCCTCAGATGTTCCGTTGACCATTGCTGTTGGGTGCGCAAGGCGGCGGTTCATTGCACCGCGATTGGCCTTTGGGCTTGGTTGAGCGATAAGCCAGACGCATCATGGCTCAGGGCTCCGTGCTCGGTCAGGCCGGGGTAGTGTCAGCAGCTCTTGCACAGCCTCTGGGCCCATCAACAGCAGCAGACATGCAGCAGACTCTTGAAAGTGTGGAGAATGGCCCAGCCAAGCTCAGCAACAGCCGCACCATGCAGCAGACTCTTGAAGGTGTGGGCGAAGTGGCTGCTTCAGCAGAGCAGAAAAGCACAGCGTTGCCTCCAAGGGCACCTGTCGCACCCGTGGCAGCAGACCGCATTATTCTGCCAGCAGCAGCAGCAGCAGCAGCAGCAGCAGCAGCAACTGCTGCTTCAGCTGCAGATTCAGCGGCAGCCACTGGCACTGGCTTCACTTGTCTGGAGCGTGACACTGCTCTGTACATGCTGAACCTGCTGGCAAAGAACAAGGAGGCTGAGCAGTTCAGGGCCCCAGTTGACCGGGAGTCGCTGGTGAGGGGGCAGGCAGCAACTGCTTGGCTAGGTAGCCGCAGTGAACTCTGGGCATGTTGCAATCACAACTCTCTTCTGTTGCAGTCACAAACACTTGCAACGGAGGCAAGTGCAGCATCTGCAGGCAACGTGGCCAGTAAGCAGTGCTGTGCAGTGGTTGCAGCGCAGCCCTGCCCAACAGTGGCTGCATGCATTGTGCCTGAGGCGTGCCGTGTGTGGCGCCTGCATCCTGGTGTTGCCTACTGCACACATGCAGATCGCTTTGGAGGCAAGTGTTACGCTGCGCGGAAGGTAATGACTGGCCTGCTTACTAGTCCCCCTGATCGCTGTGCTGCCTGCCTGTCCGCCTGCCTGCCTGCTTCTGTACATGTGTGCATCTCCATCCGCTTCTTGCACTGTGCTGTAGGGCATTCCCAGACCACCCAAAAGTCATCAGACACCCCATGGACTTCAGGACAGTGCGTGGCAAGGTGCGTGCAGGTGCCTACAGGTCCATGGATGAGTGGCGGTCAGACATGCAGCGCATCTGGGAGAACTGCCGCAAGTACAACGGCGAGGACCACGAGTTCACACGCTGTGCAGAGAAGCTGGAGGCAGCTATGGAGCGCCGCATGGATAAGGCTGTCGCAGCGGCAGCGTGCGAGCTGGCCGCGGCACAACAGCGTGCAGATGCTGCTGCGCTTGCAGGAAAGGCTGCCGCAGGCGGCGCCAGGCCCAGGGCGCCCCGGCAGGCGGCGCCGCTGCGCGCAAGCAACGCCGCCGGCAGCGACAGCGATGGTGGAGAAGACGGAAGGCAGGCCAGGCCTGCGGCGCGAATGGTGAGCAGCAGCAAGCAGCTTATTTGGGTCCTGCAAGTCGCAGGCCGCCACAAGCACGTGATCGCCGTGATACCTGCCGGTAGCTGTGCGCATGTGGGGCAACAGTCAGTGAGGTGGCGCCATGGCGGCATGGCAGCCCCAAGCACTCCCCCTGCGCAGCATCACCACCCTGCCGTTGCTGCCCTCTGCTGCGCGTTGCTGTGTACCCGGGTGCATGCATGCAGGCAATGAAGCAGGAGCAGCATCCGTCGCCAGAGCCCGTGCGTCGGCCCCTCAAGCGCATGGCCTCAGGCAGCGACGTGCAGACAACAAGCACAGCAGCAGGGCCAGCAGAAGCAGCAGCAGCAGCAGCAGGGCCACCAGCAGCAGCAGCAGCAGCAGCACATGGCAGGGCAGGCCCAGCTAAGCGAGGCAGGCTGGCCAGCGGCGGCTTGACTAGCAGCGGCTTGGCAGGAGTGCCAGCCGCAGCGGTTGCACCTGCGCCAGGTGCAGCAGCAGGCAGCATGTTCCCTGGTGTGAATGCTGCTGCCCTGGAGCAGCTGCGTGACATGCCGGCAAAGCAGCAGCTGGGCGCGCCAGGTGCGCAGCTGCGGGCAATGCCAGCAAACCACCAGCATGCCGAACAGCACGAAGTTGCAGTTCAGCAGTAGCACGCTTCAAGCATGGCGGGCAAGCGCAGTGTTGTTGCTTTGTAACTGGGCAGCACAGGGACGTGCTGCCCCACCTTACATGTGTGCTTGTTGAAATATTGAATCTATACTTGTGGCACATTCGTAGCGTCTGCAGTTGAGCCGCCTTCTTGAAAAAGCGAAAAGTATCTGGCAATACCCAATTCCTACACGCGCGTCTGCGGTTACGAGCTGAACACCCCGTGCTTACTTCGAAGCAAACCTTTGTGGTGGAGACTGAGGTAATACATTGCGGTTACGCTGCGATGTGTGCGCCATTGCAGTTGCTGACGCGCCGCAATGTGCCTTTTGTGTGGACAGCTGAGGCTGTTGTGGCTTTTGATGCAATGAAGCAGGCGCTGTGCTCTGCGCCAGTGCTTGCTCTGCCAGATTCGACCTTGTCTTTCATCTTGACCACGGATTGGAGTCGTCTCGCTATTGGTGCGGTGCTGTCACAGGAGATTCTGAGGGTGAAGAGCAACCGCTCACGTTTTCTCACCGCTGCTGAGCAGAACTATGCTGCTACAGAAGGTGAATGTTTGGCAGTAAAGTGGGCCATAGATAAGTTTCACTACTATCTGCATGGCAATCGTTTTCTGTTGCGCACTGATCACAAGGCGTTAGAGTGGCTGGACAGCGCTCATTTCACTAATTCCAAGTTGGAACGGTGGGCGATGCAGCTGCAGGCGTATGATTTTTCAGTTCAGTACATCAAAGGCTCCACCAACTGTGTGGCTGACTATCTGTCACGTCCGCAGCCTAGTAGCTCTTGTGTGCTTCAGCATGGAGATGGTCAGCAGGAGCGTGTTTCTGCTGGTGCGTTGGTGATGTGCAGTGCTGCGTGGCCCAGCAGTGTAGTTAAGCAGTCTGATTTGGATGCTGTAGGGTGTGAGGTGTGTTCAGATCCGGGTGGTTTTGATAACATGGCGATCTGCTCCGGGTGTGAGCGATGCTATCACTTGCGGTGCGTGATGCCACCCATGTCGACTGTCCCCAGTGGTGACTGGTTTTGCCCTGGATGCGACCCGTGGTTTACCAATGTTTCTGAGTTGTGTGATCCTGAAACGGTGTTGGTGTATGCGCCAGGCGACCCCCACATAGATGATTTCTTGCTGGCGTATGTGCGTAGTGGAATGGATGATAGTGTGATCCAGGGTTTGGCTCGAGGCAGGGTGCGCGCCATACAGCACAGAGCTACTGCTCTGCGGCCTCACCGCACTGTGCCAGAATGGCTGATGGTGTTACGGCACAAGAAAGGCGCTGATCCCTGTGTGGTTGTGCTGCCCTCCTGTGTCTTACAGATGGGATGTGATTCGCTGTATGCATGATGCTTTTGGGTCATGCTGGTGTTCAGCAGACGTGCGTATCTGCAACAGCACTTTCACTGGCGTGGCTTGCCTGGTGATGTTCGACTGTTCGTGGCTCGGTGTGATGCATGTCAGCGCCGGCGGCTGGCGCTGCCCGCACCTTTCCCCATGCAGGAGCCTGTCATTCGGGAACCGTCTGAGCACGTGCACATTCATTTGTGTGGCCCTTTTGTGACTCCCTGTGCGGATATTCATGGGCGGTTGTATCGGCCTGATGCGCAAGAGAAAGTATTAAAGGCTTGTGGTGGTTGTGATTGACTATTTCACAAAGGCTGCGGAGTTTGCTGTAATGTATGATAGGACAGCAGCTTCAATTGCGCGGGCGTTTTACTTCAGTTGGATCTGCTGTTACTTTGTGCCTAGTCATGTGACGAGTGACAACGGCACAGAGTTTGAGGTTCAATTTGGCCATTTGTTGGCACGTTTGGGCATCAAGCATGTTCACACTTCGGCATGTCATCCTGCTGCTAATGGTGTGGCGGAGCGCTTGTTGGTTCCTTCAAAGCATGCTGGAACGCCATGTGAATTCTCATCCGATTTACTGGGTGCAGAGTGTGCCTGTGATGCGACAGCAGTACTGGGCTCGTGTGCATACGACCCTGGGCATTTTGCCGCAGGAGATGGTGTTGGCCGGCAGCCAGTGCCTGTCTTGCCTTTGGCGCGTGATGTGCTGGCGGTAGCAGCAGCTGCTAGGGTGTGGGTGTGGCCTGAGTTGTTTGAGTGTGAGCATTCAGCCTTGCATGCAGCGCAACTGCGTCAGCAGTTGGCAGTTGTTGATCAGGATGTGTTTGCCAAATTAAGCAGCAGTTTGTGCGAAATGCGCGTGCTTGGCCCCTGTGCGGTGCCCGTCGCACTGTTGACAGCTCTTTTCATTTTTAAAGGCGATCTTGTGTTGGAGGTGGTTTCTGGTCCTGTGGCTAACTTGGGGGACGGTGTTTGTGGCCCTTTCCGTGTGCTTGAAGTTCGCGACAATGGTGTGGTTCTGCTTACTACTGGTAGCACTGGGTTTCGTGATGCTGCTGCGTTTACGCGCCACATCAGCAATCTGGCTAGATACCTGGACAAGCGCTCTGTGCTGCTGCTCTGGCAGCGTCCTAACTTTGGAGGGCTGCAGCTTACATGCGTGCAGCGGTGGTAACAAATCCAGTGCTACATAATATAGTGTGTGATTTGCAGTAATGTGCTGGTGCTGTGCTCTGCTCTAGGGTTGTTATATCCTGCAGTAACACATGCCCAGTTCCTGTGCCTGCCTATAGTCAGCAAACTCGCCACAGCACATTGTTGGGTGTTTAGTCTGTGTTTCTGAGTGGTGCACAGTGACTGGCTTTTAAAGGTGCGGGTTGTACCACCGCTGTGCTGCATCTGCATGTCCCTGGCTGGTGTTTTGGTGGTTGCCTGAATCCTTGCGTTGCTGTTGATTGTGTTGGCGTGTGATGGCTCGCTTGTGCCTCAGTCTTCTCTTTTGGGAGGGGGTGAAGGGCTAGGCTACTGTAGCTACACACAGCGCTTTAGTGTATGAACTACTACAGCCGTGAGTTGTGAGTTCGGGATGGAATGGTATCAGCGCTTTTGTGTTTATAAATACATAATTATGCCTGCCGTACTAAGAGTCAGCCTGATGCACTGCGCTTCTGGACACAGCTGGTATGATGTTATGTTGTGTCAGCGTAACGTTTATAGCAGGAAGGTTATGTATGCCATGAGTCAGCGGCTGGAACTATGATGAGGAAGAAGGAAAGTATGTTGCAGCGCTGCAGTTAAGCGTTTGCAGGCGATCATCATCATCATATTACCCATTCAAGCCATAGCATCAGCGCCATCGGCCCCGCCCCCCACCGGGGCGGAAAGAGGAGGTTTGCAGGCGATGTGGGCGTCTCTTCCCGCAAGGTAACAAATCCAGTGTACACACATGCTTACATGCGCAGCCTCGCATGCATGGGTAGTGTGACGCTGCTTGCTTGCTTGCCTTTTGCTGCTGCGTTATAACTAATTAGAGTGCTGCGTTTTTCATGCTTTGGTTGGCGATGCTTCTATAGCGCAAGCTGCTGCCTGCGTGGGGTGCGCCTTGACACACCGCATATGTACTTGATGCGTGCTCCAAGAGACTTGGCGTGTGTAGATGGACACAATGCATTGTGTTGGTGTATGGTGCGCTCTTCTGTTGCTGTGTCGTGCTGACAATATGCTCATCCTGGGTGGCTCATACAATTGAAGATGGTGATTGTACCCCCGTGTAACTGATGTCTGTCAAAGCCCGCCACCATATCTACTACCACTGGCAGCCAGTGCGTTCAGGCCCACATGGGGCAGTGACCGGGAAGCTGCAGGGAGCCCAAAATCTTGACAAGGCATACAACAAACGTAACGCTGACCAGTGCTGGCGCTGGTGTGAAAAACTGGTATGAATAACCGAATTACCAAAGTAGGGCCACTGGCCCACCCGCAAAGGAGCCAAACAAGGCTCATGGGGTCCACAAAACTCAAAAGTTGACCATCAACCGAAAGAAGCCGCAATCTCAACAAGCTCAGAGAGCTCAGAACTCAGAAAGGAGCCAAACAAGGCTCATGGGGTCCAAAATGTCTCTCCACAACCAAAGGGGAAAAGGGAGGCAGAGCATGCACACACAAGCAGCCAACATACAGTATAGGCTAGCGGTAAATTCATGCGAAAGGGCACAATATCTGGTAGCAGCATAGGTGGCACGGTGAACCACGCAACAAACCAGGATGGGGGTTGTGGCCCTCCTCTGTGGGGGCAGCATACTCCTCAAACAACAGCACAACCGAGAACAAATATGGATGGTATGAATCGGCCTTCCTGTAACGCCTGCACTGCATGCAGCAGCTGCAACAGCAACTGTGCTGCCACTGGAACAGCAGAGTGCGGTGCAGCATTTGCAATATTGCAAGGCATAAATGCCTTGCGCGTCTTGTGCTGACAGTCAACACGCTGAGCATGCAAGTGGGCAGCCATCCTGCATGCAGTGAACAGTAAGAGACAGTCATAGTGTGCCTCTGTGCGCACTTTGGGAAGCTAAATCACGTGCGCGACCCCTTTGCAAAGCCTGCAGCTGCACCTTACCAAATACCAAATACCAAAGTGGGGCCACAGGCTCACCCACTAAGGAGCCAAACAAGGCTCATGGGGTCCCACAACAGCCAAGGAGTACCAATCCAACCAACTAATCTGAGGCCTCAACAAGTTCTGAAGATTCTGTCTCTGAGGCACTAGTGTCACTTGGGAGCACAGCATGCGCCATAGCCGGATCATTTCTAACCAGGAGACAATAGTAGATGAAAGCAGCAACACTACTCTGCCTCTGCTGCATAAAGTCAGCCAGACACCGTCCAAGAGGGCTCACATCAGCAGCTGGGCTCTGCCACCCTCCCAAACCAGCAAATAGCCGCCAGAAACGATCGCGAACAACCTGGTATGCGTCACATTCAAACACAAAGTGAAATGCATCCTCAACTTGGCCAGCACCGCACCGAGAGCACAGTCGCTGTTGCCTGGGTAGCAGAGAGTTATCAGCCCTCTCCCACCGACCAGTAGCCACACGCAAGTCATGTGCACCCAGACAAAAACGCATCAAAGATGACAGGTGCATCTTGTTTAAGCCAGCTGTGTTGTGCACATAATCTGGACCCCAACTCAATGGTTTCGTCAACTCAAGCTTATCAAAAGGGGAGCATGCAAACCAGTTCTCATAGGTAGAGTGCATGACATTATCAGACCCAGCCACTTTGGGGTTGGCTGGCAAGCCCTGCCACTGCTGGTACAACCATGCTTGGAAAGCACTCTGTACATTGCTCAAATCAGAGGCATCAAGGCACAGTCAGAGACGTGCAATGCAAGACAGTCAGTGACGTGCAATGCAAGACAGTGAGACGTGCAATGCAAGACAGTCAGAGACGTGCAATGCAAGACAGTCAGAGACGTGCAATGCAAGACAGTCAGAGACGTGCAATGCAAGACAGCACAAGCGCAATCCAGAGGCAGCTGAAGCCTTGCTGATCAACATTCCGGCAGCGCACAAACAGCCCATGGCGTGTGCGTCTCTCATACGCGTACGCATGCGCATGCAACCAGGCCAGCTGCATGGTAAGGACATGCATATGCGCAACAGTAACCACAAAGACATCACTCACTTCTCGCAACAGGAGGTGGTGCGTTGTAGGCAGCATGTAGCATAGCAATACAAGCTAAAATTGACCAACGGCCGGGACTACTGCCCTATGCAGGACGATGCTATGTGGCCATGCAGGAGGTGCAGTGCACCATGCCTGGTGGAGCAATTGATCCGCTCGAAGGCCGCTGGCTTGCAGCATGACCTGGCCTGCCAAGCCTGCTGAGCAGCTGCAGGGACAGACACGAGCTGCTCGACACTTTTTAGGGCCCCCCCTGCAAATTCCAGTAAGCTGGTGATGTGGTTGCTGAGGAGCTCGTCTGCCATGCTACCAGGGCGTCAGACTTTGAGCATAAATGCCACCAAATGCACACGCCACACACCAAGCACACACACGCACGCACGCACACGCACACGCACACGCGCACAAGTTTTGATGTGCACGGTAGTGCCAAACAATGACTGGAAGCATGTGATTGAGCAGATCACCTGCAAAGCATTGCAAGGCCTGCAATGAGCGGGGCCGCTTGCTGTGCAGTCACAACCTGTCATTATGCCTTATATGAATGAAAACCAAATCAATCTGTACTTGTCAAAGCACATGTGCTGCTGAAGGTAACCTCGTGCAACATGTGCGCCGCAGTCTTAGCCAAGCAACAAACTTGTTGCATGGCGGACCGCGCTACATGTGGGTGGTTCTGTAGACAGAATTAACAGGGAAACACAACACAGAGTGATGGGTGGTTGTGCCAGGCAGCACCATGCACCTGCATTCCCCGTGCAGTAATAGAAAGTTCACAGTTGATTGCAAAAGCATCATCAGGGCAACATCATAATGTTGATGATGCAAAACTGTTTATCAGTATCTGCTCCACAAACGATCAACTCATTGTTGGCATGCGCCCTGTCAACTGTGTGCGCAGCACCAGCAGCAACAGCATCACATGCAGCACAGTTTGTGGTGGGCACATGCCTTCAGCAGCCTAGCTTTTCACCAGGGAACGCCCTGGATGATGCAAGATGCTTGGCTAGATGCTCGCTGCAATGTACCAGCTGGGGATGCCAGAGCCACTTCACGGGTCCCAACTCAACGCAGTAGGATGTGACCATGCCAATGCCAGACGTGCAAGACTGCAGCATGCACAATGCAAGGCTGCACACACATACACTGAAGCATAGTATGCTGTACTACAATACAACCGCGCCACCACTCACACAGCACATTCCATCCAGTGCACCTCCAGGCGGCGTACTGCTAGTGACATGCCAGCCATGCAGGCCAGGGCTGGCTGCAGGAGCAGCTGCACACCATGTAATTCATGCTGCAATAACCATTACCTTTGCAAAAGCGAACCCACCATGTCTAGCAGGACCCTTGCTCGCAAAGACAATCATGATGTACAGGAGCAATGACTACGCATATGATGCATTGCACCCAGGGGCACACGCTTGCTTGGTGGACCCACGATGCACGTGGTGCTGTCAAGTGCTGGGCACTCGGCTATGTTCCGGGACTGCAGGCAAAGCTTGGAAGGTGAGGTCACACAGCTGTGTATGAAGCTTGGAAGTAAGACCAGAAAGCTGCACACATAGTGCCATGCAACTGCCAAGACATGTTGCTGCATGTATGCACCTTCCCAGTGGGAGTGCAGAATTGAGCTTGGACTATGCACAAATAAGACAACCAGCCAAAGGAAAGAAAACAATACACGCCTGTAGCATATGTTCGTGGCAGCTTTGCCATGCCCGGCCATACACTTTATGCCCCCATTGCCACCATGCTTTACAGAGACGCACAGCACCCAAAGCAAACCACATCTTGTGCACTGCTGTGCGCGCCTGCTCCTCATGCGCCTGCAGATGGCATGCACCATCTGGCAGCGTGCACCTTGCTTGCAGGCTGCCTGCCAGGGTGCTCTTTGCCGTAATTTTGAGCCATGAGCAACCAGCGCTGGTCAGGGCCCACCCCTTGATGTGTGTGCTTAGCTGATCACACAACAGCCAGGCTGCAGCACAGCAGCCTCTGCAGTTCTGCTGCCGGCGTCTGTGGATTCAGCTGCGACAGCAGCAGCGTCCTTGTCATTGGGTTTCAATGGAGCAGCTGCTGCAGCAGGCGCAGCAGCAGCAGGGGCGGCGGCTTTGCCTGTCCTCCTGTGTCGTTCTACCGACTTTGCCGCCAGCTCATCAGCCAGCATCCCTGCAGCACCTCGACAGCCTGCAGCAGCAGCAGCAGCAGCAGCAGCCACAACAGGTGCCATGCAAAAATGGTGAACATTTTTTGGAGGGTGCCATATGTTGCGTCATGTCCTGTGCAGCTGCAGCCTTGCAAAGCCACGCACTCAGCTTGGGGCGCCCCGGGGCGCCCACCAAGGAGCCGCTGCTGTGCACAGATCTGCAACCAGCTCCAGCTGCTGCCTTCTCGACTCACGAAACTGGCAGCTACATGCTAGGCATGCGGCCGCCTGCCTGTGTGCCTGGGGCGCCTCACCTGGGCCATGCCGGGCCGTGCGCAGGGCTCCTGGTGCCAGCAGGCCTCGATCAGCTGCCACACGCCCGGGCTGATGTGCTTGGGCTGGGCGGGGCGGTAGCCCCTGGCGACCTTGGCTGCATACCTGGACGCAGCGGCAGAAGGACGCACGCGGTGTGAGTACTGCTCGCAGCGGCTGGAAGTGGTTTCTTTGCATGCAGCCAAGGTTGCTCGACAGCAGCTGCGTTGGCAAATCACTGGCGCTAGAGGCGCAGTTACGCTCAGATTGCAGCAGTGGCAGCAACGGCACTCACCACTCTGTGATGGCTGGGTCTGAGCAGCTGGTTGGCAGCTCCGTGAAGATCAGCAGGCAGCGCGCGCCAGCTCTGCAGCAACAGCAAGCAGCAGGTAGCAGCAGCACGTCGGCAGCATGTGGGTGGGGAGCACTGCAGTAAGATCGCCCAACAGACACCGAGCAGGACATGTGCTGCATGCTGAAAGGAGTGGACCCACGGCCCCAAGGCACGAGAGTGGCATAGTTGGAGGCAGGTGCGTGTGCAGTGCTTGCTATGATAGTTTGTGCATTTGCAGCGCAGCCTTTCTCACCATACAGCACGACGCCAAAGCTGAAGACATCAGCCTTTTCGTTGTAGGGCTGCCCCAGGAACACCTCTGCAGCCCACAGCACAGCACAGCACAGCACGCAGCACAGCACGCAGCACAGCAGGGGGGCAGGCACCATGTCAGCAGCTCCCTGTGTGCACAGCAATGAACGCCCCAGCTGCAACTCCTGCCATGCGGTGCCATGCGGTGCTGTCATCGTGCAGGCTGCCTGAGCACATGCCAGGTGGCACGGCTGGTCTGCCAGTTGACCAGCTGCATGGTGGACAAGCACCCTGCTGCACAGCATGGCGGATGTATTGCTGGGCAACGAGCCCCAGGGGCTGCAGGGCGCAGCTGTTTTAACAGCGCTACAGCTGCCCCACTTGCCCTTGCCGCCCACCTGGTGCCATGGTCATGCAGGAGCCCGTCTGGCCTGCAGACGCAGAAGCAGCAGCAGCAGCAGCAGCACTCAGGGCAAGAGAAGCATGAGCGACAGCACCCATGAATTTCTCATGTACCAGGCTGGGCAAGGTGCAGCATCAGGTTGCCCAGGCAGGCGAAATGACCAGCAGTCACTGCTGCAGCGGCACAGTCACAGGCATGTTGAGGTGCTTGCTCTGCCATCTGCCATGCCTCAGCAACCAGGCAGCTGCTGCTGCCCGCGCCCACCTGTCATGTCAAAACCCTCTCAAACTCAGATGCCCAGGTGCTGCTCTTCATGCTGCTGTCCCAGACACTCCTCCTGCTGGTGCCCGTCGGCGTGCCAGTCACGATGCTCGCTGGAGCAGCGTGGCCCGCCTCGGCCAGCCACGTCGCCCCCGTGGCCATGCCGCCCCACAGGTGCTGTGCGCATTGTGCAGCTGCGCCTGCTCATCAGCAGCCACTTGGTGCAGCAGCCCGCTGGTGGCATCTTGCCAGAGGTCAAACCCATGGGCCCACGTGGCATCGGCTGCCTCACTGCTGCTGCTGTTGCAATGCCATCGCCGTCGCTGATGCTGCTTGCACGCCGCAGGCTGTGCTTGGAGTCATCCACCACCTGCACAGCAGCAGCGGCAGCGGCAGCAGCAGGCAGGCAGGCAGGCGCACCCACAGCCTGAGACAGAGAGCATGACGGCCGCGCCAGTGGCCAGGTCACCTGCGCTTCTGTGATGTGTCACACAGATACCACATGCTTCAGCGGTATTTCGCCGGCATGTGACCACCTGCAAGACCTGAGCAGCGACCAGCAGTGACGGGTGAACCGGCTGAGCTTCCGCTCCTCGGCTAGCATGCTATCAGCAGAGCCGGTGCCACCAGCGCCAGCAGCAGTGCTTACAAGCAGCACACAAATCATGCAGCCTTATACGTACATACAGAGGTAAGGCACACACACAGTGGGGGATGTTGTCCCGAACCACTGCATGGTGCAGGCCCATGCCTGCCCTAGATACACCGGGGTATGTGAGTCATGCATGTGCTGATCAGCACCAACCCGGGGTGGGTGAGTCAGCATATGCTGACACCGGGGTGGTGATGATGATGATGATGATGATGTTGATGATGATGATGATGATGGATGATGATGATGATGATGATGATGATGATGATGATGATGATGATGACACCGGGGTGGGTGAGTCAGCATATGCTGATCAGCACCAAACCCCTAAGCTTGTACACCCCTTCTAACATGAAGCCAACGTGCACATGCGAGCAGCTTGCGTGCACGCGTCGTGTCGCCGCCCACCATGTGCAAGCCCATGTCTGCCAGCTTCGCCACCAGCGCGCCACCCTCCTCGACGAGCACCACGTTGCTCAGCTTCACGTCCCTGTGCAGGATCATGGGGCTGCGGGTGTGCAGGTGCTGCAGGGCGCAGGCCAGGTCCAGGGCCCAGCCCAGGGCCTGCGCTGCGCTGTACACCTTGCGCGCTGGGGAGATCATCTGGGCAGACACCTTGTCGCACAGGGAGCCGCCCTGCAGGCAAGGTGGGGAGGCGGGGCAGTGCCGTGTCAGTGACACATGTCACAACCAAAAGGGTGGTGCTGATATTACTCTACGCGTGTGTGCCACCACAGTCAGAACTGAAGCGCACCGACAGTGTGCAGGCGCATGTATGAGGTTTGCTGTTGTCAGCTCCCATCACGCATGCTGCGAGGCCTTCGGCCACCGCCAGGGCCGGCCGCAATGCTGTGTGGGCTGCATGCGCAGTCATCAGGCCAGCTGGGTTGCACGCATTGACAGAGGGAGCTAGCTGCCGCCGGTTGCGGCACGTTGTCGCCTCACATTGGCATACTCCAGCACCAGCGCCCAGCGCCCACGGCCTGCTCGCTTGTGGGGTGCGAGGGTGCACAGCGCCCTGTACCCGATGATGCGCCTGCAGGACGGGGGGCGGGGGGGGGGGGGTCGAACTCTGCTGCTGATTGCGGCTGCATTGTAGTCAACATCATTGAGCAGCTTTGTTGCACCATCAGCGGGTACAGCTGTTACCCTCCTGTACTCCTCCTGTGCCCTGGCATACCCCGTGCCACAGGGTGCGGCATGGACAAGTGCTGATCTGGCAGTCATGGTTGATGCCTGCTTGCACTGACATGCTGCAGAGCAGGTGTTGCAAGTGCCTGGTACGCTTTGAGGGCGTCAAGTGCGCAGGCCAGGCTGTTCACCGCGGTACCTGCACGTACCTGCAGGCGAACAAGCTGGTGACCTGTAAGCCCACTGTACTTGCCAGCTAGGGCAGATGGTGGCACCAATGTTTTATATCAACCTGCGCTGCCGTTGACGCTCAACTTGCCTGTGGTGGCACTTGCACAACACAGCTGCTTCCTGGCGCATCATGTCGACTTTGTCGGCCTCTCCAGTGATGCAAGCGTCCAGCACCTTGATCGCCACGGTCTGCCCATCCAATGTGCCCTGCAGCAAGACAGCTATGCTGTAAGTAATTCACGGCACCAGAAACGCTTCCTGGACGGTATTAAGCGCTGACAGGAGTGCAGGTGGCAGCTTCTGCTGCAATTCCGCCCATTACCTTGAACACCTCGCCATAGGCCCCTTTTCCAATCCTTCTTATTACCTTCAACCGGTGCTTGATCGTGTCCTCTGTTTGATCCATGCTATAATTACTGCGGTCATAGGCGCCACATGCCGGGGGTGTGGGCACATGGGGCCCACGGGGATGCGCCACAGGTACTCTCGACTTACTAAACGACCGCGCGGTGTAAGACCGGGCGAAGCTGACCTCCCCAATAGGTCGAGCAGAGATTTGGAAGGTATGGCATTAAAAGCGGTGCTAGCTAGTTACTCAGACTGCTTTGTCAACACATAGAACTACGATCATTACAAAGGGATTGGCGCTGCTATGTTTGGCCGAACGCATGTTCAAGTCGAAAGTGCTGAGGAATCTGCTAAGGATGTGTTACGATATTTTACATGGCTGGACGCACCAAAAGGAATCTCAACACCCTGCATGTCGTTTTCGGCTCGGCGCAATCCGCAAAATTGCGCGACCAGCCATTCACTGGCCAGGTAGTACGATGTTCCAGTGAGTCACTCATGTGAGTGCTTTGGGCTTGTGCTCCATCACTCTGTGACCAACGGATTGCGGCTGGTTGGCCAGCCAGGAAGCTGAAGTGAGGGATGCGGCACTGGCATAATGCATTATGCTGTTCTTACAGATTGGCGTGCACACCCAAGCCTAGGCCTGCTGCATCAAACAAACATGCATCACCCAGAAGTGCACACACACGCTGTGCTCTCCACAATGACAGCTGTTACCATGCATGCAATAAGACACAGCACTGCATGCACGCAAAAAGCCATGCATGTGAGAATTCGGACTGCCCATGCATGTGAGAATTCGGACTCTTATCACCCTTGCCAGTTTGAAACAACTACACAGCCCTGAGTGCAGTCAGCGCCGCAGCAATCTGCTCAGGAAGGATGGCACCAGTGACTCATGGCCAGGCAGCATCATCTACGAAACAAACGACGAAGCACGACATCATGAACAACAGGCAGTGCCCTGCACACCACCCTAAGCCTAGGAGCAGTGCTGCCTGAGCTGCATCTGTTGCAAGCACACCCGCCGGCGCACACCTCGCAAACCTCTCAGACACGATGCACGAGGATCATCATCAGCGCATGTACGTCACCAATCAAGAAGTGCCTGTCCCAAACTTCCAGGCTGCGCACAGACCAGCCTGGGCCAGCAACACCAAGGTAAGCACCAGCAACACCAACAAAGCACATGTGTCCTGCCACCGTGCCTGAGATAGCACCAGGCGGCAGCCACCCATGAGTGATCACTCCCACAACACAAGTGTCTGCAGATGGCAAACAAACCGCTGTCACACCAAGTGGCAGCTAATGTCACAGCTGAAGCTTACACACGAGATAGGGAGGACATGTGGCGCTGACACAAAGGTCACCAGCCTACTAGTGCCCCTGTGCGCACATGCACCAGCCCATGCTGCAGCTCCTGCCTAAGACACAAGCCGCCCCATTGATAGTGGTTCACCTGATACCAGCAGGGCACGTCATAGCCCCCCATACACCACCATGACAGCACTCATCATTGTCCAGCAAACACCGTGCACACCAGCCACATGACCATGGTTGCAGCGGCCCTTGCGCTTGTTATAAAACAGCAACATGGGCACCTGCAGGCCACCCTACCTTGTGGTGTGGCGGGATCACCGGTAGCACGCAGCAACTAGCCGCACGACCAGCAGAGCATGATCAGGCACTGCTGCTGGACAGCACAGCAAAAGTACATGCTTTGAAACACAATCCCTGCAACACCCTATCCCTGCATGAGGCTGCTCAAATAAGGAATGTGTCACTGCTGCACACTGTATCACAATCCCGGCTGCCACAAGGCTGGGCACTGGCATACTGCTCTACAAAACAGCACCCCTCAGCTGGGAGCGGTACCACAGCCACCTAGTCTGTCTGATGTACAGGACACCTGGCGCCGCTCACAGCACCGCACCAGCGCCCCAGCCGTGCTGCTGTGCAAACCAACAGCACAGCAATGCTGCCTGTCCCAGCCCAGCACCACGCAGCAGCACTAGATGAAATAGCTGGCTGCTGTACTACCGCTTGCCTGGGCTCTCCAGCTTCAGAGGCGTCACCTCAGCTGCCGCTGCTTCTTGCCGCCCTCTTGCCCTGCTGCTGCTGCTGTTGCTCAACCACCGTTGCCTCGTCGGGCCCCATCCAGCCCTTGACCTTCCCCAGCCAGTCGTCCTGGTTGCGCGACCAGCTCATGAAGCACGCGTCAAATATGGTCATGGTGTTCACCACCAGCAGCTGGTGCTTCAGCGGCACACACGAGAAGTTGATGCCCTGGATGACCGGCCACAGCGTGACCTCCGCAGCCAGCGTCGGCACAAAGTCGACGCGCATCTTGCGCTTGAACTCAGACAGGCCGCTGAAGTCAATCAGCGCGCAGCCCCACGCAAAGAAAGCAGCAACGTAGAAGGGGCCCATGACAGCTGTGTCTATCAGCACCTGCAGCACAGCAGGGACAAGGAGGGAATGGCAGCAGCAGCAGCAGCAGCAGCAGCAGCAGCAGCAGCAGCAGCAGCAGCAGCAGCAGCAGCAAGGACAGAGTCATCGAGGGTGTGCAGCTGCGGCTCAACGTGGCTGCATGCCGGGTGCTGCCCTGAGCCGCAGCTCCTGGCCAGCTGAGCCTTTTTTGATCACTCTCCTCTCATATGAGTGAGCTGTTGCTGACTCATCTGAGAGCTGTTGCTGAATCGTGCACTCTGCTGACTTGTCTGAGGACTGTTGCTGGCTGTATTGAGCGCACCAACAGCTCGATCAAAGGGAGCAGGAGCACAGTAATCAAGAAAAGGAAGGCTGAGCAAAGGAGGGCAGCAACAGCGTACTCAACAAAGCACGCGACTGATAGGCTCGACAGTTCCTGCAACCGCCAAGTGTGTTGAACACGCAAGTTCTGCTACTACAAAAAAAAATGCTCACACCATGAGCCATCGTCTGCCTGTGCACAGTGAAGCATCACGCACAGCTGTGTTGCTGCGGCAGGACACCCACCTTGGCAGCAATGAACTTTGCGCCACCTCCTGGGATCACCCTAGCACACCACTTGTCCAAGTTGATGTACCAAAAGTGCCCCACAGGTCCCACGAACGTTGATCCAAACATGCCAGTCATGAGTGCGCGCCGCCAGTCAATCACCAGCTGCGGCAGCGAATCATCGCTGCTGCTGACCTCTGCGGAGCTGGGGTGCGCTCCTTTGACTACCTTGATGCTGACTGCCGCTACTGCAGCTGCGTGCTCCTTCTGATGCTGCAACTGCTTCTCCCAGTGCTCTAAACGCTGCGCAATAATATCGCCACTGCACCACAGCACTGCACTGGTGGTCATCTGCGTCAGCACTGGCCGCCGCTCCAACTGCCGCTCATAGGCTCCCCACAGCTGCTTCAGCGGGTTGAATATGATTGACGCGTTATGCATGGCTGTTTTAGTTATGACTTAGCCGCTACAATGGCTACTGGTGCTAACAGCTGATAGCAGGCTGCTGCCTGCTGCTGTGTCAGGGCCTCGCAGCCTTGTTGAACCCACACGCGTCCTGCATGGTTGCAAGTTGACAGCAACGGGCCGTTACATATGCTGAAAGGCAAGCTAGACACTAATGTGCAATGCCTGCTGCTGACAAACATTTCGAAAGTCGACCGGGCAGAATACCGACAATGTGAACCACATCAAGGCAATAGCTGTACTTTCACGCACAAAATGCACCAGTGCTAGAATACTATGCTACCTTCCTATGTTCAGGCACAGACTTCAAATGCCGCGCACTCACAGAAAAGGGATTGGTCACTTCATCGGCCCCCTGACTGTCGTTTGCCTTGTTTAAGGTATGTATGTGATTCGTAACACAGCATGCACACCAAATACTCAAGTACCGAGCACTCAAAGCAGCTGGCAGCCAAATTGCACTGACCAGATCAGGCAGCAGCACTGCAAAGCTAGCACACTGGCATGCAAAAGGAACTGCATACACTCAAACTTCATCAGAACAACAACGTGACTACTGGCAGGGCCCGAAACAGGTGGCTGTTACCTGAACAAACACATTGCCACCATGTCAGTGACTCGTGAGTATCGTGTCATACGTCACACTGACACAACCGCAGCCATTGGTCAAGAGTCCAGGTGGCTGCGCAGTCGTTTTGCGCCTCGTGCACGCCTGGAATGCTTTTGCTGCTGCTGCTGTGACTGCTCTGGCAGCTGCAGCGCCCTGCTCAAACCTGCAGCTTCGCTTGTGCTGCCACGAAGCAACGCTTGCCTGGCTGGGAGTGCTGCTGCTGCTGCTCCTGCTGCTTTAGCTGCCTTTGACCACCTCTTATGCTGCCGCTGCTGCTGCTGCTGTTCCCCCTCCACCTGCTGCTCCGGCTGGGAGCCATTCTCAGCAACTCTTCTGCTCAACTTCACCTGACTGGTACTAAGCTGCTGCTGCTGCATTGCAGCTGCTGCAGCACGCGCGGCACGCCTGCTGCCGCCCCTGCTGCCTCCTTCACCTGCCGCAGTCGCCGACCCCTGCCCTGCTACTCTCATCCCTGCTGCTTCCTCAGCAGCCAGCTGCAATCTTTCAGCAGCAGTGAGCCCAGCACTGTAGTCACTGTCACTACCCAGCCCCTTGCTGCCCTCATCTTCTCCCTGTGCCTCACCGAGTGTGTCACCCGCAGCAGCGGCGACCTGCGCAAGCTGCTTCTTGCGTGATCTGACCCTTTTGCTGCCAGCTTGCTGCTGCTGTTGCTCACCCTGGCTACCCTGGCTGCCAAACCTGAACTGGTCCAGCACTGCCAGCATGCCACCTCTGCCCCCTGCTGCCGCTGCTGCCGCCGCAGCCGCTGCTGCAGCCCTAGCCGTCCGAGCAGCTGAGACCGGTGTGCTGCTTGCTGATGCTTGCTTGCCATGCTGACCGCTGGCGCCTGGCGTACCGTTACACTGCAGCGACTGCTGACTGGCCCCAGGGGGTGGAGGCCCTGGCAGCAGCTCTGGTGCAGCAGCCGCAGGCAGCACTGCGCGACATGCTGTCAGTGCTGGCCAGGCTGATCACCTCCACACTGACCTGGCTGCCAGCAGGGCCTGGTGAGGCGGGACGGCCCTTGCCTGCCGCCTGCCTGCTCAGAATGCCTGCAGCCTCAGCGGCAGCAGCAGGCTGCTGCTTGGTGGCTGCTGCCTGCGCCTGATGCTGCCCCAAGCGCCCAAGCAACCAAGCCCTCAGGCTTGCCAGCAGCTGCTGCTGCACCAGCAGCACCAGCACCACCACCAGCAGCAGTAGCAGCAGCAGCAGCAGTAGGAGCAGCGGCGGCATCATTGCCTGCATCCTTGCGTGCCTTCTTACAAGCCCCAGCGGCTGCTGCCTTCTCGTCAGTCTTGCCGCAGGGTTCAGGCGTCGTCAGGTCATCCACAAACACCCTGGACACCCCCGCCTTGGCCCTGCGGCTGCGCTTCAGCTGCGCCTGGGGCACCACGCTGCCGCCCGAGCCAGCAGCGCGGGCAGCAGCAGCGGCAGCAGCAGCAGGGCCAGGCCCGAAGAACGACCTGATGTCATGCGTGTTGAGGCGGCGGCGCTGGCGCTCTGCTGCGCGTGCTGCCGCCTGCCGTTTGGTGACAGCTGCGTGGCAGGGCACGCACAGTGTGCGCAGGTTGTCCATGTCGCAGCCCCCGCCGCCCTCATACACGGCCAGGATGTGGTCCGCGTGCCAGGCGTTGCCCTCCGTGGCCTGTCGGGTGCGTTGAGGGGCGGCCGGTGCAGCCGGTCAGTGGCGGATGCAGCGAGGTGCGCGGGCAGCAAGCAGACATCCACAGCAGCATGGGGATACGCAGTGCTGGCCAGATCGGACTGCTCGCCGCTGACACGCACAGCCTCAACTCAGCTGCAGTTGGCTAGAGAGTGGAGCATGACACCCAGCCAACGCGACCTCTGCCAGCGTACAGACGCGCAGTGTGGCTGTCATACCAGATACAAGACATAAGAAAGGGACACAGCAGGTGGTGCACAGACTATGGCAGCGTGTGCGGTGCACAGCACAGCGCCGACAGCCGCGCTGCCGCCGCACCTGCTCCAGCAGTCTGTCCAGGTATGCGCTGCAGCCGCGCAGCAGGAAGGCTGGGGCGCGCGCCACCACCACCGCACGGCGCCGCGCCTGCCAGCCTGGCGTGTCCCTGGAGATCTGCTGCAGCTGCTGCACCAGCGCGTGGCAGTCCAGCCCGCAGGCCTGGCACACGCCCCGCTCCAGCTTGAACAGCGCACGCCTGATGCCACCTGGCAGCAGCAGCAGCAGCAGCAGCAGCAGCAGCAGCACACAGTGTGCCAAACAGCAGCAGAGGCGGCTCGTGTCATTCGTCAAATCAGCAGCCGCCACAGGAGCGACAGTGGCAGGCAACGCGACATTGCCCGTTGACAACGCCGCAGGTGCGCAGTGCGCTGACGTGGCCCAGCTGCACAGGCCGGACTGCAGTGGCGCTGGCAGCCGGTCGACCGCCCTGCCTGCGATGCAGCTGCCGTCTCAAACTCAGCAGCATGAGTGCCTAGGTATCTACAGGTGAGTGGAGGTCACACATGTTCCACAACTTGTTCTGACATCTGGGTTGTCGGGCTCCACTGCAGCTGTCCTTCCGGCAGGTCACTAACCAAGAACAATGCATGCGCGCCGCAACGCAGCCAAGGCTTCAGCGCAGCGCCGCCTCCACTCACTGGAGCTGTTCTTGATGAAGAAGAGCCGCTCGCAGTCCAGGCTGCAGAACAGGTCCAGGGTGCCCTGCAGCACCGCGTCCTGGGGCAGCCCGCAGCCCTCCACAGGCCTGAAGCAGCAGCAGCAATGGCGCGTGGTGGGGCCCGTGAAGGCTTGGCGGTACGCCACCAGCTGCTGCCGGCCCTGCGGGTAGTGCACCGTGACCTGACACCAGCACGCAGCACACAGCACACAGCACGGCAGGCGCAGGCGCGCAGTTCAGCCACCCACCAACCGCATGAGCAAGCGTACATCATCACTGCGAGCATTGCAAGCCGATAGGGTGCGCGAGCAAGAGCAACTACATGCATACATGTTCATGCATCGGCACAGAGGCATGCATCGGCACGAGCCTCGGGAGGTGAGCAGGTGCAACAGCAGCACAGCTGTACGCAGCCGGCGTTAAGAGCGGGGAGAGCATTGCTGACCACACCTGCTGACAGCAGGACGTGTGCTCAGGCCTAAGACTCTGCTGCCTGCACTCAACAATCCAGGTGCCTACTCTGGCGTACAATGCACCAGCGAATGCTGACCCCCATGGCTACGGCCAATGCTGCTGCTGCTGCTGCTGCTGCGCCCGCAGGTGTGCCGCGCACCTGCACCAGCTTAGCGCCGGGGGGCAGGCAGGGGTCGCCCTGCTGTATGTCGCGAGTGTAGCGCGCCACGCCCACGCCCAGCGCGCCAGCGCGGCCGCGGCGGCAGACACGGCCTCGACAGCGGCAGACATGTCTGGCGGGATCACCTGCAGCGCCACAGCAGGACACCACCCGCAAAAGTTGCGCCGTCAGCAGACCCCCACCGGGTCTAAAGCAAGCGTGTGCAACAGGCGCACCATGCAGCACAACGTAGCAACACCACAGGCAAGCGTGCTGAGCACGGCAGCGCCAAACAGCAGCACAACAATCTGGCGCGGATGCAAATCAGACGAAGGACCTGGATAAACAAGATGCCAAACCTACCGAGCCACAGACCCCATGAGGCATCACGACACAACGCAGGACACACATCAGCGCACTACTAGCAACCCATTCCCGGCAGGCACTGCCCGGCCTGTCACCTTGCCAGCCAGCCTGTTGCGAGTGATGCTGCGCAGCTCGCCCCAGTCAGCGGCAAAGGCAGCGCCCTGGCGCAGCAGCTCCAGCAGCTGTCCGCGGCTCAGGGGCAGCGCAAGGCAGGCCAGCCCGCAGGGGCCCAGGAAGCCAGGCGCAGCCCGGCAGTCAGGCAGCACGGGGACGGCAGCCGCAGCTGCTGCTGCTGCTGAGTCCGCTGCAGTGGGCAGGGTTGGCGGCTGAGAACCAGATGCTACCAGCTGCTGCTGCTGGCTATCTGGGAGGGGAGCTCCACCAGCATCTGCTGCGCAGCTTGTGTTGCTGCTGCTGCTGCTGCTGCTGCTGCGCAGGCTGCTGCTGCTGCTGCTGCTGCACGTCAGGCATCTGCTGCTGCAGCTCATCAAGGTGATGGGGCTGTTCCTGAGAACACAGCAGCAGCTGCAGCTGCGGCCCCCCTTCATGCTCAGCTGCTGCTGGTGGAGCCTCGCCCTCACCCTCTGAGTCAGGAATCACCGTGACATCACACAGCTCAGGCTCTCCGCCCTCACTGACAGCGTCCAACTGCTGCTGGCAATGCTGCTGCTGCTGCTCTGGCTGCTGGTGCAAGTGGCGGCGCAAGCGTGCAATCAAAGCAGGGAACGAACAAACAGCATTGCCATCACCGGCAGCAGCAGCCGCTGCTGTTTCGCTGGCCTCCACGCCTGCTGGCTTGTCCTGCTGCTGTGACAGCACCACACGCTGCTGGCTGCTACTGGACTGTGGATGCAGTTGCTGCACTGTTGCTGCCTCTCTTGCCACAACTACGGCCGGCCCTGCGGCTGCTTCTGCTGATGCAGGGCTCAGGAGAGGCAGGTTGAGGCAGGCAAGGGCAGACCTGGCTTCGCCTCGAGCACTGTCAGCGCGCAGCAGACACGCCAGCGGGGGCGAGGCCTGCCGCTGTGACCGCTGCTGGTGCTGCTGTGACAAGGGCAGCTGTGTGGGCGGTGTGTGCTGCAGCAACGGTGACATCAGGCAGTGGTGCTGGGACCCCGGTTGCTCCTGCTGCTGCTGCTGCAACACTTGCGGACACCACACATCACCGCTGCAGCCAACCACACCACCACTGGCGTGGACAGCTCCCATCTCCGGCGCTGGGGACTGCTGCTGCTCCCGCTGCTGCTGCTGCTGCGAATGCAGGGACAGCAGCTCCGGTGCAGCTGTGCACGATGGCACCTGCTCTGACAAGTGCTCCTGCTGCTCCTGCTGCTGCTGCTGCCAGGCCTCCTGCCAGGCCTGCGCCAGCTGCTGCAGTGTGCCCTGCTCCTCAGGCAGGCTCAGCCACTCCAGCGGCAGGTTGAGCCCCAGCGGCGCGCAGCCATCGGGGCCCAGGTGGTAGTGCAGGCGGTTGGTGTGGCGGCTCACCTCAAACCACACCTCCGGGGGAGGGGGCTCAGCTGCTGCTGCTGCTGCTGCTGCTGCTGCTGCTGCGAGTGCTGAAGCAGGATCTGCCGCACCTGGGCTGCTGGGCGTGGGGCCGGCCTTGGTGACGTGGCAGTCACTGCCAGCAATGCTGCCACCAGCTGCTGCAGCAGCAGCAGCAGCAGCAGCAGCAGCAGCAGCAGCAGTGGCATCTGACAGAGCCACGCCTCTCGGTGACCCTGCTCCTGCATCTGCGCCACCTGCCGCTGCTGCCAATGCGGCTTCGCTGGGTGAGCAACACATTGGCCGCCTGCGCTGCGTCTTCCTTCGGGCACCTCCATATGTTGAGCTGGTGCCGGCCCTGCTGCTGTTGGCAGGCCCTGCTGGTGACTCTGCTGTGAGGTCGATCACCTGATCACCATCCAAGTCAGCTGCACAACAACCATGGCGGTCATCATCTGCTGCAGCTACAGCTGCGCCAGCAGGCGTGAACGGTGTGGCAGCTCCTGCCCCTGCTGTTGCTGCTGCTGGTGTGCTCCCGACATCAGGCAGGGCAGCCTGGTCTGAGGTTAGTGTCACTGCAGCTGCTGCTCGCCATGCGTCAGGCATGTCTGCCGGCACCGCGATGCCACGGGGCAGTTGGTGCAACAGGCTGCTGCTGTGCTGCTGGCCTGGTGCCTGCAGACCACCTGGCTGGTCAGCAAGACCACCTTGCTGTGCAGCAGCAGCACCAGCAGCAGGAGCGGCGCATGGCCCGCTGCTGATCGCCAACCCTTGCTGCTGCTGCTGCTGCTGCTGTTGCTGCTGCCGCTGTAAAGGTGGCTGATGATCTTTGCTTGCCTCTGTGCCGCCTGCCAAGCCCTGGCTCCCTGACACTTGCGGCGGCGGCTGCGGCTGCTGCCGCTGCTGCTGCGTGTTCACGTCATCTGCGGCTGGCTCGCGCGGCTGAGGCAGCATCTCTGCCTGGCCATCATGCACCTGCAAGCCACCAGCAACACGCCAGTCAAGTTTCCACGACTCGGGCCACACCACCTGCAAGCAGGCAGCTGCTGCCTCGCACCATCCGCACCAGCCACGCCTCCTCCTGGCTGACACGGCCGGGCCAGCACTGCCTGCTGCAAGCGCTTCCCCGGCAACAGCCACGTCAACAAACAACAGGCTGCTGTTCGCACTCCACCTGCTGAGCCCACACACGCAGCTGCGCAGCCGCACCTGGCTGATGTGGCTGAGGCTGGTGTTGAGCGCCTGCCACTGCCTGTCGTCCACCGTGCCCTGCGCGCACAGGAAGTAGACGTTGACGGCCTTAGCGGCCTGGCCCCTGCGATGCGCGCGGTCCTCGGCCTGCCGCACCAGCGCCACCTCGGCCGGCAGCTCCACAAACACCACCATCGAGGCAGCGCTGAAGTCGAGGCCTGCAGCGGGGTGGAGTCCGGCGCGCAGCGTGCAGCGGGCGCCCGTAAGATGCGCAGCATGGAGCAACTGAGCGGCTAACCACAGCGGCTGCCATGGTGGTGCATTGCTTGTGCCAACCCCCACCCCAGATGAAGATTTGTCCTAAGATCATCGTGCTGGAAGGGCAGCGACGACTATAGTCGTGCAGGACTAGCCAGTCCTGCAGGGGTCAGCTCCAGTGGGCCTGGTGTCAAGCAGCGACGCAGGGAGCATGTTGGTCGATGCTGGTGCGGGTGTGCACGATGCGGCGATGAGCACTGGGGGTGCAGGCGGCGTGTGCATGGACCATGGGTGAGCTGCTGGTTGGTGGCCGAAAAAGCAAGCACAGTGCTTGCAGGGTGCCCGCGCAAGCAAGGGGGTTGATGCCCGTCGGGTTGAACTTGTGCATGGTGTCATACACCCCATTGCGTTACAAACAGCAAGCTCGACACAAGCCCTGCTGCAGACCACCCAGGAAGCGCCCTCTTGGCTGCAGCCAGGCCTCACCCACGGCCGCAGCGGTGATGGACAGCAGCGCCACTCGCACGCACGGGTCGGCCCTGAAGCGACGCACTGCAGCGATGCGCTCCGTGCTGTCATGGCTGCCGTCCACACGCACATAACTGACACCCCGCCAGCACCTGGGGCCCGCTGCTGCAGAGCCTGCTGCTGCCGCTGCTGCTGCCTCCATTTCATCCAGGTGATTGCTGCTGGCGCCGATGTGGCTGCCGTACCCTGCCAGTGCCGCTGCCAGCTGATCCATCACGTCCCTGCAGCAGTCGTCAAACACTGTAGGCTTCGCCTGGACGTCCAGCTGACTTCGGGCGTTCAAGCAGTGCTAGGCAATGCTTCGCAACCCTGCATGCTGCCTGAATGACAACAACCCACCCAGCAGCATGCATGCCGCTGGCCGGCACGACCAGCCCAGCGCAGGCAAGTACAATTGCAAGACCTGCCACTCTCACCTGTGATGCGCAAACACCAGGAACTTGGGCCCCGGGCTGCCACCGTCAGCCCCACTGCCACCACCACCTGCTGGCACTTCGTCTGCTGCCTCTTCCCCAACATCCTCCTGGTCCGGCTGCTGCTGCTGCCCGTAGAATGCACCACCGCTGCTGCTTGCGCTGCATTCGCCGGCGCTGCTGCTACTGCTGACCGTCCAAGCTGGCACCAGTGGGCCCTTGGACCCCCGACTTGAACCTCGGCTGGAGCCCCTGGCAGGCCCTGTGCTGCCTTCGCTGTCTTCGCTGCCACCCCCCAGGGCTGCAATGAGCCAGTCAATGGCATCCGGCAGCTTGGCAAGGGCTGTGCGGTGAGCAGCAGACATGACGCCTGCTGCCTCAGCTTTGTCAGCTGCTGCAGCAGCAGCAGCAGCGCCAGCGCCAGCTGCAGCAGCAGTGGGCTTGGCAGCTGCCGATGGGTCAACACGGCTGCCACTGGCGTCAGCCTGCTGCTCCTGCTGCCCAGGCTCCTGCTGCTTGGGCCAGCGATGCGCCGGTGGGTATGGCAGCCGCACAACCTGTGCAGCGCAGCAGCAGGACAAGCTGACCATGTGGCACGGCAGACACCCAGCACGGCCTGAACCAGGTCCGGACGTCACCACTGCGGAACAACCCTAACAAGCGCCTCTGCGCTGTGCGCCGTGCCGAGCTGGCCGCCTTGCCAGCGACAGGGACATGAGACCAGTGAGCGCATGCCCTTGCACGCGTGTAGGAAACCAACTGGCAGCTGTGCCTCAGGATCATGCCGACAATGCACGCCAGCTGCGCACCACCACACATGTCACGGCCCCAAGCGGCTGTCCTGCTGTCGGTGCGCACTGCCTCACCTGCCTGTGCTTGGGTGGCAGGCCTGCTGTTGGTGCGCGCTGCCCCACCTGCCTGCTGTTGGTGCGCGCTGCCCCACCTGCCTGCTGTCGCTGGTCCCCGCCTCACCTGCCGCCGCTTGGGTGGCAGCTGCGCCATGACGTCCCTCTTCAGGCGGCGCACCATCAGCGCGCGCACCAGCAGCCCGTGCAGCTCCACCAGCCTGCAGCCGCCGCGGTTGTCCCAGCGCAGCCGGCCCTCGCCGTGAGAGCCGGCAACCGGCACCAGCCGGCGGTCACAGTACCTGCAGCAGCAGCAGCAGCAGCAGCAGCAGCAGCAGCAGCAGCAGCAGCAGCAGCAGCAGCACTAGTGACTTCACGAGGGCCCAGACAGCAGCGCGAGACAAAGGACATGAGCCACGGCACCCTGATCATAAGCCCGGCACCAGCAGTGAGCCCGACAGCATATTCCGCGCTCAGGCGCACGCTGCACGACTCGTCAACAACAAGAAAGCGCCCCGCACATCGTCCCTGCAGATGCTGCCAGCACGCTGTGCTGGAATCAATGAGGAAAGCTCATGCATGCGCGCGCATGACAGGAGCAGCGGCGCGTCCCTGCTGCGGCTGCAGCACAGCACATACCAGCACCCAGCGGCTGCAGCGCACCTGTGCGCGAACTCGTCCTTGCTGCGGCCCAGCAGCCCAGGCGACAGCACGTCGACCTGCCTGAACAGGTCGTACGGCCGCGACAGGCTGGGCGTGCCGGACAGCAGGATGAGCCGTGCAGCGGCGGTGCCCGCGGCCACCGCCGCCTCCGTGTGCGGCGAGTCTGCGCCGCGCGAGTTGGTCGTGCGCAGGTTGTGCGACTCGTCCATGATGATGACGCCCCAGGGCAGGGCGGCCATGCAGTGGTCTGCGCGAGGCAAGGGGTCAATAGGGGTCAACGACCGAGCACAGGCAGCAGGTTGCCATCATCATCAGGGTGTTGGTGCCGACACAGGACGCCACGGGCAGAGCAAGGACAGCACGACAGACAGGGAAGAGGAGTGTGCTGGGACAGCATGCGCAGCAGTAGGAGTGCGTTTATTGCTGGTGTGTGTGGAGCAGCAAACCACACACTACGCCATTGCGACCAAGCTCCCACCTGGACCAGGGCAGGCTGCACCCCGCTTGCCCCGCGCTGAGCTCGCAGCGGCGACTGCTGCTGCTGCTGCCGCCTCCGCCCCCTCGACACCAGCGCCACCAGCAGCAAGAGCAGCAGCAGCAGCACCCCTGCCGCCCCTGCCACCCCTGCCGCCACCCCTGCCTGCCTTGCTGCTGCCATGCCCGGGCAGCTTCTGGCACGCAGGGCAGCTCAGCCGCTTCATCATCTCGTAGCTGGTGATCGTTATCTGCGGCAGCTCTGCCCTGCGGCCCACATCCGGCAGGTCGCACAGCCGGTCCTCCTTGCCCTCAATGACCACCACCTGCCCTGGCCGGATGTGTGGCAGCCAGCGCTCAACCTCCTCCGCCCACACCAGCCGCAGGCTGGCAGGCACTACCACCAGCAGCGGCCACTCGTCCTGCACCAAACAACAAGCACCGAGCCAGGCAGGCAGGCACGCAGCAGCAGCAGCAGCAGCAGCAGCAGCAACAATTCGCCTGCCAGGACAGCGAAAACAGAACCGACATCGAGGCTGTTTGTGCAGTTGGCGCCAGTAGCGCTTGCAGAGGGTTCCAACGCACCAAGCACACTGCTGCGCCGGGCTCATGGTCCTGCACAATAAAGAAGCCCCATGCACACACACAGCTGCCAGTCGTGGCAGCGACTGATGTCCCGCCTGGACTGGACCAAGTCACGCACGGTGCATGCAGTCGCCCCCGCAGCTGCCGCCGCCACACGCCGCCACACCTGGTAGCATGCCGCCAGCGCCAGCGCCTGCACCGTCTTGCCCACGCCCATCTCGTCGGCAATCAGCACCCGGCCGCGCCTCACCAGGCCGAACATCACGCCGTCGCGCTGGAAGGGCATGAGCGCGCAGCGCAGCGAGGCGGGCATGGCCGCAAAGCGCGCGTCGACCTCGGCTGCAGGCGCGGTGCCCTGCCCGGGGTCCCTGCGGACGGAGGCACGGTTGGAGTTGCACGCCAGACTCAGCATATGGCAGGCAACGCACTCCAGCAAGCCTTCCAGATACACATGCAGAGGAGGCATCCACCACGAGTGCCCGCGCTGCCTAAATCACATGGCACACCCGCCCAGCCCGCACCTGAAAGCTGCCAGCGTTCCTGGCGGGATGGCACCGCCCCTGCCCAGCAGAGGCGGCTTGCAGGCTGCCAGCAGCGCAGCCACCCGTTCATACTCAGCCAGCCGCAGCAGCATGCACAGCTCGGGAGGCCACGACCAGTCAGGCGCAGCCAGCCCAGCGCTGCTGTTGCTGCTGCTGCCACCCGGAGCTGCCGGGCTGCCTTCCGTGCATTCAACAGCTACCGCACCGTCTGCAGAGGTTGCGGCTCCGGCTGCTGCCGCCACTCCTTGCACTGCTGTGCCTGCTGCTTCAACTGCAATTGGCTGCGCTGTTGCCGCAGCGGACGCGCCCTCCGCCACTGCTCCTGACTGTGCAGCTGCTGCTGGCAGCTCCAAGTGTGACAGGTTGATGCCTGCTGCTGCCAGGACAGCCCTCAGCCCACCGGCATGAGCAACAGCAACCTCGGCCGCTGCAGCAGGAGGCAGAAGCAGAAGGTTGCAGCAGGGAGAGCAGCAGCGCGGTTGATGCACTTTTGACCGCCACGCGTGCCTGCGGTGCACAAGCCTGCATGCCTGACCCTTCACGCACAGCAGCAAGATGTCGCAGACGCCCCTTGACCATGCATGTGGCGCCCCAGGCAGCACAAAACAGCAGTTCCTGATGTGCCCAGTCTCCACGTTCAAACATCATGGCATCCATGAGCAAACAAAGATGGATATCAACACCTCTGTCGTGTCCACCATAAGCACCAGCAGTGGCTGCTGCTGCTGCTGCTGCTGCTGCTGCTGCTGCTGCTGCTGCTGCAGCAGTCTGCCAGCCGGCCAGGCACAGGCGCAGGCGCAGGCGGCGCACCTGGCTGCGGCACCAGCCTGAACGTCCCGCCATCCACCACCTCACAGCCCAGCTCAGGCCGCGACAGCTGCTGCGCAGGGAAGTACCTGCAAGCAGGAGCACCGCCAGCAGCAGCAGCAGGAGCAGCAGCAGCACCAACAACCAGCGGTCGGCAGCAGCACGTGGCATGCCCAACACACGCCTCGACACCTCACCACATGCAGCCATAGCCCGCGCCGACGTGCAGCATGCGCGCCGGTACGCAGCAGCGCCGGCCATGCCTGCAAGCCGCAGTGTGCAGCGCTGCGTTGCAAGCAGCGTGGCAGCGCGTGCTTGCAGCGCTGCCCCCACCTGTACTCGCACTGCGGGAACAGGCAGCAGCCCCAGAAGCCGCTGCCGCTGTTGCCCAGCTGCCGCCAATGCAGAGCAGCACCGCACGTGGTGAACACGCCCGGGCACATTTTGTAGGGGCAGCGCGGCACTACGCTGCCTGCGGGTGGCCTGTACTGCGGTTGCTGTTGAGGCAGCTGCTGGTTCTGCTGCTGCCCCTGCTGCTGCTGAGGCTGTGCATACTGCCCATTATGCTGCTGGGCCACGGGTGGGCAGCAGTGCTGCTGTGCCTGCGGCATATGAGGCGGCAGCTGCCAAGCTTGCTGCTGCCATGGCTGCTGTTGCGCATTGGGCCAGTTCTGCTGCTGCTGCTGCTGCTGCCATGTATGTGGCTGCTGCCAAGGTGGCTGCTGTTGCTGCTGCTGCTGTTGCCATGCTTGCTGCTGATGCCCGGCACGCCATTGATGCTGCGGCTGCTGCACGAGTTGCTGTCCATGCTGCTGCTGCTGCTGCTGCCAGCATGTGCCAGAGGTTGCCCACGTGCTGCTATGTTGTGCTGTGACATGCTGTGCACTAGCAGCAGCATGTATGTCCTGCTGTTGCTGGCCTGACAGCAGCCGCTGATGCTGATGCAGGTGGCCCTGATGGCTGGTAGCACTTGGAAGACAACTGTATTGATTACAAGCTCCATGCACGCCTGCGGCTTGCTGGTCCTGCTGCTGCCCCTGCCGCTGCTGCTCATGCGGCTTGCTGTTGCCCAGCAGGTCCTTCTCAAATTCATTCCTGCAGAGCATTTTGCAACCGCCTTGAATGTGGTGCCTGGACCTTCAATCAATGTCCACACATAAGCATATGCTGACATGTTGAAGGGGCAGCAAGGCTTGCACCGCTGCACATCATGCACCTGGGCCTGGCCCTTTCAGTCTCAGCCGAATAGCTTACCAATTGATTGATGCAATGTAATCATCCTCATCCATTGTGCCATCTCAGCGCGTCATACATCTGGGCATGAGCGAGATCACAGTGGTGAGTCGTGGTGGCTGTTGTTAAAGAGGCTAGCAGCACGCTTTCTAGCGTTGCCTTTTGCCCTGCTAGGCATTGCCATGCTGTTGCTGCTGCTTCTGCCAAATTCAAAAAACCCTGGAACGTAACTTTAGTTTTTTTAACCAAAACGCATTTTATTATACCTATCTCTCTTTACAACGGCCAGCTTGTGACGATGTGCTTGTAGCAGGACGCTGCCCTGGCAAAGACAAAGACATGAATGCTGCCTGCTGTTCCTCGCAAGGCCAAGCTGGGAGGCCAGGCAGAGAAACTAAGGCAGCTCATTCAGAAGCTGCCTGTTTCAGATGATGGTGTGAAGGAAGCGGTGAGCTGAACCCCCGCTGCCTGGCAAGCCCATCACTAAGTGCTGTGTCAGGCGTGACAGCCGGGCAGCAGCAGTACACCCAACGGTTGCTGGTGTTCCTGCAGCTCAAGCTCATCAAGGCTTGCAGCACAGATGAGCTGTTTGCACTAGGGCTGCAAGCTCCTTCCCCGCCTGTGCCTGCAGCTGTCCTAAACGACAGCCAGCAGCCTGTTGCGGCACAACTACAGGCAGTACAGGTGCGCAGTATACGTACGTACAGCAACCGGGCAGTCATGGTGTCGTGCAATGTGTGTGTTGGCTACCAACCAGCAGGCCACTTTAGTAAAGGGATGATGCAAGATGGCATCATCACGCAGTCCTGATACCCCAGAACAGAACCAAAGCCAAGACAACAGCAAAGCAGCTTCTTTGTGAGTGTCGCGATTAGCAATGTCCTGCAAGCACGTGCCTTGCTCCTGCCGCTGCTGCTGCAGGCTGTTATCAGCTCCCTACAGTACAACTATGCGCATGGTTACTTCTACAACGTCTCCAAGGCCCGGCCGCTTTCTGCCATCTTAGCAACTGCTGCTGCCATCCTGCGGGACCCCCTGCCCATAAAGTGCATCGAGGCGGTGTTCCTGGGCATGCTGCTGACACAGGGCTGGAGCCAGGGAGAGCTGCAGAGGCTGCCTGTTGGCTTCAAAAGCATGGGGCCAAACAGGCAGGTGAGTGCTACCAAGCACCAAGAGGGCTGGCACCAGCAACCGCGGCTGCTGACCTAGGCGGTGCACAGTCTGGCCACCAGGCGTTACCACCGCGCTGTCCTTGGCAACAGCGCATCAGGATGAGTGCTGGGGGACCTTGACACGCTTGAAGTGTATACACCCAGCCACCTTGACGAGTTGCTCCCTGTTCCTGCAGGTGTACCGGCACATTGTGCTGGCCGTGCATGCCCCCTGCTGCGGCCTGTATGGAGCACTGGGCATCAGCCGCCGCTCCAACCTGATGTACAAACCGCTGGCTTTCAGCAGCCTAGCAGAGCTGCTGGTGGACTACCAGGAGGCCTACAGGCAAGGATCATGTGTGCTCGGCTGTGCGGCAGGTGTTCTGGCATCACAGCTGATGCCACAGTCGTGCAAAATGGGCTGGTCAGCACGACCCTGTCAGAAAAGAACTTGGCCAGCACACAGCCTGCCCTCTGTCTGAAACTATTGATTGCATTGCAAGCTTTCAATCACCATGTGCATTGAACGCGGGAGCCTGGCCTGGTGTGGCAATTGTACAGCAGCCGAGTTGCTGGGCCAGCGTTGCTGGCTGCCTGCAGAGTGCAATTGCTGCCGACAATGCTGGTTGACGGTGTGCTGCAGTAACACAACCCTGGTCTGCATGTCCTGCACAATGCAGGAGCTGGGGTCACAGTGTGGTCAAGGTGCGCGTGGGGCTGCCAGTGGAGCATGACAGCAGCTACACTGGACCAGTGTGCTGGAGGTGAGGTGCTGCTTGTTGCGTGCAGTCGCACATGACATGATGCACACCATTGAGCTGATGTGTCAACCCTGCACAGACATAACGACTGCCCTCAAAACCAACGGCGGCGCAGCACCATTGGGCTGCATGCTGGTGTGGGGCCTGATTATTCCGTTTGCGGTGTCAGCCTGAGCCAGCCCATGCTTCCTGACGCGTTGGTTACTCGCACATGAGCCTGCTCTGGCACAACAACTTGACTTGCAGCTCTACTCTTGGCTTGGCTCAGGTACTGCACCCTGAACCCTGAAAAGCGAGCGCCAGAGGTGACTGCCAGCATCCTCGATCAGCACGCAGCAGCTGCCGCCAAGCTACATGCCAAGTTCAAAGCTGCAGTGGCAGCAGCCAGCACTGCAGCGCATGGCCCCGTGCCCATGCCGCCGCAGCCGCACATCACCAGGCCACACACAGGCTCAGCAGCTGCAGCAGGATCTGCCAGTGCAGCAGCACCAAGCAGCAGCAATACTGCGCAGAGGGTTTTTGGAGGCAGCAGCAGCAGCAGTGGCCTGGTGATGCCTGCCAGCCCCAGGAGGTTGAGCTCTGTTGTGGCACACGCAGTGGCAGCCGCCAAGCATGGTGAGGCTGGAAATACACACGCAAGCACTGCTTGCGCCAGCAGCGATGGTGCTGGCAGCTGCCGCAGCAGTCGGAGTCCAGTGCGGGGCAGGCCAGTAGCACCAGCCGTAGCGCGTCAGCAGGCTGCTGCTGTTCCTTGGCAGCAGCAGCAGCAGCAGCAGCACCAGCAGCACAGTAGCCAGCTGCAGCAGTTGTCTCCATCAGCAGTAGCTCCTGAGTGCGACAGCAGCAGTGATGAGGAGGCAGAGTTTGACAGCGACAGTGAGGTGAATGGGATGGGCACAAGCTTGCAGCTTCTGCCGCAAGGTTTGAGGTTGTAGACCAGTTTCTAGGGGTTGGTTTATTTTGAAGCACAATTTCACACATGCATAGTGTGCACCCACTAAGTGGTGGGGCATGCAAGCACAAACATAAACATTACTTCAAGCTGGGGCTGCTGGCGTTGATGCTGTAGCTTGCATGGGTACCAACACGGTGTTTGATGCACTAGCTTTGAGCGCGTGTATATACACATATATGTGATTGCGTCATCACGTGATCAGCAGTGCACGGCCCTGTTACCAGCTGGCACACTGCACCCTACTGAGGAGCCAGAGTCCCAGGCTAGGGAGCGAGGCTCACTGGTCAAGAGGTAACAACGTGTTACTAAGAAGTCACCCGTTACAAGAGTGCAAGAGAGGCCCCCTTCATTAGTGATGCACTGCCTCAGAGAGGCGCAGTGTTCCAGAGAGCTCAACTGCAGCAATGAGCAAGGAAAGTGCAGTGTGCCTAAGAGATCAACTGCAGCAGCGTGTGATAGGGCAGTGCTTCAGCAGACAGGGGACAGTGGGAGGGACAATGGTGGGCGTAGAAAAGTGACAATGCTCTACATGCCAGCGCCGTCATCGTCAGAGTCGCCGACTTGGCCTACGCACGAGCTTCCACCTGGAACTTCTGCTTGAAGCCATAGAACTTCTGCTTGAAGCCGTGCGCATGGCAGGACAGGCACAGCTGGATCGTGCTTCAGCTGTATGCTAGCTAGATGGCAACATGGACAACTGCACTAAATTACTAGCAGGGCCGTACATGGCAAACAGCAGTCTTGCAAAGCACCGTCCTGTGTGACAGCAGGTGCCCAGTGCCTATGTTGGCTTGTACTTCACCACATTCAAGTAGTTTCATCATCATCATATAACCCATTCAAGCCATAGCATCAGCGCCATCGGCCCCACATTCATGTATTGTCCAGCGGTAACTTTGCCCATTTGAGGAATGACAGACTCCTGAGTATATACAGTATTGTTGACAGCCACTGTTTGCAAGGTCCAAATTGAGTACAGGACTGCTGACACGTCTCTGTTGCTGGGCGTGGCTGTACCCCGGTTGTAAAACATGTCACAGTACACCCTAATTGCCGAGGTCTGGCAGGTGTCAAGCATGCGTGCGGCGCAGCCAAGACAGAGCAGTGTTGCTGCTTTCATCTCAGTCTCTGGTTGATGCTAGTTGGCATTGGCATACGTGTTGCTTCCCGGTGATGAATCACTAGTAGTACTGCTAGTGCTTTTGTGAGGCAGATTCTTCAGAGCTTGTCAATGTTACGGACTTGGTTAGTTGATGGTCTCTTTCTACTTATTGTGGACCCCACAAGCAAAAAAATTCCATCTTTTGTGGGTGGGCCAGTGGCTACTTTGGCATGGTACCGTATGGCATTATGGCATGCGACAGTGAAGCGTCACCTGTTTGCCATGATCCATGCGGATGCCACGTAACACGTGTTACGTAACACATGTATGCACGTGAGTCACGTTAAGCCATGGTGGCGGGGGCCCCAATCCAGCACTTGAGTGACGCAATTGCTGCATTGTGCTCTATACACACTAACACACTTCAGTGTATTTTCTGCAACTCCTTACAACAGAGTCACGTTGGTTACAAGGTGACCTGCAGCAGTCATCGCAACACAACTCCTGTTCAGTTTGACTTTATTGCCAACTGATTTTTAACAATTGTTGTTTACTCAAAGAAGTGCAATAGTGCAGAGTAAGGGACCCGGCGTGAAGCTGTGCAGCATTCTGCAGAGGCCAGGTTGGCAGATCTGTGTTGGGGTCCTGGGGACCAGCCTGGCAGAGGGACCAGGTTGAGGGTGCAGGATCATCGACCGCCAGTTCTGGGTCGTATACGCTCTAAGTATCACTGCCTATTGGTTTTGTAAGAGGGCGCCCTGGGTGTGGCAGGCACAATAAATGGGGGTGCAAGAGAGGGTGCGGGTAGGTGTCAGGGAAAAGGCGGGACCACAAAACACCTACGTCAGGCTTGTCCAGGCTCACAAACGACCAATCTCCATAATGCATGAACATTTGACACGTCTTTACTGCCGTCAGGCAACCCTGCCATGAAACACATGTGTCAGCTCCGTCTTTGCCTGTCTCGACTTGCTGTACGCCCCCTTACTTGCTGTCATATGCGCAATTGCTCAAGGAATGGTGTTAAATGAGTTGATACCTCTGCACAATTTGAACAAGCTCCAACGTGCTTTTCACGCCCTTTCCAAGTCGTCGTGAATGAAACGCTGTGCTACAATCAATAAGCTTGTTTGGATCTTGTCAGCTTGAGTTTGACAGACGTTTGCTCGGCGTTGTCAGCATGCAGCAAGCGTGAAATATACCGCACCAAAGTTGGGAACAATGCAGACACAGCGCAGCAGCGGGCTGTTGCGAGCGTATGGGCCTGGAGGGAGGCCGGTGAGGGGCTTCTGCTGCGTCAGGAGGCCGCTTGCACCCCTACGCCTGCATCCTGCAGTGCAAGTGCATGCAGCGGCAGCGGCAGCAGCAGCAGCAGCTGCTGCACCAGCGCCAATACCTGCCTCCAAGCCATCATCATGGTGGCAACAAATCCTGCACTGGTGGGACGTCGGTCAAGCAGAGAACGAGAAAAGCCGGCAGCCCCAGAAAATGAGTGAGACGCTACGAATGGCAGGATCCCTTGTGTCCAATGAGAAGCGCCTTATTGCAGCAGCAGTAGTGCTGATGGTGAGTTGTATTTACAATTACACATCAATGATTACTTTGCAGTGTTTGGTGCAGCAGATGGGTTCAACAGCACGAGACACAGCATCAAGCCCAGTGCAGCGTCACAGGCAGATGGCCAGCAGCAGGGTTTGTTCGTGACGTGGTTCACTGGCGTGTCAGGAATTCGCAGCACAGCTGTGTCTGTTCCTGCACATCATGGCTTGCGTCAGTGCAACCCATGCAGCTTGAGGAGCACCTGAACAGCCTCTGGTCGCGATGCTTGTGACTAAGCAGCAGTGTGATGCAGTGCTTACTTGTGCCCTCGCAATGTGTGTTTGGCACCTGCAGCTATGGTTGCGGCAGCTGCTTCATGGTCAGGAAGTCTGCTGCAGTTGAACAGAAATGCCAGCAAGCTCCCAGCCGCGCCGGCCAGTGCACAAACGGCACTGCTGTCTCTCAACATTCTCCCAGTGGAACACGCTGTCAGAGAGGTAGCGTGCTTACCTCCCAGCGCGCGCGCAAATGCTGCCGTGCGCCACTGTCTTGCAGGTCGCGGCATCCATGTGTGAGCTGATGATCCCATACTACACCTCCAAGATCATCTTTGCCTTCACCAACAAGGTGCCGCAGCAGCTGTTCCACCAGCTCCTCACAGCCTATGCAGCCTGTGCGCTGGGCTTCGCGGTGTTCGCGGCTGGCAGGGGCGCGCTCTTCAGCGTGATCAACAACAAGCTGTCGCGGGCACTCAGGTGTGTGGGGCCAGCACGCAGCTGCTGTGTCTATGATATAGTACTGCATTTTGTTGCACGGCGCTCCATTATTTTGCATGTGTGGACAAGAACTACCTGCTATCCACTCCATGTGATGGTACACATTCACATGTCATGCAGCAGTGTGTGCTGCTGTGTCTTTATGTGGGAAAAGATACCTTAAGAGTGACACTCACAATGTTGTCTCCTGGACGCATGTCTGCAGGTACCGTCTGTTTGGTGTGCTGCTGCGGGAGCCTGCCTCATTCCATGACACACAGGTAACACTGCCAGCACGCTTAGGTGCTGCTGGGTGCACGCCCCTCTGCAGCGAGTGCTGTCTGCATGCCGCAACCAAGTGCAGCTGCATGGCAGGCCTGCTGCCAGTGCTGGGCGTTGTCAGTATCACATCGCGCGTGCTGCCCTGCCTGTCGCCCTTGCAGGAACCTGGGCAGCTGACCAGCAGGCTGACGAGCGACTGCTACGCAATCACTCGCTGCATCGCAACAAATGTAAGCAAGGTGGCAGCAGACTTACCATCAGAGCCTAGCAGCCGTTCCTGTGCTTCAGGGAAGATGATTCTGCTGCACAGCGCACACTGTGTTCAGCCAAGCCGCACCTCATCACCCTGCTGTGTAGGCACTTTGATTGTGTAGGAGCCCCGACCTACCACGGCAGCATGATGAGCCCCACACTCAAGTTGCTGCCACTGTTCTGCGGGGGCTTTGCACACCTGTGTAGGTCAATGTGGCGCTGCGCAACATGGTTCAGGTCATAGGTGGGTGACAGCTGCACCAGCTATGCATTGCAGCTCCAATGCGTCAGCCAGGTGCCTGCTTGCCAGCAGCAGCGTGTGCTAGCGTGCCTCCTTGTGCCTGCGGTGGAACAGCAGCCGTGGTGGCCCTGTGCAGGCTTGTTCATTGCTGCCCCGCTTTTTGCGCTCTGTGCCTGCTGCGCCACAGGCGGCGGCATCATCCTGGTTGGGCTGTCCCCGCAGCTCTCAGGGCTGTGCTTGGCCATCTTTGCTGTGCTGTGGGGCTTCACCGTGCTGTATGGAGCCTACAGCAGGCACAGCCAGCGAGTGATACAGGATCTGCTGGCCAGCAGCACCGGCACAGCAGAGGAAGCGCTGCAGTCGGTGCGCATTGTGCGCACGTTTGCAACAGAGCAGCAGGAGCAGGACCGGTACAAGAGCTGGCTGGAGTGAGTGAGGCACTGCGGCTGGCAATGTCTGGGCCGGTTGGTGTGCATGGCTTGCAGCAAAGGAAAGTGTTGCTGTGCAGCCGCGGCTGCAGTGCTGCAGTGCTGCGCGTGCTGCTGATGCGTCTCCTCGCTGTTGCCCGTGCATGCTTGCGTGACCTGTCACAACACCTTGTTTTGGCGTGCCGCCTGCTTCCTTTCTGTATGTCACTGGCTGTCCTGCTGCCCACTGCTGCCGGTGCTGCTGCTGCCGTTTGCAGCAAGCTGTACTGGGTTGGCATGCGCCAGTCTGCTGCCTGGGGGCTGTACCTTGTCGCGGGCACGACCGCGCACCACGCGTGCCTGGTGCTGTCGTTCCTGCTGGGCGGCGGCATGGTGTACCAGGGGCTGATCAGCGCGGAGCAGTTGACCAGCTTCATGTTCTACGTGCAGATGGTCACATCCAGCAGCCTGGCAGTGTGCGACCAGTACGGCGCAGTGATGGAGGTGCGTATGTGCGTCTGCGTGTCCTATCCAAGAACCTGCATGGAGTGCAACGTGATAAAGTGTAGCAGGTGTAAAATGATGCGTCGACTGGTCCGAGCAATGTCTGCAGGTGCCTGTTGTGCAGCCAAGGCAGCCAGCAGCGCCTCCCATCGCTGGCAGCGTAGACGCCCTGGGTGGGTAACGCCGCCCAAGTAGCACACAGGCCGGCTGCGCCGCATGCTGTCCCTGGCCCCTGCTTGCTGCAGGCAATTGGGGCCAGTGAGCGTGTGCTGCAGCACCTCAACGACCCGCCCGCCGCCCAGATCGCGGCTGGGCAGGTGCCACCTGGCGGCGTGTTCAGGGGCGACATCGAGCTGCGGGGCGTGCGGTACACGTACCCAAACAGGTGCGCGGCTGGCTGGCTGCGGGGCTGGGGGGGGGGGGATGCTGAAGCTGGCTCCAGCAACTGCAGGCGGCGGGTGCCACAAGTTGCTTGTGCATGCGTGTGTGTCTGCAGGCGCCATGGCAGTGTGTGTCAGCAGGTGGAGCGAGGGAAGTCACTACCAAGGGATCTGGAAGTTTGACTGGGGTGTGGCTTTGATTTACAAGGACCTCGTGTGTGTGTCCTGCCGCGTCAACGCCTGGCTGTTGCCTGCAGGCCGGATGCCGCAGCACTCTCAGGCATCAATCTGTGGCTGCAGCCTGGGAAGCTGACTGCCCTGGTGGGCCTCAGCGGCAGCGGCAAGAGCACGCTGGTGGCACTGCTGCAGCGGCTGTACGACCCAACCGGTGAGCCTGCAGCAGCAGCAGCAGCAGCTGCGGCAGCTGTGAAGGCAGGTGCTGGCAGGCACCTCGCTGCAGCAGGTTGGCTCTACATGCACCTGTGCATGCACGCTTGGGGTACAGGGCACAGCGCTTTCTGCATCAACGGGTACTGGTACAGGGGTTGCAGCAGAGCAACAGCAGCATTGTGGAGTTGCTACATTCCGCACTGCTGCTGCTCCTGTAGCCTCATGTGGAAGTGCTCCACGTGCGCTGTGCTGTGCGCCTCTATCTGGGGCTGGCGTGCTGCTGCAGAGGGCCAGGTGCTCGTTGACGGCACGGACCTGACGCTGCTGGACGCGCCGTGGTACCGCAGCAGGCTGGGCGTGGTCAGCCAGGAGCCGCGCCTGTTCAGCCTCAGCGTGCGCGACAACATCGCCTACGGTGCGTGCGTGCGCGCGTGCGTGCGTGTTGCTTTGCAGATCTGGGCAAGAACCTTGTGTGTGTGTGTGTGTGTTGTGTGGTGGTGTGTGGTGTGCGATTGTTTGCATGCAAATATCGCTGCATGTGCAACGCAGCTACAGCCGTCACTTTGGAGGTGTGTGTCCTGCGCATGCTGCTGGCCGGCTGCTGGTGGTGCATGCAGCCGCACTCCATCCAGCTCACACTCCGACCAGGAACGAGGCTGTTGACATTCGCTCATTTGTGCTCCACCTGCTGCCTGTTGCGTGTATGCAGGCTGCCCCTTCAGGTGAGTGTGCTCAGTTATCATGGCCCTGCTGCTTGGTGGAGGGCAGCTGTGCATGGTGGCGAAAGGGGCTGGTGGCTGCGCACGTCTATGTTGCACATGCAGCCTGCAGCTTAGCGGAGATGGCTGCTGGGACGCACCTCCTTGCACTTGGCACTGCGCCGTATCCTGACTTTTGGCACTGACGCTGTGTTTGTCATGTTTGCAGCCCGACACAAGCAGAGGTAGAGGAGGCAGCCCGGCAGGCCAACGCCCATGAGTTCATCGCGCGGCTGCCTCAGGGGTACAACACGCCGGTGAGCTGCATCACTGCGGCTGCAGCAGTTTGCGTGCATGGCACACAGCCCACTGCTGCCCTGGAGCGGTGCACATGCCTGCCACGTGCCACAGTGCGCTGCATGGTGGCAGCTCTTGCAGGCCAAGGCGTTCACATATGGCGGTGAGCCTTGACATGAGGCTGCAGCATGTGCATCAGGATGTGGTGTTGTGGTGTTGACAACAGATGCTGCATGTGCTGCTGTGCAGGTGACTGACAAGCTGCTCAGTGGTGGGCACGGCAGCGCATTGCGCTGGCTCGCGCGCTTGTGCGCAAGCCCACGCTGCTCATCCTTGACGAGGCCACCTCAGCATTGGACGCTGAGAGTGAGGCACTTGTGCAGCAGGTAGGGCTGGGCTGATCACTGCAGCGTTGTCGTACAGCAAAATGGCAGGCAGGTATGAACCCCTCCATGCTCTTGCAGTGGCTTGGATCAATGCAGGTGTGGTGTGCATTTGGCGTATGCGATGCTGACTCACTCATCATCGACTGGCGTCGATTGGCGCCTTCACCAACTGAATATGCACCAGCGCTTGCTTTCTCCCTGCAGGCTCTGGACCGTGCTATGCAGCCTACTGATGGCAGCCATGCCCGCACTGTGCTGGTCATCGCCCACCGGCTGACGACTGTGCGCAACGCGCACAACATCGTCGTGCTGGACAAGGGCAAGGTGAGCAGCACCAGCAGCAGGGGGGGCAGCAGCAGCACGCACAGCAGCAGCAGCAGGCAGCAGCTCCTGCTGGTGCTGCCAGGCCTGCATGTGCGGCAGCTGCCTCAGCACAACACGTTTCACTTGCCTGTTCTGGAGCCTGCCATGCAGCCATAGCTAGTGGCGCTGCTTCTGACGGGCACGCCTGCGCCGCGCGTGTGCTGAGCAGGTTGCGGAGCAGGGCAGCCACGCGGAGCTGCTGGACCAGAAAGGCATCTACTGGGGCCTTGTGCGGCGGCAGCAGAAGGGGCTGGGGCCCGCCGACAGGGACCTGTCGCCACGCAAGAAGGACCCGCCCATGCTGTCCAGCAAGGACTGGGACTATGGCGAGGCGGGCGGCCCGCTGCAGAGCAGGTGCGCAGGTGCAGCGCGTGTGCACGCACATGCACGCACGCACGCGTGTTGCAAGACAGGGAGGCAGCTGTCAGTATGATAATCCAGCTGCGTTATGCCATGTTGAGCTTCAGGTGGCAGATTTGCTGAACAGCTGGTCTCCAAGCTGCACACCCAGTATACATACATTCATTCAAGTTCTGTGCATAACAATCAACTGCAAACCAAATATACAAACTGCATGGCACACAAATCGTGGCTTCCAACTTGCAAACCAATATACATATATTCATCCAAGTTCTGTGCACAACAATCAAGGAATGTGGCGTGCTGAGCAGCGCGTGCCAAGCCCCGCTGATGCACCTCCCCGGCCTGCTGCTCCTGCCGCTTGTTCCTGCCACAGGGACAGCGGCGTGTCTGGCGGCGGTGTCGGCATGTCGGCCACATCGAACCCTGGCGCCGTCGAGGGCGCACTGCTGCACAGTCAGACAGCCCAAAGTCGCTGCTGATGTCGGCACCCTCACAGCAGCCGTCCGCACTGTCAAGCATGGGGTCGGGCTCTGCAATAGCTAGCCTAAGCACGTACAGCCTGAGCATGGATGAGGATGTGGACGAAGAGATGCAGCAGCTTGGCAGCAGCAGCAGCAGCGACGGCGGGCGCGGCGTTGCGACGATGCCGCCTAGCTGGAGGAAGACACCGATGGTCACCAGCAGCAACGGCAGCAAGCAGGCGCAGCAGCATCAGCCGCCTGGCAGCGTTGTGAACGACATTGTGCCGCTGAAGAGCAAGGTGCCCGGCAGCAGCGCTGCTGCAGCTGCTGAGCCGCGGCAGTTGCAACAGGCTGAGCAAAGTGCCAAGGTGCATTGATCATGTGCTGCTGCTTGACGGGGTGACACCTGCAGCAGTGGTTTGAGAAGCTGCAGCAGCAAGTGTCTCTGTACAGTAAGGGCTCTGCATTCCTGCTTCCTGCTGCTGCGTTGGTAGAGGTGGCATTGCAGGGCGCAGCATGTAGTGCGTGTGTGCTCGTCCAATGACCTTTAAGCGTCGTGTTTGTGTTGATGATTGTGTTGGTGTCGTAGTATCAGTGGTGCGTATGACTTCTGTTTCAGGCCATGCTTCGGGTGTGGATCACGTAGTGCCATTCCAGATCATGCACGGCATGCACGGCATGCATAGTGCCATTGCCGATCCTGCACGTCATGCACGTCATGCATCTGTGTGCCCAAGCAGCGGGTGCTTCCATGCTTTCAGAAACATCCTCTATTGACAGGGGTTTTGACGGACTATTATTATCACTATCTCGAAGCAGATGTCCTCATGTGCAGATCGTAGGTGGCTGTGCTCAGATGGCTGCTCTGAGTGCGGCCTCCAGAGCTTGCAAGCAGCACACACGCACTAGCATCGCGATGCACTGAGCGCTGCATGTGGCGGTGCGCAGTTGCTGTACGTATGGCGGCTGTGCTGTCGTGGCACTAGGTGGCAGCTGCTTCCCCTTGAGGCATGGAGGCGGTTGCTGTGGACCCTGGCCCGGGCACAGTCACGCTTGTGCACAGGTGCATTGTTACGTGCTGCGAGGTGCTTCTTACTGTGCTATCAGTAGCTACTTCTCGGGCTTTCTTTGCAGCTTGTGGCATTGTTTCATGCAGGCATCCTTTGTTGCATTGCATGTTCTGCAACGCGCAACCCAGCCTCTGTGAGTTGGCGAGCTCAGGGGTGGGGAGGCTGTGGTGCTTGTGCACCAGTATGTGCTGCCTGCTTTCAGCTGCGTCTTGATGCAAGCTTCGTTGACATTTGTTGACATTCACACGAGAAGAAGTGAAGCGCTAGGAGTAGCTTGTTAGCATCTGCTCTGCCAAATGCCTGCTGGCTTGGGTGTGCCGTTGCAGCGTCAACATCCCTGGCAGCTAGCCGTTTGGCAGTTGCTCATAAAGGCACCAGGCGCCCATGCTGGTATGCTGCAGGGAGGGCTCCTCAAGGTGCCCTCCGGTTGCGCTGCTGATGTGCGACTCGGAGTATGCTTTTGCCTTGAGCATTCAGAGTAATGTGCAACCTGTGCTGTGGCTCATTCAGCAGATGAGGTAGTTCATGCTGGGCCTATTCAGTTATATGAAAGTTAGCTGCGGCAGAAAGCATGCGTGAAATGCAAATTGGGTCGGGCTGCTTTCTTTGCTGTGTGCTGTGAGCGGTGAGGTGCAGGCGCGGGGCGACGGCACTGCAATATGCGTGTTGGCAGCCCGACATGCCTGGGCAAGGGACTTTGTAGTGCTGTCGGAGTCGGTGGCGCCCAGTTTGAGTGTGCTGCAATAGCCATGTGTGTGCTACCAGGTTGCTGAAGACGCATCTGCTGCAAAGCAGTCCAGTTGGTGTTCAATCATGCGCGGCGTACAACAGCAGTGCAGCTGGGGGCATGAGCAGCAGTGTTCATGTGCACACCACAGCATGCATGCAGACTGGCTGCTTGCAGGCGCCTGATCCTCAGCGGTGCACCTCATGCTGAGGCAAGTGAGAGGAAGGGCCCTAGGGACTTGTCTATGCCTGGCGGGCATCAAGAACTGGCTTGCTCTGGGTGTGTGCGGCGTTCAGTGCTGGTACGCCCTCCTCAGCAGGCGTGCGCTGTCAAAGCAGGCATGCGCTATGTTGGCGCCGGCACTGCCTGCTGGCAGCAGCAGCAGGGAGCGGCAATGTGTTGTTGCACACACTGCTCACAAATGCTCGTGAGTGGCTGGCTCCAAGCTCCCACGGTGCGGGAGAGGGGCTGTGTCAGATGGCAGGGTGGTAGAGTGGCTTAAGCGGCCATGTCACACACTCAGCTGCATGCGGGCTGCATGGTGTTGCTTTGCTTGCCAAGCCGAGGCAGGCCTAGACTGCTGGACATGCAGCAACTCTACACACGATGACACATGGTGGCTTGCACGTGTTGCGGCACAACCAACCACACAGGGGGGTTGGGGGGTCTCTTTCCCTTGCCTTTGGTTTTCTTTGCTGGGTGTTTTTTTTGATTTCTTTTTGCTTTGTTTTCCTGCTAGGTTATAGTGCTGCCAGCATGGCGCCAGTGCTTCTTACTCAGCCGTGGCTTAGGCCGGTTTAGTGTTTCTTCATGTGTCCTTTAGTCATTGTTGCTGTCTGGGTGCAGCAGTAGTGTAGTACTGGTTCATGACAGCATGCGCCACATAGAAGCAGTGCAACCGCCGCGGCAGCATCAACAGCAAGGTGTGACAGCTACAGGTGCTTCACCTCTGTGACATCCTCATCATGACTGCCTTGTTGTCCTGACCCAGTCAAGACCATGAATGCTAGTACTTGAATGCTCTCAATATTTGGCTGTGTGAACAACACGTGCAATCAGTTAGCAATGCCCCAATGTCCCCCGCTCAGTCACTGCTTGTGCTAGCCGGCAGCGCAAGCCTTGCGTGATGCAGCTTATAAGCTGCTAACAAGTATGCTAAATCAATAAGCCTTTCAGGCAAGCTTGCTGTCGTGCAAAATACGATACACAATGCGAGAAAGGGACACAGCAGGTGGTGCACAGACTTGTTGCAATGCATAATCCACTACTTCTACAGACCCAGCTGGACCGGGCTGACATGCTCTCAGGACTGGTCCAAGGCCATGAGGCACAAAGGCATGTCGGGACGCCCTGAGCACGGCGCTGACAGGTGCATGAACACTGGCTGCTGCCACCCAACGCTCGCGAGCCGCCTGCGGCAGCGTTGCCCAGCTGGGCCTTTTTTTATATAACAAGTTGTTATGCTGCGGCAGCTGCAAGTCAAAGAGCGGACGCCAGCTGCCACCTGCCGTGCACCAGCTTCACTTCTTCCGCTTCTTGGCTGGCGGCTGCCTCGCTGCTGCTGCCCCTGCTGCCTGCGCCACAGCTGGTGCTGCCAGGTCATACTCCACGGCTGCATCCACAGGCCGCGCCGCCTCAGCCACCCACTCATCCGCCTCGGGCTTCGCAGACCGCGTCAGCCCCAGCTGGGACTTCATCTTGTGACTGATCTGGCAGGTGCCGAGCTCGCCAGCGACCACCTGCACAATACACACACAGCACGGCAAGGGCCAGGCACGGGCAGCAGGGGGTGCCGTGTGGGCTTGGCCACACTGACAGCGCTGACTGCCCAGGCACGACATGCCAGGGCGACAGGGCACGCACTGGGCATGCCAAGACAGGACTTGCGTGGCATGCGGAGCCCTGCCTTGTGAGCCTAGACAGGCCGCAGCTGTGCGTCCATTTCCACACCAACAGGCACCAAAGACAGCAGAACACCCTACCCAACACCCTCAATGCCGCAAGCGAACCTTGCCAGCTGCGCGTTGTACTGGTGGCCAAACCCAGGCTGCTAGCCTGCCAGGCAGCGCCTGCCCTGCCGCACCCTGCCACACCAACCAGGCACAAAACCACCCCCAGGCTGTGCCGGCCCCTCACCTGCTTCATGTAGGCGCTGTAGGGCTTGCTGGGCTGGTACATGCAGTCCCGGGTGACGGCGCTGCGCACCAGGTTGCGCCAGCGCTCATCCGTGGCCAGGCTGGCCGCGTGCCCGATGATCAGCAGCGCGCAGCGCGCACGCGTGATGCCCACGTTGATGCGGCGCTCGTCAGCCACAAAGCCGATCGACTTGCGGTGCACGCCCGCCGTGCGCACGCAGCTGAAGATGACGATGTCCTTCTCACGGCCCTGAGGTGAGCGCAGCGGCAGGGTCCGTGCTCAGGCAGTAACAGGTGCTGGTGAGTTGCAGCTGCTCCCCAAGCAGGCCACATGCGTCAATGGCATGATTGGCTGCATCACATGGGCACGCAACAGCTGCTCCCAGCCAGCACTGGTCCTCTTCGCCCTCTGCTCCTTGCTCTGCACCGAGGCTGACACTCAAGCAGTCAGCTCGTCAGCGTACACTTGCCCAGGTGCCCACCTGAAATCCGTCAATGGTGTTGATGTCTACATGCTTTGCGCCCTCCTCTCCCAGAGCCTGCTCAAACAGGCTGCGCAGGAGTTGAACCTACCAGGTCAAAGACCGGGCAGCGGCAGCGGCAGCAGCGGCAGCGGCAGCATGATACAGGCAGATTGGCAGCAGCTGTAATCAATCTACAGGATGGGTCAAAGTGCCATTTGCTTGTTAGGGTAAGATGCAGCTAAGCTTAGTTCAATTGTAGTAAGCACAAGCGAGCCTGCACAACTCGTTTCAAATGAGTCATTTGGCAAGATTTGCAAGCACAACGGGCGTCGCCAGTGCAAGCCATGCTGCGCAGCAATGCACTGCCCTGGACACACGGCGGCTGCCTGTGTTGGTGCCCCGCCTACGCTCTATACAGCTGTCAGCTTCCCGACCTCGCGTCACTGCCCTCCACCGTTCACACCAACACATACGCCGCACCAGCCACACTCACACAGCAGGCAGCACCAAACCCTGCCCACCTGCGCCTTGTATGGTGAGATCACTGCCACGCTCGCGGTGCCCTCTCGCAGCTCAGTCACGCTCGCCTGCATGTCCTTGTACAGGCACAGCACAAACTGCGCCTCCGCGCGGTTGAGCATGCTGGCGCTGCCATCTGGCACGTCCTCCTTGCCGTGCAGGTCGTACACGGCAAACGGGCCGAAGCAGCGCAGCGAGTGCCAGGGGCGGCTCGTCTGAGCAACCACGCCCTGTAGCGACACGCGCGGCGGCGATTTGGTACGCGAATGAGTGTCACCCAAGTGCAAGCGCATGCGAGTGCTGCTGCAAGCTACTGACCGGTGCCGTTGCCAGCTGCCGTCCCCTGCAAACGAGAACCCACTGCGTTCAGCAACCTCCTACAGGACGTCACAGCCGAAAGCCCTGTGCGCACGCAACGCGTACTTTGAAATAGCAGCCTCGCATTCATCGCGCTCCACACTGCTCCTGTTCAGCACAAGGGACAGCATGCGGCCGCATGGCATCGCACCTCTCCGTCTTTGAGCCTGCCCTGATAGAACTCCTGGCTGGGGAACGCGCTGATGGCGGGGTGCATGCGGTACTGCACGTCCAGCACGTTGACCGGGTAGCCGCTGGCCTGCAGGCGCTTGAACATGCTCACGTCATAGCCCTGCTCCAGCGCGGTGCTGCTGATGACTGTGGCAGGCAGCTGCACGGGGTCGCCAACCAGGTACACCTGCAGGGATGGGGCGCGCAAGAGACGAGTTGCGAGCGCTGTGGTGTGGTGATGCTGGGTGACAGCAGTAGCAGCTGCACAACAACTAAGAAGCCATACGTGCGGGGATTGAGGAGTGCACAGTACAGTACAGGGCAGGAGTTGAGCAGCGGCAGGAGCAGGTTCATGGCTGGATGCCAATCCCAACTGCCACCTGGCAGACTCAGCACCTGCAGCGGGTGCTGGCAAGGAGGCCCTGTGGCCTTGTAGGAGAGGTGCGGCTGTGTCGAGTTGGCGGTTGCAGGTGGTGGTGCAACAGAGCTGTGCTTCAAAGCAGGCGGGCAAGCATTTGGTATTGCCTAGGCTCAGCCAATTGCAGGCAGGCAAGAGCGAGGCTGTCGAGCGAACGATTTGCACAGCCAGGGGCGGCTTGCAGGCAGCACAGCGCACCTGCTTGCAGCCCATGACCAGCGGCACCATCACCGAGGGCTCCACTGCCTGCGCCGCCTCATCAATGATCACGACATCAAAGTGCTTCGCCAGCCGGTGGAACACAGCAGACCCTGCAGGACAGCCAAGAGCATATCGGCATAGCTACTAATTTCCGCCGCTTGTTCCATGGTAAGGTGCACCGCAGATTGACAAGGCCAAGGCAAGCAAAGGCAGCACCCACATTTGGGTCTGAAGCAGCCAGCAGCAGCAGCACCTAGTTTTGTGGCAGTTCTACAGCACAAGATTAGGCTCGACTTTGACTACAATCACACACAGTGCATGCAACTATGCTGTCTCCTGCAAGCACCGCACCTACCTACCAGCACTACCGGCATACAAGGTGCCTCAGCAGCAGCTGCAGCAGCACATGCGGCGGGCCGCTGGGCTGCAGGCGGTGCACGCTGTCCCCTTTACAGCGGTGACACGTGCAGCTGCTGCACACCCACCTGCAAAGCTGAGTGTGCTTGCCACGATGACTGCATCCTGCAGGATGGAGAGCTTGGCGCGCTCGCGCTGCAGGCCAGAGACTTGCGACTGCGGCAGCAGGGACGCGCACAGAGCCACGGCAAAGCAGCGGCAGGGCACACGAGGGTGGGTGGCAATGCCACAGGCAGAAGCTAATCTGATAACACAGCGACAACATAAGCCCAACAGCGGCAGACTCCAGCAGCATTGCAGGACCTGCTGCTAGTGCCACTCTGCCGGGCACCTGTCAGCACACGTTTGAACAGACCAGATGTAGCAGTACCCTACACCGGTGTGACTGCTGAGGGGTCTGTCAGCGCGCAGGGGTCTGCATGCGCCCAGCGCCACCCTCACCCGGTCGGTCACGCCCAGCTTGGCGTCCACGAGCTTCTCCAGCGACACAGACTTGACGGAGTGGTGCACGTTGACGCCGATGCGCACGAGGCTGGGGTCGTAGCGCTGCCCGCTGCCGTCAAGCAGGCCGTGCTGCAGAATGCGCAGCACCACCTCGTCCAGCGCCGCGTTGGACGGCGCACACACCAGCACGTGCGCGCGCGGGCCCTGCGCCTTGCCCACGACAGCCGGCGGCCGGCGGTTGAGCAGGCCAAAGCAGTCCGGGCTGTGCGTGGGCATGCCTGCAGGGAAGCCACACGCGAGAAGAGCGGTGAGCTGCAGCACAGTGAGGCGACGCTCACGAGCGCAGGTCGGCTGCGGACAGCAGCAATGGCTGTGGTGCCTGGGCTGTCAGCACCACGAGACACAGCCGACATCTTTCCACCGGCCACCCCTGCCAGCCGTGCCACGCGCCGACACGCAATGAGCGGGGAATCGACGTCACCCGTCAAAACAAGGATTCAAGGTTCTCCCGGCAGCTCACCAGTGTCTTTGCTGGGCCCCGCCAGGTCCCGCGCGGTCGGCTCCCCAAACATCCAAGGGCTCTGCAGCCGCCACAGCCGCTGCCGCTCCGCAGCTGCCGCCGCTTCCACATTCGTGCCCGCGCCCGCTGCCCCGCTCGCTGCTGCTCGCGGCTGCATGTGGCTGCTCCTGCCGCTGCCTGCTGCTTTCGGCACGAGCTCCAGGCTGCCTTTGGCTGCTGAGTGCATGACCACGCTGAGCAGGTTGAGGATGGTGCGCGTCTTGCCTGTGCCGGGGGGCCCTGAATGAGCACCAGGGGGGTGCCGTCGAGGCCGGCACGCAGCGCGGCCATCTGCGCACGCATGGCCACAGCAGGCGGCACAGGCGAGTGTGAAGGCCATGCACACAGCAAGCACACACACCACGGAATACTGCAGCGCATCATAATTGCTCTGGCTTTGCAGCCATCGGAGCGTGCACGCTGCTGAGCAAGCATGCCCCCCGTCCTGCAAGGTGTGAGAGGAGCTTGCAGCATGGCTGGGTGGTGCCGCGTGCTGGTGGGTCCACGTGTGGGCCCCTGCCAGTGCCCGCCTTCACCTGCGAGCTGTTGCACTCCTGCTCCACGACTGCGCGCATGCCGGGGGGAATGTCCATCGACTTGATGCTGGGCCGGCGCATGGGCTGGCCGTGCAGCAGCGTGTCCCTGCAACCGAGCACACCAGATGTGCAAGTGCAGCACACAAAAAGGTTGAGGCAGCGGAGGAAGGAAACTGTACACGGCAGCGTGAAGTTTGTTTTGCAGACATGTTTGTGTCGACTAACATTATTAACACAAAAAGGAACGCACTCCTGATGCGACATCTGCGGGCCTGCAAGGAAAGCAGACGAAGACTCTTGCCAGTAAGCCCGCACCACGTCCATCCACAACCTCCGCTCAGCACTGCTGCTGTCGCTGTGGGCGCTGGGTGTACTGGGGCTTGGCCCGCACACTGCCGCGCTGCTGTGACTGCCAGGCGCGCTGCTGGCGGCTCACCTGAAGGGCATGAGGCCACTTAACTGCGGCTCACCTGAAGAGCATGAGTTACCCTAGCGGCGGCTCACCTGAAGGGCATGAGGTGGGCGTGCTGCAGCGCCACCCACTCGCGCGTGATGGTGGACATGTTGAACAGCCGCTGCACCCACCAGCAGCTGTCGCGCGCCTCAATGCCGGCACGCATCGCCCGCACCCTGCAGCGACACCACAGTCGCCACGCAGCAGGCACAGCATATGCTCGCACCGTGGCTGGGCGACACAGTACAGCTTGGGCCGACCTTGTGAGCCGCTACCTGTCGTCCTTGGTTGCAGAGTCGAGCTGCCAAGCCTGCTGAGAGCTGCGTCTCGTTTACTCTAGTCAACACAACGCCAGCTGCCGACAGGCGCAGCCCATGCTTCGAGCAACCGCCACACGCCGTGACAAAGTAGCGCCTGGCTGCAGCCCACAGCCACCGCGGGCAGCCGTGCTGTGCTTGCTGCGCACCTCTCCAGCTGTGCCGGCATGCCTGCCTGGCTGTCGTCCGTGAGGAAGAACTTGACGCGCAGGCTCTGGCTGCCCTCATGCCCTTCCATGAAGCCCAGCGCGTGCAGCTGGCCCCTGCAGGCCTCGCTGTGCGGGTGGTCCTTGGTCAGCAGCAGCAGGTCGTTGTCCGACATCTGCTGCGCGACGTCAGGCTTCACGCTGATGCGCGCGACGTGGAAGTCGGCGGCCTGCAGCCCCCGGCACACCAACGCAGCGTCTCAGCGACCAGAGAGCAGCAGTGCGTGCGGTGCGACAAGGACAAATCTAGTTGGGAGTGAGTGCCAACTGTGCCACAGCCATGAGCTGGTGTTCGCAGCTCTGGTGCCATCAGCAGCACACGGTGGATGATTGTGGAGGTGGGTGGCCTGCTGCTGTTGCTTAGCCACATGCTGCTGCAGCTGACGCTGCAATTGCTGCCTGAGCACGTCACGTATGCCGCTGCTGCTGCTTGGCCGCCTGCTGCAGCCGCTTGCAGGCAGCCGCAGCCAGCCATGGCAGCTGCCGCGGCACTGCAAGGCTTCTTTACCATCATAATGATGCTGCAAACTGTTGCAGGCATGCCTTGATGGCACAGCTGCTCAGCAGCAATTACAATACCAAATACCAAATACCAAAGTAGGGCCACAGGCCCACCCACTAAGGATCCAAACAAGGCTCATGGGGTCCCACAACAGCCAAGGAGTAATTACAAAAAAACATGTGCCGCGCAAGTGCTGCGACTGCCGCTGCCGCTGCATGCGCAGCAAGATCTCCTACAAGCGCAGCAAGATTGCCAGCTTGTGCTTGCCTTGTTGCATGCTGCCACAACCGACTCGTGCGGTTCGATCACGACGCCCTCCTCTATGCCACGCAGCACTTGTGCACCAGCCTCCTCCAGCAAAAGCGGCTCAAACACCTCTTTGTACTCCTGCAGGCATGTGCAGGTGCTCAGGTGCAAACCCTTGGCATTGAAGAAGCTTGCACACACCAGCTATGATGACCTGGTCACAAGCTGCCAGCACGCGTGGCTGCTGCTGCTGCTGCTGCTGCTGCTGCTGTTGCTGCTGCTGCTGCTGCTGCTGTGCTGCTGGCTCACTTGAATAGACGAGAAAGTGTTTGGTACAGCACGAAGACTATCATACACGCCTTTGCCTCATCGGCTCTCTTGCAGAGGGCAAAGTAATCCCAGGACAGCAGTATACGGTGAAAGCGATGTGTGACGCCCGAGACGTCCATGCTGCTTCCTGGATCCGCGTGATGCTAAATTACATCTTAGTTCGTACTAAATACATTGGCTTAGCTGCTTCACGCAATCAACACCGCCGGGTGCCAGCCACTGCCAGCTAGAGGCCTGACCAGTTGGTGGTCACTTTGCAATGGCAACGATGCAGCAAAGAACAGAACTGCAACCATGACACCGCCACACAACTGAACTTAACTTAACCACACTGCAGGCTCTTAAACAAGTGCGAGTATTTGCATGACGCGCCAGGCTAAACCCTAGGGCAGGCCTGCCCTGAACCCAACCATTTATAGATGATGTATCACTTGACAGATAATGTTTCACTTGACTGCACTTGACAACATTTTCAAATACAGTTGTCCCCAGAATGTTTAGCTACTTTCCACTGCAGTACATAACAGGCAAGCAAACAAGGCTTGCATCTGCAATCACATGCTGAACTTACACATGTATGCATACCCGGCAGTGGCATCACTGAGCTGGAGGCCTGGAGGTCAGCAGCTCCTCAAACACCCCAATGGATTTGTCATCGCTGCCTCGGACTATGCCAATGTCTTCTAAGTTGTCGGGTCATGAACAACAGTCTCAATAATATACAATACAATACAGTAGTACAGGACTGAACCTGCCTCAGGCACTAGCCCAGCGAGCCGTCTCACACATGGTCAGCAGTAAGCCCTGAAGCTCCCTGGTTGGATATGGTGATCACCACATGTTGGCTGTGCGTGCAATGCATGTACAATGGCTTCATGCAGCAGAGCTTGCAGAACGGTGGTACGCTGTGGAACAAAATGAAATTTGCGGGGTTACACGGTGTGCTCAAGCGGCTACGCCACAACGGACACCTGGATATAAGAAAGCTGCGAGCAGCTCAACTCAGGCTGTCACTCAAGGAGGCTCAACCCCCAGGAAAGCATCTGTGTGTGGGGCAAGCCATCAGCCGTGCTAAGCACAACCCGTGTCCCCGTCACACGCAAAAGTTGTTTGCTTTGAAAGTGTATGTGCATGCAAGCAGTAGTCTAAGCAATGTCAGTGACAGCAATCTATACATGTTGCAGTACAGGAATCGGGCTGAGCTGATGAGTATGACGCTAACTCAGGGCAGATCAGACTCAAGGCAGCAAAAGAGAGGAAATGGCAGAGGGCTGGCCAGCTGCTGAGGGCGTGTCATGGCTGCATATCTCAACATGTACAGGCATGCAGTGACCCCACAAACACCCGCTTTGAAGTGGGACTGGTGGCCGCCATGATATAGGCAGGAAAAAGGCAGCAGGAACATACATATGCATGCACATGCAATCACTGGACAAAAAAAAAAAAAAAAAAAAAAAAAAAAAAAAAAAGCACATCACCTGTGGACTACACGTAAACCATTGCCGCGTAGCACAGTATGCCAAGCAAGGAACGGCTGCCGTGTGAGCAATGAACTCTGTGACGACCAGGCACCCTAGCTGTAGCAGCAAAGTCAGCAAGCGCATCCCAAAAGCCGCCAACTGCCGCTCGGACTGCCACTTGCTCAACAAGCACTGGTACACCAAGTCGACAAGAGACCGCCCAGGCTATTCTGCGGCCACGTTCACATGCATTTATGGCTGCCAAACAAACCATGTCCCATACGAGCGGTGCACATCACGGTGAGGGGCACATGCCAACCACAAAGCCCTGCAGGGCAGGCTTGCAACTGCCGCGAGCAGGTTAAAAGCTCTAAGTTGACTCTCCACCTCTTCTCGCACGTCAACAGCCACCGGACATAGCCAGAAATGATGCTCCGCACCTGGCCCAGCAACTGAGCTGCACATCGACGGGATATCCCGTAGTCAGCTGCAAACGCTGCGCAGTGGGGAAGGCGTTGAAAGCCAGGCGCCAGGCTGCCTCTTTGTAGGTGTCAGCCACTTTAACGCCCCACCAGCGGAATAACACCAGTTGCACAACAGGCAGCTGGGTCCGACAGGAGTGCCATCCAATGTTCTAACAAAGTTCAAATAAGCAGCATGACGGGGAGCAATAACATTAAGCGCAGAGAGACGTTGAAGCTTAGTTGCAGTAGCAACAGTAACGTCGGCCAATCGAATGACATTATCTGCACCGCCGCCCGGTCGCCAGCCTAAATTAGCACACAACGTTTCACGCGCTAAAAGGAGGTCATCAGGGGTGACCGTAGAAAGTTGGTGCTGTGGAACACTCTTCGTACAATACAATACAATACAATACAATACAATACAATACAGTAGTAGTACAGGATGGACCTGCCTCAGGCACCAGCCCAACGAGCCGTCGTTCCGCTCATGAGGGTTTCTTGTAATTGTAACCAAATTTTCTTCATTGTTTGGGCGATCGAAACCACCCGCACAAATCCGTCAATTCCAGTTGCTTTTTTAGCCCAGCCACGGGCTTTGAAAGCAGGCAGTGTTGTGTCCTTTCACATAAGGCATAGTGTGCCATGGCTGCCCTGCACGTGCTACTGGCGTGCCACAGCTGCAGGCGCAACTGGCCTCAAACCAAACCAAAGCAATGTGCACGGTCTGGAGGAAGATCCCACACAGAAAGCCAATGGACATGCACCCGCTGCAGACGATAAGACTGTTGCAGAGACTGTGTTGGGACAGCAGTGTCTCCACTGCACGCATACAATGTCTTATATGATGCGCAGCTGAGCTGACCAATGAATTTGTGGGGTTACACGGTGTGCTCAAGCGGCTGCGCCACAACGGACACCTGGAAGGAAGCTGCGAGTTCAACTCAGGCTGTCACAGAAGGAGGCTCAACCCCCAAGAAAGCCTCTGTGTGTGGGGCAAGACAGTGGCCGTGCTCAGCACAACCCGTCGTCCCCGTCACACGCAAATACTGTTTGCTGTGGAAGTAGTCTGTGCATGCAAGCAGCAGTCTAAGCAGTGTCAGTGACAGCAATCTATATGTGTTGCAGTACAGGAAGCGGGCTGAGCTGATGAGCATGACGCTGACCAAAGGGCAGATCAGACTCAAGGCAGCAACAAGGAAAGAAACAGCAGAGGGCTGGCCAGCTGCTGAGGGTTTGTCATGGCTGCACATGTCAACAGGCATGCAGTGACCCCACATACACCCACTTTGGAGTGGGGCTGGTGGCCTCCAGGATATAAGCAAGCTCCCTAAAGAGAAAGCAGCAGGAACATACATATGCATGCACATGCAAATCACCTGCGGACTACACGTAAACCATTGCCGCGTAACACATGCTGTACAGCGTGCCAAGCAAGAAAACGGCTGTCGCGTAAGCAGCTGAAGTCTGTGACGACCAGGCACCCTAGCTGTAGCAGCAAATTCAGCAAGCGCGTCCCAAAAGCCGCCAACTGCCGCTCGCACCGCCACTTGCTCAACAAGCAGCTGAGCTGACCAGCTGTCATGATGGGGCTGGTCAGCTGTTGAATGATAGAGGAATCAACTGTGAGTGCATGCGGCCAAAGCAACGGACACCTGTAGTAACATGTCTTGGCCCTACATGGCTGGAGATTAGCCAGTGCGCGAGCGCATGAAGCAAATGTCCAGCATTTCCCACAACTTGGGATCCACCTTGAGCATTTCGCCTTGTCCACCTCGTCAAGACGGCCTCACACCGCTCCCTTTCCACTTCGCTTTTCCCTCCATACATCCTTGCTGAGCAACGCTGATGACATGCTGCCCACAGCACTGAGAGCAGAACCAAAATTTTGGAGATTGAGGGAATCGAACCCCCGACCTCTCGCATGCGAAGCGAGCGCTCTACCAATTGAGCTAAATCCCCCTGAGATCAGGGAACCTCCATTCCGGTGTGACCACTGTGGGCTTTTAACATTATGTACCCCAAAAATTGGCTTTTTGTTCGAACCCCGGGCGGAAATTGTCTCTGGGCCAGGCGGTGGTGTTGTTGGCAGAGCTGGACCGAGTTTGTGCTCTCCCTGGGCTCTCGGCACAGCGCTCAGCCTATGAGCGTGAGGTGTGGGGCCCTTGGTTGTGCAGTAGGCCGCAGTATGGTGACCGTCAGCTGGCCCGCCAGCATGTGCAGGCCCTGCTGACATTGGTGCCAGCTGCATGGGTTGCTGCGGCGCGGGCGCGTTTCACCGCGGCTGTTGCTGCGGGTGAGCCCATTGCGCAGTTATCTTCTTTACTCCCAGATGACATCTTGCTAGCGCGGGAGACGATGTGTGCGAGCTTGGGCTGGCGGCGACCAGGTGGCGGTGCTGATGATGTTGTGTTATTGAAGGACCTGACTGTCGCTACTGCCACGCAGCTGCAAAGCCTCCGTGCGTTAGAAGCAATTGCTCCCCGTCATGCAGCTTTTGTTGCTAGTGTTAGAGCCCTGGATGGGTTGCCGGCCGTGGCACAGTTGCCACCGGTGCGACTGGTTTTGTCACGGTGGTGGTGTGTGCGGGTGGCTAACGTTGTACAAAGAGTCTGCATGGCGCCTGGCCCTGAATGCATTCCCTACTGCTCAGCGTATGCAGACTGCCACGGGATGCGCGGCGTGCTCGGCTGCTGTGCCGGGTGTGGAGCACCATTTCTGGACGTGTCCTGTTGCAGTTGCTGTGCGTGAAGAGGTTGAAGGTCAGCTAAGAGCATTCAACATGTTGCCGGCAGGTGAGAGCCTGCCGTGTCGTGCGGTGTGGCTGGCTTGCTCCCCTCATCACAATGTGCACCGACTGGTGTGGGATATGGTCTGCCTGGCATCTATACATGCGTTTGAAAAAGGCCGCAGAGCGGCCTGGGCTGTGGCAAGTGATCTTGTGGTGCCTGTGCTGGTGGAGCAGGTGGCGGTACGTGCGGCACTTGGTGCTTTTTGGGATGCGCTTGCTGACTTTGCCGCTACGGCCAGAGTGCCGCGGCGGTGCAAGAACCAGCTGTTGACCCGGCAGCCGTTTATCTCCTGGCACACTGTGTTGCGGGGTAATGGTCTGCGTGTGGTACGGCGATGATAGCCACCATTCTGCATGTATTTATGCCCGTTTGCTCTCTGTCAAGCCTGAGACTGGTGGTCCTGCGCTGCAGGAGCTGTACGGTTTGTGGTGCGGCTGCTGCAATATGCAGTTGCATTGCCCCTGCAGCAGCTGCCAGGTACTCTGCTCCCCCCCCCCCTTGTTTGCTGCCTCGGACCAAGGTATTGACCTTTACTGGCCAACTTTGTCCCGTTGAGTTCAGCCCGCCCGCTGTACTGCACAAGTATGGCCTGCTGTCACCGACACTGTTTTAGGTTAGTCATGCTGCTTGTCCCAATAGAATTCTACACTGCGTGCTGTGAGTCTGACGGTTCTGCCTGCAGAGCCACGTGTCATGTCTCGCGCACAGAGGCTTTCTCGGGGTGGGCCTCTTTTGGGTGACAGTCTGTTTTTCCGCTGAACTTCTAGCAGCTCTCTTTGTTTCGGGTGTTCGTTGCGACGTAGTCGCCTGTGCACACCATGTAACCCCTCTTCTCCTTCTCCGGGCGGAAATTGTTGAATGCATCCTGGTCTCACGGCTTGGCTGGTTTTTGTTGCCTGCAGGCAAGCCTTGCTCCATCAGGCGGCTGTCCGTGAAGACAGCTACCGCCTTGCAGCTGCGTAATGTGCGTGTTGAGCAGCAGGCTCGGAAACGTCAGTTTGTGGTCCTTGCACTCAATAACTCGAATTCAGCAGCGACTAGGTATGGTGTTGGTAGTGTGACCGCTGCGCAGCGTAAACTTTGGAAGTTGCGCTGGGATAACCGAATCAAAGAGGTGTTCCCACGTGTGGTGTTGAATGGTGTGCCTACTGCTGCTCGCATGCCGAGCGTGCAGCGTGCTTGCTTGTGTGGTGCATGTATGCCTGGGTATGACCACCATTACTGGCACTGCCCTGTTGCGCAAGCGGTGGTGCAGTCCATAGTGGATAATTTGCCTACAGCATGGTGCACTCGCACGCCTGGATCCTCAGCTTTAAGTAGGCAGCTTGTTTGGCTCATGCAACCGCCGCGGGGTGGGAGTTTACTCACATGCGTGTGGCGTGTCGTGTGTTTGGCGGCCTTCAATGCTATGGATGTTGGCAGGAGGGCAGCCAACCTATAGCATGTGCTCAACAGGCAGCATGACCTGGTTGCCAGTCCAGCAGGTGGCCCTGCCCGGGCGCCACCTGCTGACCAGCAGCTTATCACTCAGTTGTTGCAGCCTGCTACTCCCTCAGCTGCGCAACTGGCGCATAATGAGGCAGTGAGGCAGCACAGAGAGCAGCAGCAGCTACAGCTTCAGCAGCAGCGACAGCAGGAGCTTGATGAGCTGGTGCAGACGAACAAGAAGGCGGCTGTGGCTAGGTTTTGGGAGCTGCTGGTTGACTTGATAGTCATCAAGGCGGCACCCTTGACCTGGCTGGATATTGTGCCAGCTGATCACCCCTTTTCACGCGTGGTTGACGGCCGGCTGCAGCTAGCACCAAGAAGGGACTCTGCGCCATAGCGTGAATTGGGGTTACTTCTTGCATCCTCTACTCCTTTATCCTCTCTGCTACATGTGGTTGCATGTCTTGTGCTGTGAGTACTCTCATGCAGCCTGTTTCAGCCAGTAGGTGTGTTGGGCCGGTGCCATTGCCTGGGGTGTGGCCTTGCCAGACACATCAGTAGGGTGGCAGGTGCCTGTGGTGCCACGGCGCTGCGAATTATGCTGTTGCTTTGTGCGCGTCCTGGTAGCAGAGAGTTTTCATCATGTTAAACGTGCCTACAACACATTGAACAGGGCCGTCACACGCAGGGTGGAGCGTGACCAACATCGGCAGCTTGCTGCGCAGGCAGCGCATGCGGAGCACCTGTGGAAGACAGGGCGGATGTCAGGTTTCCACAAGTTAGTTTGTGCAAGGCATGTTCAAGGAGAAGCAGGCAGCAGTTGGTTCAGCAGGCCTTCTCAGCAAAGATGGGAGCACCACACTACGCAGTGCGCAGGAGCAGCTAAGCAGATTCCAGGAGCATTTCCAGGAGGTCTTTAGCAGCAATAGCGTATCTGCTGAGCAGGAGCAGCTCATGGAGCAGCTCATTGCCGGTGTGGAAGCCTCCTCAAGGGCAGAGT